>JAVLUZ010000154.1:19363754-19588430 GCA_036768485.1 Mermis nigrescens | reverse complement strand
CGTAACCGCTATAAAATGTATGATATTAACTAGAACTGTTTGCACAAATATGGGATTTTTCGGCTCGAAAGGAATTATTTCAGATGAAACTAAAATTAACACCGTCCCTTTTGATATTTGCAAAAAAATCTTTCGAGAATAAGCGTTATCAAAATAAAACGCTAATAAAGGATTCTAATGGTTTTTGGACTACGAATTTGGAATTAAATGTAAAATTTATTTGGTGTTGCGTTGATAAGTGTTCATCCCTCTCTAATTTCTTGGTAGAACAAGGTGAAATCGCTAGTTGGGATGGAGATACGCTGATATCTGACCTAGGCGATTTAAGCAGCTGCAGACCTGTTTATGGCAACTGCAAGACATCTGAAGGTACTGTAATTTGGAATGGCGATATATTTAAAGAAGTTTGCCCTTATGTCCTTAAAGGCACCTACCGAGCATTAATAAGCCTACCATATGTAGTCATAGACGATCTTCAATCTGCACTCGTTATTAATAAACTATACACGAAATGCAGTAATCTGCTGAATGTTCGCAGCACTGAACAAGGCATTCTGATACAAATTCATCAGTTTCACGATCGAGAAATTTCCAAAATATCGCAAAATGCGAAAAATTTAACTCAATCGAAGAATTATGATCCCATAAACCTTAAATTAAATTATTTAGAATTAAGAATACAACAAGGAGAATCATCTAGCTTTCAACGTGTTTGGTTAGAACTTTGTAGAAATCTTCAAAGACATCTTGATATTATGTGGCAGCTAATGTACATAGACCCTACTGTAGGTGCTCGAGCTTTCTTCCAACGCACGGATATAGTGGCGGAGTTTACGGGACAGGTACTTACTCTCTGGCCTTGTAGAAAAATAAATGCTACTAAAATTTACACCGACCATAGAATTAATCAAACGTGTTATAAATATATGCCTGTACAATATAATGAAGAAATTTGGTTTTCTCTGCCAGGAAGTATTGATCTCGTTCATTTTTCTGAAACGATTGATTGCAAACATAAAAGAATAGAAATATTTCGATACAAAGATAAGTGGATTACGGAATCTGGTATTATCCATGTAACTAATGTTCCAGTGGAATTAAATTGGAAATCTAATAACACTATATTTCAATTTAACACCCCAGCTGTTTTCCATGATAAGTTAGCTACTGGAGAACCTACTTTTGGTCTTTTCCGAAACTATTTACATAAAACCGCCTATTTAGAACGTACAGTAAATCGTTTAGTGCATTACACGGCGCGAATGTCATTAGACCCCGCTGCTATCTACGAAACTCTTGCAGGCGCGGGACAAAGTATTAAAAACACAATAACTGGAGCCGGAATCGCTCTAAAAGAATTTGTTGTTGACACACAAACGAGTTTTACCTCAAATTTTAATTCTTTATTGAAAGGTCCTTTTCAGTTACTTATTAATCTCCTACTAATTATACTAGCAATCTTGATTTTTTGTTCAATAATATACCTATATATAATGAAAAGAAAAAGCAAAGTCAACGCCATAGAATCTCCGACTACATCGGCCCAAGTGCAAAGCGAATCAATAGGAGAAAGTCTTTGGAAATCGCTCAATCTCAATAAGCCAAAAAAAGACCAAAAACTAAATTTAAAAATGCTGAAAGTACGATTTAAAAAGAACGTGAAAGCGCAAAATAATGAGCCCTGTGTAACAATTGCGACATTAAACAGCGCTTATCTAAGAACGCCTCATTTAAATGTAATAATCAATGATCATGCGATGGCAACGGCATTAGTTGACACAGGAGCCGTATTTTCCCTTTTAGATCATCAAATAGCTTTGAGAATGCCATGCAAAATTTATAAAGCGAACATTAAACCTGTAGCAGCTAATGGGGGAATAATTCCTATAAAAGGCGCTACCTTCATTAAAATAAGTATGTATGACGTCAATGAAACGCTTCTTGTTTACACTCAAGAAAATTGTTCTGCTGATTTGATTCTAGGAACTAATTTCTTGTCACGCTTTAATGATGTTCATTTTAGTTGGCGAAGATCGACTATAAAATTCAAAGAGGAAAATATTCCATGTGAAGGAATGATTTATAAACCATTAGAAAAACGCAGCGTAGTAACTTTGCAAGAAAATATTATTTTACCACCTAAAAGCTTTACAATGACAAATGGACAGGTGCCATCACTGTATGACATTGGAAAAGAGGTTATTTTTACCCCCACTAATCTCGTTGATAATGAAAGAGTATATGCCGCGAGTAGCATATGCCACGTGCAAGATCAACAAATTCCAATTCAAGTTATTAATACAAATAAGTATAGTGTAAAGTTACATGCTAAGACAAAAATGGGTAACATAAATTTGCATATGGAAGATGAACAAGCTCCGACTCCGATTGTTACGAAAAGTCACACTGATTTAAAGGATTGGATATCTTCTAATGCTAATATTTCACCTAATTTAAATCCAAATGAGAAAAATGACGTCATAGAATTATTACTCAAATATCCTAATTTATATGCAAAAGATCAACTTGACTCGGGAGAAACTAATTTAGTTGAGCATACGATACATACGGGAGATAACCCACCTGTACGCAAATTCCCTTTTCGAACCTCTCCAAAAGAAAAAGAGATAGTTATTGAAGAAGTTCGAACTCTAGAGGAAAAAGGCATATTGAGACCTAGCACCTCTCCCTGGTCAACTAATACGGTCTTAGTTCGTAAAAAGGACGGTGGACACCGCATGTGTATCGATTTTTGCGGCCTTAATAGTGTAACTAAAAAGAACGTGTACCCCTTGCCACGAATTGACGACATACTTGATGCTCTAAATGGAATGCGATATTTTACCTCTCTTGACCAGGCCAATGCCTACTATGCGATCCCGATAAGAGAAAAAGATAAGGAAAAAACAGCTTTTTCCACTCCCATCGGCTTATTTGAATTTAACTTTCTTCCTTTTGGGTTGTGCAATGCTCCTGCAACATTTTCTCGACTCATGGACTTAATTCTTTCAGGTTTACAATGGATCATATGCTTAGTTTACTTGGATGATGTTTTAATTTTTGCGAAAAACCATACAGAAATGTTAGAAAGACTTGATATATTGCTGAATAAGTTAGATACAGCAAAAATGAAGCTTCGCTTATCAAAGTGTAAATTTTCATACAAAGAAATAACATTTTTGGGTCATAAAATTTCAGAAGAAGGAATTCTGCCCGACGATAAAAAGATTGAAGCTGTCAAAAACATCCCCAAACCCACAAATGCTAAAATGGTCAAATCGTTTTTAGGACTTATTTCATATTACCGGAAGTTTATTAAAAATTGTTCTCAAATTGCTGAACCACTAAATAAACTTTTACGGAAAACCAACAAATTCATCTGGAAGGAAGAACAGCAAAAAGCTTTCGACGAATTGAAAATCAAACTTATAAATCCTCCGATTCTCTCTCATCCTAATTTTCAAAAACCATTTATCCTACAAACGGATGCTTCTTATGAAGGAATAGGAGCCGTTTTGTCTCAGATTAAAGAAGATAATCTAGAACACCCAATAGCATACGCAAGCAGAGCATTAAGAAAAGCAGAAAAGAACTACCCCGTAACAGAAATAGAAACATTAGCAGTCGTTGAGTTCATTAAGCATTTTCGCCCATATCTATATCAGCAAGAAGTGGTCGTTGAAACAGATCACACTGCTGTGAAGGCTGTCCTAGAAAAAGAGAATCCCTCGTCTAGAATAGCGAGATGGGGCTTAGCTCTAGCAGGAATAAAATTAACGGTAATACCCAGAAAAGGTTGTAAGAATATGAATGCGGATGCTTTATCTCGCTTACCACAACTAATTAATCAATATTTTGATATTGATAAAAACGAAATAATAAATGAAAGTGACAATTCGGTAAATATTATCAAATCAAGTAATTCTCAGGCAGACAATGAACAAATAGAAATAACTAAACTACAACATAATGATAAAACGTTATTGATAATAATTGAAAACATAAATCAGAATACTGACTACATTCTCGAAAATTCAGTATTGTATAAAATTGAAAACAATGCTAAAAAACTGGTTATTCCATATTCACTACGTAATTTAATCATTTTCACTCATCATGACGATGAACTATCTGGACATTTTGGCGCCCGGAAAACAATTAAACTCATTAGTAATAAATATTATTGGAACACATTGTTCAAAGATGTTACTTATTATTGCCAGACATGTAAAATATGTCAGGAAAATAAGCCTTCTAGAAAGAAAATTCTTGCGACGCTAAAACCCATCGAATGTACTAGACCATTTGATAGAATCGCTGTAGACTGTATTGGACCTTTAAATATTACCGAATCCGGTAACAGATTCATAATAGCTTTCATAGACTACTTTACCAAATACATAGAAGCATATGCAGTACCGGACATAACAGCTGAAACTACTGCAAAGATTTTTATTACGCAAATTGTTTGTCGCCATGGCGCTCCTTTAATTCTACAATCTGACCGTGGATCTAATTTTACTTCACAGCTAATGTACGAAATAACGAAAATATTCAATACACACAAAATTCACACAACTGCGTATCATCCTATCGCAAATGGCGAGATAGAAAGAGCTAATCAAACTCTAATAACTCGCATTCGTATGTATATCAACTTGAACAACGCTAATTGGGATGAACATCTTCCGTATGCTGTTTTCGCCACAAATATACACGAAAATGAAACCACTAAACACACACCATTCGAATTAGTATACGGCAGAACCCCAAGATTGCCCATCGATGCAGCTTTAAATTATAAAAGACCATTTTATCTTCTAGATCCTGACACTTATGATGCTGAAGTAAAAGAACATTTCACTCAAGCACTTAATAAGATTCAGAGACAAATAACGGAGTCACAAGAAAAATATAAACAGATTTATGACAGAAAAGCGTATAATATCATGTATTCATATTTGTAAGACGTACGCTTTAATTTAATTTTTAGAAAATTCATCTGTTAATATCAGTTCAAAAGATGAATAGATTTTCATGTCCCTGAATAAGTACTCTATATTAAAATAATTATGCTATACAACTTATTTTTTTACACCTTCTCAAGAACGTACTAAAATTTTAAAGTTTTAGTAAAAAATAGCTTCGTACTAGTTTTAATTCTTAACGACCGAGTAAAAATTATTATTTAGACATCAACTTCATTTAAGGTGCTTCTCGTCAATCTCTATTAATAATAAACATACATAAAAATGCATAATTGTTTAAATAATGATGCGAGCAATTTAGCATTATCCTTTGAGAGCTACCAACAATGCACACAAATCTTATCCCCACATGCCAATTTGTATCTCGTAGTCAAGTTTTTCTTCTTTTATTTTGCAAGCACAACTTCACTAAAACTCTTTCATTTACTTCAGCGATATAGAAGCAAACAGCATTAGGTCCTTTTTACCCAAAACCTTGCTGTCTACTTATCATCCTGATCGGCTCAATAGCTTTTAACCTTTGCATATGTGAGTACAAATATTACATTGCTTGCTTCATATTTTTGCAACCCTGTGTCATTATTTGAAGCTAGCTAAAATTTAGTCGTGAAATCCAAAGAAAACATGCTTTTCCAAAACTGCTTTTGGTGATGTTTTAGTTCAAAAATATTGATTGCTTTGGAGCTCTGATAATAAGTCCAATTGTTCTCATGGCTATATGTCATAAAATTGTATGGCATGGATGACATACACTAAACCCTGCTTTCGCTTAATAATAGCTTTGATTGTAAACTTCTGGATCTGACTCTCCGAGAATAATATCATGTACATAACTCTTTCATTTCATCAACGGAATCCATAATTCAGCTTAGATAATGAACGAGTTATTATACGGTTACTCATATTTGCCAGTTCAAATCTCAGTCGAAGCTCCAGATGATGTCGACTAGTTATTTCACTATGGCAAACAAGTAAATCGCAAATGACAGATAGCAATAATCACTGCCAACAATTTAATAATGAGTATAACACGTCAGTGTAGTGGCTGAGGCGACACGTAAGGACTAGTCACACAAATGATAAAACATAATGCTGCCAAATAGTAGGTCCGAAAGGAGCCGAGAAACTGCCGAGTGCATGTATTGTTAAGAAGTTTTATACTAGCTAAAATGCCTGAGCCTGGTTAAGTTCGGATTGAAATAATTTAGCTTCGGCGAAATTTAAGATATAGTTTTAACACTTGATTTGGTTGCGTTAAAACAAACTTACGCGATTGATACTTGTAAACTTTTGGATATATACTTTACGGCCTTGAGTGATTTTGACAGTTTAACGGATACATATATCTAAGAGGTGTTGAAGAATTACGGATTTTGATAATGAGAGTATAATAAGACTAAGAGTATGAGAAGAATTTAGATATTACATGCAATAAAGTTAAGTTTTATTTTCCCTATTACACACTAAAGGGTTACTTTGCTCTCAGAGTGTTGTGGAGGGTCAATTTTTTTGCAAAATATTATTCGAAACATCACGATTACAAACCGGATAAACATGCTTTGCACTCAGCAGTCAAGTCAAGCTTACACTAAAAGTTGACTCTAGCTATAAAGCATTGCCGAACATGAAGTTTTTATTTAAACATTCTCCAGAGCATGAGGACTTTCTGTGCTATCAAAAGTACGAACGTGACTGGAATTCTCTTTGTAAAGGCGTTTATTAAGTTACAGAATAAAAGGCGTGTTTTAACTTATCGTACGCTTAAATTACTGTAATTACCATATGCGCTGACTTTTTCTAATTACCGTAAGACACACAAATTCGCTTCAGTAGGACTTTCACCGATTTTATTAGTTTTTATTCAAAGAAATGAAAATGACAAAAGAAATTAAGAAAGAATCTGAGATGACTTTGTGCGTCATTCACCTACGCTTCTTCGAGCTTTCTGGCGTATCTGGCAGCTTTCCAGGAGCCTTTGATCACAGTAAAGTATGATTCTTGTGAACTTTGTTCAACCACCTGACTTGGGATTTTACTGTATAAAAAGGCTTGTCCGCTTAACGGGAGCGCGTACGTCTTAATTCGTCTTCTTAATTCGTCGGTCTATTTTATTTATTTGCGTTCAATTGCTTTAGACATTCATAATAAAAGTTTAACCAGCATAATTCTACAGTACGCCTTAAGCTACAGTCGATCCCCGTTGCATCTTTGCACTCTCTACTTTTCTGAATGTTATGCTTCAGGTTTACTTCATGTCTGTGAAGTTTTACATTGTAAGAGCTATGTTTTAATACAAACTTTTCTATTAAAAATCAGGATGACTAATCTAACTTCGCTTGTTTTGTGACTCAATGGCTGCGCAAAGTTTGAAATGAAAATGAATTTTAATTCTAAAATATTGTTGGAAGTAATTTTTTTAAAATACTTCTTGTGTTATTTAAGTAATTCATTTGGCAATTCGCTCAAATTATTCTAATTAAAAGTAGGATACTAGCAGAGGAAAATGCTCTTACGGAACAAAAAGGACAAATATACTTGGAATAGCGGATCATTGAGGACATAAAAGGAGGGGACTAGGAAGAAGTCATCTATGTATATATCTAAAGTAGCAAAATCTCTTAAAATTCAGACTTCCGTTAAGCAACGCAAAAAAATCGAAGTATCTTGTGCGGTCTCGAAAAGAATGTAACCTTCTTTAAATAAGTTTTTATGCTTCAAATAAGAGTTTATAAACGTAATCCTAAAGGTATATTTTTTGTAAATTGCTTGCAAGATGCATTATGCTTACATTCTTCGCATCGTGATTGATAGAAACCTAACTGCAATTGTATTTAAAGGTGTTTTAGTTTGTTATCTTGAGCATCAAAGCAAGCTGACCTGGCGTCAATTGGTTAGTTCACATAATCGCTGTGGTGGGCATGCTAGCGTACCTACATGTAATCTGTTCTACGTGAGCTTACGCGTTTACTACTGCCTTAAGTAACAATTTTTTTGATTGTCTTGAATGCATCGATGTTTGTTATTCCCTTCAATTGGCTTACAAAGTCGCTAATACTTTACTCCTTTTACTTTCTAGTAGCTACTGCATAGCTAGCTTGCTGATTTTTTGAATCGTTTTTTTGGTTCAATCGTTTATTTCAATCTCTGCAGGCTGCAGAATATACTTCGATTTTCAGCGTTGCTTGGAGAAAGTCTGATTTTTTAAGAGATTTTGCGACTTTAGGCATATACATATGTGACTTTTTCCCTAGTCTCCTCCTTTATGTATTTATTAATCGCTATCTTGAGTATATTTTTCCTTTTTTCTTTTATCGGAACATTTTTCTATCCTTTTTTCTTATATGTTTATCGGAGCGAGTGCGTATTCTGTGTCCTTCCCTCACACCAACAAGGGCAAACACCTAGGAGGTGCGGTTTTTTTAATTGATAGATAACAAAAAAATCTTTTGAAGCAAAAAAGGTGAGTTTACTCGAATTCCTTCATTGTCAGCGATATATAAGGAGGGGACTGAGGAAAGTTTACCTGTATGCGCAGAAGTCATAGGAGTGTGCTAAACAGTTATATTTCCTATAAACAACGCAAAATAGAGGTATATTCTGTGGCCTGTGACAAATCAGGATATAGTCACAAAACCTTTTTAAGTGTTTCGCAAAAGAGTATTTAAGACACCTAAGCACTATTAAATAATTAATGTATTATTGATTAAATTAAATCTGAAGTTTCCACAATGCTCTGGCGTAAAAGATTATAGTCTAAAGTTAACATATCCATGGCCAACTCAATAGTTTACATGAAAAACCGCAAAAAATTGTTTCAAATTTTCCAAAATGAAGTCATCAAGATACTCGCCATCGTAATCGAAATCACTATAGAAAATTTGCAGAAACGCGCAAGGCTACTGAAGATACATCGATTCTTGCTTTGTTTAGAGGAAGTCTAACTATCTAGTACATTCCGAGGGCTTCTGCGCATATAGGTAAACTTTCGCTAGTCCTCTCTTTTACATCTTTAACAATAAAGAAATTCAAGTACTTATATTCACCTTTTTTGCTCCTTCGGGGCAATTTTTCTTGCTAGTATAGTATAATACGATGTACATATGTCCAGTATTGCATGCGCTGAAACCTCAACAATCGAAATATTTCTTGGATAAAAGAGGCAAGACTGTGGTCCTGAGCGAACAAAAAGCCAATGTATGCTCCGAATAGAAAAATTTGTCAGAAAATAGTTCTTCTGTGATTCTAACTTCTGTTACAAGTTTTAAGGCCAATTTTGGCTTACCTACCTAAAATAATGGACCAGCCATATTTCGCCCTTCAGCGAAAACTAGTCGGACCTTTTTAACAATTTCCCCGCCACCATTTTCTGAGAGACGAAATAAAGATACAGTAATCAAATTTTAGGTATGAATGTAAACAAAAGAATTTTTCTTAAACTCAATGATTATGCAGGTGTAAAGACAAAAAGTCATGAGCTACGTTGTACGTAAAGTTTCGTTACTGTAGCTATTATGGATCGGCTAGAAAACGGTGGCGGGGAAATTTTTCGAAAGATCTAATTAGTCAAATGTAATATATGTAGAAATAATTATTAGATGTTTTTAGGGTAAGTCTGATTTCCCTTGACGTACAAACGGCAAATAATGCGGCATTCTATTATTATACATGTGGTTGACTCTAAATGGGATAGCATACTTGCTCATTGAGCGGGGAAGATGAAAACTTTGCTAATATGAAATAACGTTTGGAGAAGCGAATATGTCTAACGTGCTCAATCTAATATGTCATATGGGCTTATTCTGTGCCGTCAAAACGAAATATTGGGGAAGTGCGGAAATGCATGCGACCCAAAAATGCAGATACATTGTATCTGGTCGACCCCAGGCCTGCATTATGAGATCTGGCCCACCACCTTGCGCATGCAAATAAGGATACGCCCGAGGCAGGAAGAACGAGTGTATTCCGAAAGACAGTTTTCTAAGATACCTGATGCGTTATTTTGACTGGCTGAATGCCGCGATTCCACACTCATCATTAATCACTATTTGCGCGATTAATATAATTTTGAAATGTTACCTAATGACTGTTGGCTTTTACCTTTATTCTTAATAAAAAATTGTAAATTATGAAATTAATGATTCGATAATTAGAAGCTCAGAACTTTATAATAAACAATAAACTTTTTATGATCACTCTGATAGCTCTTTTTATCCAACATGATGAATTTTACAAATTAATCGACCAAGACGGATTGTAATATAGAAAGTTTGTGCACCGATATTAGATCGTTTTGTGTACGGTTATCAGTAGCGGTTCCCGGATCCTGGATATTCTGACAGGGGGTTGGAACTTTGAATTTTCTTAAAAGTAACAAACACTATCCGAAAATTCGTACGAGTATATTGAGGCTTCGCTTTTTATGCTGTCTTTTTATAGGCAGAATTATTTTTGATGCTCGAAGGTATAAAATTTTCGAAATTTCTAAAAGTCTTTCAGTGAAAAAATTGCAAAATCAACGCAGAAATCGACAAAAATCATCGAAAACTTGACAAATTTTTGTAAGAGATACAAAATGCTTGTTCTGTAAAAACACAATTCGTTTGACGTAAATTTGAGTTTTTTAGAGCGTCATGAGAGTGAGTAAATGTCATAAGTGAGCCCCTGCGCGAAGCGCTGGAAAATATTCGAAACAATCGTGATAAAAATGGCTAAGATCTTTTAAAATTATTCATACATTTATTCTTAATTGCGCCCAAATATTTTTTGACGATAGGAAGAGCGCCTCCCGGCGCCCCTTTAAATCCGCCTGTGACAATCTTGCCGATTCATCGGGTCCATGTCTTTTGAATCTGTTGAAGACGTGCGTCACCTATGTTTTTACAGGTAATGGATGTATGCACATACAAATTATACAAACTTCATAAGTTGCTCTTTTTGCAATAATAAAACCTGCTGTGTTTTCGGACTAGAAGAAGAAAAAATTATTTAAAAGGATAGCACGCAGAACAGCCTTTGTACCTATAATGAAATAGCAACGGAAAATGCCCCGATAAAACAAAAAAGACAAATATACTATGGATTAAAATTTATTACGGATGCTAAAACAGGGGACTATAAAAAAGCAACCTATGTATACGCCTATAGTCGCTAAATCTGCTAAAAATCGGACTTTCTTTATGCGACGCCAAAAAGCGAAGTATAGTTCTGTAGCCTGCGGATTGAAATAAGTTATCGTACCGAAAAACAATAAAAAATAGCAAGTTAGCAATGCACTACATATGGGAAAGCAGATGCAGTAAACAAAGACCGGCATTGTAACCAAGTGAATGAAATAGCAAATATGGATTCATTCAAGACAACCACACAGACTATTGACCAAAACAGTGGAAAACGCGTAAGCTCATATGAAACAGACTACATAGGTCAACTTGATGCTTGCAACGACTGTGTGCACTAACAAACTGACGCCAGGGCCCTGTTGCATAAAACTTTTTTTATAAGTGATAAGTACTGATTTCATAAGTAAATAAGTAAAATCCTACTGCATAAAAAATAAGTAATAAGTAATCAATTCCTGAGTGTCTCATAAGCGAATTTTCATAAGTGTTTTTCGATTCCGTTGCATACAAGTTATAAGTCTATGAGTCTATAAGCGATTTACTTATGAAAGAAAAAACAAAAATGTCCAACAACCTATTGAGACCTATGAAAGTGTTATAAGTCCTTTCTATCACGTTGAATTTTGGCGATGTTGCTCGGTAGCTCTAGTGGAAGTGATGTTGAACTTTTCCGTGCTCCTCTTGTGCGAAAAAACCGTATTTTCCGTCCAAGAATAGACTTTGATCGCATCCCCAGTGAAAATGTGTCGAATTATCGTTTGACGGATGATCCTGCAGCCTTATTAGCCGATAATTTAGTAAATTGAACACCCTACAAGACGTAATTTGTCTTTATCTACACAGCAACAAGTACGATTGTCTTTGCGGTTTTTGTCTTCCAATGGCAATTTTCAGTTAGTTGGAGATGCGCCTAGCGTTTACAAGTCAACTGTTTGCCGAACACTGCATAATTTTGTGGAAGCTGTTAATGACGATATAGTTAAAGAATGGATCACATGGCCCGAAAATCTTTCGTGCGATCAGCAATAAATTTCACAATATTGCCAATTTGCCCTGCGTCATTGCTTGTGTAGATGGGACCATACGTGAGCAGCATCAAAATTTCTGGGAGGGAGTGCAAGATTTTTCAAAGGTAAAAAAATGGCCTTAAAAGTTGTGGTATGGCGAAAAAACACAATTTTTCAACGTTTCTTATCGAGCACTTTCCATTGGCGTCAAAAAATTGCGAGAAAAAAATTTCAAAAATTGAATTCGGGTGGGGGGTATTTTGGTTTATGGAGGGTATTTTGGTTTCGCAAGAAGAGTTCATACACCTCCTTCCGAATCCTTACCCCCACGCCCAGGTGTGGATGGGACCCATTGTGAAATTATTCGACCAAAAATAGATGAAAATCAGTACCTAAACCGTCATGGCGTGCATTCCATACATTTTATGCTCGTCTGTGGGCCTGACATGAAATTTTTTTATGTATTCGCTAAGTGACCTGGTTCGGTTTATGACTCTCGGTTATTGCCGTAATAGTTCTTTGACACAACAATTAGAAAATCATTGGCAACGCTATTCCAGATATGTGGATATCATTGTGCGAGTTTCTCATGCCCAGTGCCCAGTTTCGAGTAACTTAAGAAAACTATTTCAGGAACTGCTCTTATTAATGATATAATCCCGAAAGTCGCGACATTGAGACAAAATAATCGGGCTTTTTATGCCCAAAATGTTCTGTTTTAAACTTTGTCAAACATCCTCAACGTGGGGGACTTCTGATGGGAGTCTGGATCTCCTCAGAAGTTCGAGAACAAATGAAGAAAAAAGAAAGAAAAGGGGAAAAAGAAACGAAAGAAGTGCACTAGACTGATGACTTTTAATGCCCTCAAGTCCATTCTTGGCCAAAAAAATCCCATTTGTTTGTTACTTTTAGACGGGAATGATGCTAAGGCATGGGAAACGCTTAAAAAACACGTTTTAAATACTTATTTCGCATTTTCACTGATTTTTAGCCGTTTTTCGGGAAATTTATTTTACTATTTCGGATTTTATTTCGGAAAACAAAACTCATTTTAAAATCTATCAGCATTTCTTGCTACCGATGTGTGTGCCCAATACGCACTTCCTCTGCTCTTGCTTTTTGTACGCAATTAAAATTAATTACGATAATCACGTATGACATTACCCACTGTTTTTTCGATTTTTGTTTCTCGTTTTACATGGTTCCGGTTAAAAGTTCAGTGTTCTAAACCATGAAATATTACAAAAAGTTGCAAAAAGTTATTAAACGCCCAAACACTTACTATGAAAGATACTAACTTACTAAATACATTTTTTGTTACTAAATGGATCTGAACATTTTACTAAATTTAGCGACAAACTCAATATAGCAACACTGATGCGGAACAACAGAACAGAATCAGTCAATAATACGTACTATAAATATGATGAGGTGCTAGAATGTCAAATTGCATGGTCTATTACCTACGCCATCAAAGTAAAGGGGAACAATCGATACACTTATTAAAAAGACTAATGAATTCATAAGTCATTCATAAGTGATTCGGCGCAACGGGTTTTCATAGGACTTATGAGAGACTTATGAATTCATAAGTTCTTATAGACTTATAGACTTATAACTTTTATGCAACAGGGCCCAGGTTTGCTTGCAATGATACTAATATTAACACAATAAGACACTGTCTAATACAATTATATTCAGTATTCTATTGGTCACAACAGGAAGCAAGTCAGCGTTACAACTTGAGAGCAATAAGCAAAAACGAACGTTTCAGATTCTTTTTCTATTGTCTTTGTAAAGCTTTAAAAATTATTCGAAGAAGGTTACACTTTTTCAGAGGCCGCAGAATATGCTTCAATTTTTAGCGTTGCTTAGAGGAAGTCTATTGGCTAGTTTAGGCATATATTTAGGCAAGTTTTTTCTAGTCCCCTCCTGTTGCATGCTTAATTATCTGTAATCCCAAATATATTCGTCTTTTTTGCTCTATCGGAGTATTTATCTTTGTTAGTATTCTACTTTGAATTAGCAAGATTTCAGTGAATTGATCAGTAAAGACAGCAGGGAACATGCCGATGTAGTGATGGAGTGCAAGAACTGGAAAACAAGACTGTCCTGGACAAGCGCATCATCTAATTTAAACAAGAACAACCTGACATTATTTGAACAGGTGAAACTATTTTAAATTTGAGGCGCACGCATCTAATGCGTTTAGAAAAAAGTTGAACTCAGATTAGTAATTTCGACATTTTGCAGAACATCATGGAAAAAATTATGCATCTGTAAGGCTGCGTAACAAAGTTAATTTATGGTACAAACTTTACACAAGTGATGATGGTAACAAAAACTTACAGTCGGATTTGTAATTCTGTCGTATTGAAGAATATTTAAAAAATTAGGCTTCTGCAGCGCTTTAGAACTAAAGTAAATTTTTAGTGTAAACTTTACACAGCTACTGGTTGAAAAGAAATATTACAGCAAAATTTGTTGTCCTTATCTTCAGGATAATGTTTTGATAGTATTGAGCTACTGCACCGCTCTAGAACGTAAACTAATTCTCAATGTAATTTTCACAGAGCTACTGAGTTTAATGAAAATATGCAGACAGATTCGTAATCCTGACGTCGCAGATATAAAAAAATTCAAGTTTTGCAACTCTCTTAAAAGTAAATGAATTTTCCGTGTAAAATTTACACCTCTACAATAAGTCAATAGTGTTTTTAAATTTACCCAACTTATGTGTGTAGAGAAAACTAAGAGTCAGATTCGTAATCATGACATCACGGCAAACATTTTAAAAAACTCACGTTTTGCAATGCTGTTGAAGTAAAATGATATGTCTAGTCTAAACTTTACACTTCTACAATAACTCAATATTCGGTTTATATTAAGAGCATCTAATTGTATGCAAAGTGTTCAAATGCATAGTTCATTCTCATAATTAGTATCATGTCCCCAAATCGCATCGCTGGAAGTTTTCAAACCTGCAAAAAACACCTTTTTATCACAAGAAAATTACAGATTTATGGCGTAAAAACTGACTCAGTATTGAATTTGAAAAAGCGTCCAAATGCGATGTGTTACCATTGACATTGGCCTCATTTTAGAATACTTCGCACCATAGGTCGGCAGCACTAAAATACGGCGAGTATAGTGCAAGGTCTTTTCATAAGTAAAAAAATGGTCTCAAAAAATGGTGGTTTGGTGAAAAAGCACAATTTTTATAATGTATCTCATCGGGCACTATCCATTGGCTACAAAAAATTGGGAAAATAAAAACAAACAAAAAATTTCAAAAATTGAATTCTTGGGGAGGGAAGTATTAAGGTTTCTGGGGGAGGGGAGGTATTCAGCCACCTGGCGGGTGCACACCATACCTAGGCGTAAGGAGGAGATTGAGGAAACGCACCCCCCAGAAGCTGAAATACGCCCAGAATCCAAAATACCTCCCCAGATTTCAATTTAAAAATATTTTTGTTTTTTTCGCAATTTTTTGATTCCAATGGATAGTGCACGAAGAGAAACGTTAAAAAATAGTATGTTTTTCCGTCAAACCCCCATTTTTGAGGCTATTTTCAGACTTTTGAAAAAATCTTGCACCCTTCCCAGAACTTTAGTGCCGCCCACCTTTGATGCATACCCTTCAATTCATGCCCCACTACAAAATTCATTGCCGGAGTATCTGACGGACAAAAACGGTCTAAAAGGTCTTTTTACCTACAGAGCATGAAATTTACACTACTAAAGTAAGTTTTTATTGAGTCTCAAGAAACGCGTCGAAATGCGATGTGTAATTTTTAAGACGTACTTTATTTTTATTATAATTCGCACTTCCTGATCTATAAATGGAGCACTTGACAAACTAAAACTAGGTTAAAACTTTCTTTCGGCCACTATCAGAATGTATAGTTTAAACCGATGGAACTAGTTCTATATTGACCTTATACAAACACAGTCAATTCATCGTATAGCCCTTTGAGCGTAGTACTTTTCCATAGATAGGTTTTCAAGGAACTCTCATAAGGAGAATTTAGCCAACATAAAGAAGTCAAAAACTAAACTGAAGTGTGTGTTTTCATCCCGATATTTTTACAATCTTTACACTCCAACTAAAAAACTATGTGAAACTCTAAAAACAGAAAAACGGGGTTCCGAGAATTTAGTTATCTGACCAGTCAATTGTGTGACGCAGTCAAGCTCAGCTTTCTTCTAGCTGAGCGAGAAAACCGAAAAAGGATTGTTTAGCTTATAACGTTACGCCAAAACTTTACATTCTCACTACAAACTAGGTCTTAGGTGTAAACAAAAATAATCGCCAACAAGTTTTTTTATTACCTATCTTCTAAAAAACTGCATGACCTAGATGGGTCCCGTTATAGCTGGATGGGGTGCACTGGTGTTAGCGGTATCCAACTATGCTATAGGTATGTAACACGCTACAAATAATTATCGAATCCGAAATGTTGTCAAATTTTAGTAACGCAGAAAATCTAGCAGTAATTCAAGTCGTCTTTAGGGTTACACATCGCATTTGGACGGTTCTCTCGAGACTCAATGAAGAGTTCCTTCTAGTAGTGTAAATATTGAGCTCTAGGGGTAAAAAAACTCTTTACCGGTTTCGTCTATCAACAAAAATTTTCCCAAAATTATTAAAAGTCTT
The DNA here is from genome assembly GCA_036768485.1 of Mermis nigrescens. Classification (NCBI taxonomy): domain Eukaryota; kingdom Metazoa; phylum Nematoda; class Enoplea; order Mermithida; family Mermithidae; genus Mermis; species Mermis nigrescens. The sequence continues at coordinate 19,571,659 of JAVLUZ010000154.1, read as the reverse complement.
AAAAGTTTTCGAGTAATTACTGTGCCAAAAGTGATTTTAAATAAAAGGAGACAACGTAAAACGGTGAAAAGGTGCAATTTTGCCCGTGATTTTGTATTATGGACCTAGTTACAACTGTTTTGGGATAACTTTGGATACCGCACATCTTTCAAAAATCCTTCACAGAACCGCTACTGGGTTGGATTCATACCTGAGCGTGAAGAGGGGTTTGGGGCTATGCAGCTCCCTGAAATGGAAGTACCCCCATAAACCTAAATACCTCCCCTACAACTCAAATTCTAATATTGTTCGGTTTTTTCGCACATTATTGATGCCATTGGATAGTGCTCGATGAGAAATGTTGAAATATGGTGTTTTTTCGCCATACGACCATTTTGAAGGCCATTTTTCGACCTTTGAAAATATCTTGCTCCCTCAGAAGTTTAGTGTCGCTTATCTATGGTTTGATTTCTCGAAAACATTATACTTCTGGCGTAATGTTATTTAAAAAATTATTTTGTATTTTGTATTTTTTATTCTTTTTCTATTTTTATTATTTTGTTAAATATTTTTTAGACCATTTCTTATCTTAAAATATCTTGCACCTCTCCTAAATTTAGGTGCTGCTCATCTATGGTAACCATCATAGATGCGCAGCATTGCCGATATGGAAGTAAAGAATTGAGCTTTTTTGGGCCGGAATGAGCTTGAAAACCAGCTCTAAAAAAAGCGTTACACCGACGTTATTACACAGTTTTTGGTGAATTATTAGCACTTTTTACTAAAAATGTCAATTTTTATTCGTTTTAGCCTTCATTTTGCCTAATTTTCCGGAAAAATTTCCCATTTTTCTGTTCTAGGGTTCTAGACTGCACAACCCCCACATGCATTTAAAGGACAACCGGTCACTATTGGTATGTGGTATCATTGAACTAAAAACTTGTTGTTAATGACGTTTAACAGATATTCATGACGTCTGCATCTAGAGGACACAGGACGCTTTTTCTATGCACGCAGATGACGAAATTAGGAAATTTTCATTATTGAAATTACTTCCTAATGATATCTAGTGCAAGAAAGCATTGAGTCATCTTCGGTCAATAAGACATCCTACCATGAGTACTTAAATGTTTACATTCCTATGAGTAACTTTCATTTTGATTATTTGGTTTTCTTGAAAAAGTCAGGCACCACCGTTTTTTAATGTTTGCGTTAGCAACAGGTGGTCGAAAAATAATGCCACAAATTGATAAATCATCTCTCAAAACAAATAATTAATCAAAATAAATATAAATGAACTCTCAAAATAACTAAATCACTTTTCCTAGGCCCCTTATTTTAACTTAGAAAATTACAACAAAACTATAACACAAAGGCATTTTATAGATCAACAGCGTTTGTCTTTTTAGCGACCAAAAAAGTTCAATCTCAAGCTTTCGTAATACTTTAATTTTAATGTTAATGCAAATAATGGATAACTTAGGTGCAAATATTGAAGTCCATACGACTAAATGATCTCAGAAGAACTATACTTTATTAGATTATTCTCTTAAATACTGTTGCCGTCACCTATTGCACTGTTTTCTGTGTAGAAAGTATGCCTATTTTGGATATTTATTAGTGTGAATTAGAATTTTTATTGCCTGCTTAATTTGTTTCCGCATTTGAATGACCTTAATCGCGTTTTGAACATTTTACATCAGTTTTGTATGTAGTTTCGCTCTTTATAATCTATTTTTTGAGAACGGGATCATGTTTAAAGTAAAAAGTTCTGTTTGAAAAAGAAGAAATTTTCAGAAAAATGGGTAAAAATGAAGGGCGGAAGTTATTAAAAATTTGAGTCCATTCAAAAATGCTTGAAATTAAACAGAAATTATTGAATAACTTAGTTTCACGCTGTTTTTAGAATTTATACCTGCTATTGATGTCCTTTTGGTCCAAGAAAGCTCAATATTGACCACTAATAGATCGGCTAATTCCCTAGATCAGCTATTCGGTGCATTTGTGCTAATGATATGTTACACCCTACAAAGTTATTTTTGAGTTCAAATTCAATAGTATAAAAGCTAAAAAATTCAGAAAAATACCGAACGTGCTAGATTAAAACCTAGAATAAAAATCTAAAATCGCAAAAAAATCAGTTTAAGAGGATAACAGGACTTCTGAAGCTTTTCAGACGCAAAATTATTCAGCTAGGTTTAAGCTGCGAGCTCCACACTGTCTTAAATATGCTTTCTAGGTGTACTATCTTATAAACAATACAATTAAAAACACTAATGGCGATAAAAATATAAATAATTCTAAATATTTTGATATGTAGAATAGAGTTCAACAAAAATTATTTTGGCAACTAGAATTGCATATTCAAAATTTCATAATTTTTGTTAATTTTATCATGCATATATCTCAGAGCCTTGTTATGGAGAAGTGCCAAAATTTAAAGTAGATTATAAAAATATGATCTTAGTTGTAAAATTGACACTGACTATTGATTCCAATCAATCGAATGTAGAATATTTCGTCGAAACAACTTGCAAAGAAGACTTGTGCATTTTTATACGTTGGTAACAAAAATTTTAGTCAGAGTAAATTCTAATCAATGATTTATACATAATATTCAATTTTCATTGATTCGGTTTGGCTATATTTTCCATTGATTTTTTTGACTCTATTTTCCATTGTTTGGCTCTATTTTCCATTTGATTTGGCTCTATTTTCCATTGAAAATTTTTAATTTTTCTATAGGCCGCAGAATATACTTCGATTTTTGTATTGCTTAGCAAACGTCTGATTTTTTGCAGGTTTTTATTATTTGTTGTGCGCATAGGTGACTTTTCCTTGTCCTCTTCATTCATGTCTTCAATAATCCTTTATCATGAGTATATTTGCCCTTTTCTTCTATTGGAGCATTTTTCTTTGCTAGTCTAAGAATAATTGAATTGATTGTAAAGAATGCAATTGGTTAGAGAAAGTCTGATTTTTAGTAGAATCCTGGGATTTTTGGCGCACACATGTGATTTTTTCAGTTCCATCCGTTTATGTCTTTAATAACCCTTATTTGCCATTTTTGTTCCATCAAGGCATTCTAATTTGCTATGGCCCGAATTTAAATTAGAATAATTTGAGTAAATTGATCGATAAAATCATAGGTAACTTGCCAAATGAAATAAAACACTTAAGCCACACAGGAATCAAGATTGTTCATTCACATCAACATATAGATTGCCAACTAGGCTTCTATCCTCATTCGCAATCATGATGTTATTTGTTCCAAATAATATTTAACAAAAAATGACCGTTCAAACCACTCCAGGAGCAAAACAAAACTTTAGTGTGAAGTTCTTTACACCTCTATTAAGTGCAAACTTATTCGTCCATTACAATATGTGACCCTTAAACGTAAAGCATTCTTATAATTAAGATCATGCCCCGACTCATAAGGGAAGAAGATCAGAAACGTGTTTTTCGCACCACACTTAGAACTTTGCATCTCCGAGGCTAACTTGATATTGAGACTAAACAAACGCATCTTACTGCGAAGTGTTTGCAACCCTTAGCATTCTTTGTTTTTTACATTAGTCCGGACAAACTAATTCATAAGCGGAGGACTTATCAGACAGAATAATAGCCAACAGCGTTGTTTCTCTACAGAGCCGGTATTTCACACCTCCGGAAATAAATCAGTATTGAGTGTAGGAATAGCAATTAAACCGGTTTGTAATCGTTAACACGTACTCTATTTTTACAGTAGTTCGCACAACTTGTTTCATAAGCGAAGAAGTTGACTGACAAAAAATCGACAAAAAAGCATCTTATCTTACGCCAGAGTTTAAACTATGCACCTTCATACCTAAATCCGTATTGAGTTTTGAAGAAACGCGTCCAAGTGCTATCTGTAACCCTTGAGACGTACCTTTTACGGTACTAATAATCGGATGTTGTTGGCTGACCGTAATGATGTTTTTAACCTCAAGATTGTCACACTCTTTACACTCATCCTTGAGAACTAATGCGAAATTTATAAAAGAAAGAATTTGTCATCTAGAAAATTTCATCCTCTACAATTCTGTATTTTTAAAATGAATGAGGCATTTACGCTTAGTGTGTACAAGCTCGCGTAAAAAGCCTTAAAGGAATGCATATGTTGAAATTACGGCAAAACGTTACACGCTCATTACAAAGTCCGTATTCAGTATTGAAAAAAATTCTACAAGCATCTATCTTTAAAAAAACCGACTTCATAGATGTGTCCTGTTATAGCTGTAGTGGGTGCTCAATACCATTTCTTAGTGGTACCCCAGTATATTATAGGTCCGTTCTGACATGCTATCTATATGTTTTGTTAATGGGACCGCACCACCTAGTGATGTGTATTCGTAGTAAATGGCAAATTCATTTATAGTGCAATGGTCCTACATAAGTGTATTATAGGTATGCGCTAACATGCTACCTATGATGCAAAAATATGTCTATGATGACTGTTCAAAATGTTATTGTATGCAAAAAACTATATTCTCTGTGTTCGTTTCATGAATTCTTTGAATTCTATTCCGGATTGTGGACTTTTGTAAGGTAGGAAGAAGCTACCCAAAATTTTAAAAAATAGCAAAAGTAGGTCTTAAAATCTTCGCTGTACGTCGAAAAAATTATTGACTTTGCTTTGACTTAAACGAAAATTCGGCGCAATGCACCAAAATGTGTGTAAAATTTAGTCAGAAGGATGTTTAGAGACTTCGGTTTCTATTCGATTTCATGTGTTTGTAACATTTGACGCGAAGCGCTCAAAATTTTTAACAGTATGCTTAAAAACGGGAGAAAACTATGCTAAAATAGCTTGAGCAGAGATATGACTCCTAAGCCGTCAAAAAATTAAGCTGTGTCATTAATACTTATCATCCGGCGCAAATCTCCGAGAAAATTTTAAAAATTATTATCATTGACAGGTCGAAAATCATTGCAAATTAATCATATAGGTATTCATTGTTTATTATGCTAATCGTCTTAGGTCAATATAGGGATGCGGCCGCCCCTTCCATCCGAAAATTCGCCCGTGGTAGCAACTTATTCAGGTAGATTATAAAAGCAGAGAAAAATGCTTTAATAGAACGGAAAAGTATGAACAAACTTGGAATCATATATTAAAGGACACTGATACAAGAAAAAAGTAACCCAATGCATTGGAGGGTGATGATAATCGACCTTAAAATTGGAATATTATCCCTACTTTTACCGAGCTCTAGATCCATGATCTAGTTCCCTGTTTTTTGTAGTTTACTGTAGGGCCATGAATTCTTATGTGGCAAGCTACTCAGTAGCCTCTTTTTTCACTGCAACACATGTTTTATTGGAGCAAAAGAAAACGTATTGATCTATATTTTATTAGAAAAGCTTGATTTCATGATTTTATAACATGTGTTACGCGTGTCACAGATCGTATTTTTTACACATTTATCGAATGCTCAGATACGTTTTATTCAATTGATTTTCAGTTTTGTGCAAACTTAATGACATTTTTGAAATTCATATGCTCTTGGCTACCAGAATCGTATATTTTTATTCATTTTTGTTATCTCCCCAATGACTAGATATTCGATCTAGTCGTTGGTGAGCCTAGGGTCCGTGACTCCTTGGTAACAGAACAGGAGGGTTAATAGAAAACGGCCCTTTGAAAGAATGCGCAACTTTGAAAACAAATAACAATCACTTTGAATCAAAATATGACAAATTCGTTACTGAAGATTCAATGCAATCAGATCAGAATAAACAATGCATAAAGGGCATTACTCTCTTATCCTAGTTAGCAGTTGCTTATCATTTCCGCACGCATAGGTGGCTTTTACTAGTCCTCATATTTTATTTGCACTGTGATGCCTATTTCTAAGTAAATTCTTTGCTTTTGTTTCATAGGAGCATTTTTCATCGCTAATAGATTCAAATACATAAAATATACAAATGAATATAAATATAAAATATACAAATATGAATACATGCAATCGATCTAGAAAACAAAAAATATTCGAAATAAACTGCATTGATTTTTATTTTGAATTTTTAGCTGTGCTGAAACGATAATTTACTTGAGCTGTCCTGTCGACTGCCAAATTCTTAAGCTAAAAATCAACGATTAATTGCATAAAATACTTGATAGTATAACAACACATGCAAGTAGAAAAAGTACGCTGGAATAAAAGACTATAAGTAGGTATATCATTTATACGGAAATTAAGATTACTATAATATCTACATTTTTAGATTCGCATGCAAGAACAAATAGATTTAAGCATAGTATAATGCATACAGATCAATAATAAGTCATTTTAGGTTGTCAATCTGCGGCCTTAACTAATATCTCCACATGAACACAAGTTTTTCAGAATACATTTTCCTTGGCTGTTCGATCTAACATAGTTGGGTTTGCATACACAAGCAGGAGGACCGCATATAGCCGGACAGACCCGAGGTATGCCGATTAATAAATCACGGCATGTCATTTCACATAATCGGCCACACTGATTCAATTGTTCCTCGGGAGGGCATATTCCTAAACACAATTAGGTTTGTACTGACTAATGTGCGAAAGCCTCGGTGCTGCCATTGCCACTTCTAAGGGGCAAACTAGCGAAATGTCAAACATTTTTAAAAAGCATTACTGTCTACAAATTGTAAAATTTCTGAATAATTTCAATTCTTGACTATGAAATTTAATTTTTTTTGTCTCAAATGTGCAATTGCTTGAAAATGGCATCAGGACTTATACATTTTTTTACAAATTTTTCAAAACAAAGAAAATGGTTATTTATTCAAAAAACGATCTCAGCCCTGATTCTTTACATCTTATAACGTCTAAAAATCATAATTCTTTTAGTCCCTAAAGCATTACATATTTTGACATGTTGGCAGTCTTCATAAGCTTGCAGGTCAAAACTTAAAACGCAAAGGATCTGTTATTTTCGCAAAGTAGAAATAAATTTTTCACATGAGAAAGCAAAAACATCATACTTGGCCTTTGACGGCGTTAGAAGAGTTATGAACAGGCATACCTTTATTTTTTCTAGATCTACAAATTTCGCTAGAGATTAGCTGCTTTCTGTAAGGAACTCAATGAAATATTTTTGGTATCAGATTACCTGACCCCCATAAAATGTTGTTTTACTGCGGAACAAATACTAATAACTTCTTGAGATATAATAGACGTTTGAATTGTAGAATTAAACTAGCCATGTTAACCAAATACAAATATACAATTATTAGACGAAACTCGAGTAAATGGAGACTAAATCGCAGACATGCCAAATTGACATTTATTGAATACGTAAACATTATTTCACTATCAAAAAACGCTCCGACGGAACAAAAAAGACGAACATACATGGGATTAAGCATTATTAAGGATGTAAAAGGAGGAGACTAGAGAAAAGCTACTCATATTTTGTGGCCTACAGATTGAAATAAATTTTTGAAGCAAAAAAACGAATAAAAAAGCAGCAAGTTAGCTATGCAGTAGCTATGGGAATATAGATAGAGTAAACTAGGAGCGGAATCATAGAATAAATCAAGTGTGATTAAAGAAATTGTTGGTTTAAATCAGTAGAAAACGCGTAATTTACGTGATACAGACTACATGTAGGTACACTTTTGCATGCCCACAATGATTGTCTGCACTATCAAATAGACGTTAGATTTGCTTGCTGTAATGCTCTGTGATAACCAAATAAAACACCTTTAAATACAATTAGAGTTAGTTTTTTGTCAACACGGTACGAATGCAAGTCAGCGTTGCAATTCGCAAGCAATAAAGATGCACTTTAGATCAGGTTTATAAGCTCGTATGTGAAGCATTCAAAATAATTTAGATACGGTTACATTTTTCAGAAGCTGCAGGATACTTGTCATAAGGATTTTGTGACTTCAGGCATATACATAGGTTTGTTTCTAGTCCCCTCCTTTCACATCCTTAATAAACCGTAATCTCAAGTATATTCTCCTTTTTTGTTCCATTGGAGCAATTTTTTCTTGCTAGTACCCTTCTCTTAATCCGCATGATTTGAGTAAATCGATCAGTTAAAACATACAATAACATGCCACAATAATGAGAGCAGTCCAAGAACGCGGAAAAGAATGTTGTTCTGATCATCAGCATTATCCTTTTTCAACAAGAGAACCTTAAGTTATGGAAACAGAGCAAAAGTTTCAAGCATAAACTTTAAGCAACTTTGGGTGTAAAGTACACAAACTCAGATTCGTAATTTTGACGTCATATGTAATATTTTTACAGAAAAATTAAGCTTCCGCAACGTCCTGAGACTAAGTCAAATTTCCGTGAGAAATTTGCACAGTTACTGGGTATAAATCCAACATACACTTAGATTCGGTATCCAGACCTTACGGAATTTATTTTGAAAAAAAATCACGTTTTGCGACGCTCTGGAAGTAAAATAGTGTTGTAGTGTAAACTTAACACATTGACAATAAGTGAATATTTAGAGCTTCACGAAACTACCTAGTATAGAGAAAACTAACCGTCAGATTTGTAATTCTGACATAGAAACATTTTGAAGAGAATTAAGCTTCCGTAAGGGTTTAGACCTTTAAGTTAATTTACAGTGTAAACTTGACAACCAGTGAGTATAAATAAGATTTTAGTCGGATTCGTAATGCTTATATTACTCTGTTAATACGATCAACATTAATTGAAAATTAAGTCATCACAATGGCCTAATGACAAAATAAATATTATATGTAAACCACTTTACACAACTGCTGAGTGTAAACAAACGCACCAAACTGGCGTATCAAGTTTGATTCCGGGTACGTTTATAGTTTTGCGATCATGTCCAGACTCGTAACCGGATAAGTTGACAGAAAAAACAGACAGAAACTCGTTTAACACTCAATTTTTGACTTTAAACCTCCCAAAAAGTTAAAAATGGTGTAAATAGAAGCAATTAGCTGGTTTAATAGGAACTTAATAAATTTTTGCAGACTCTTAATCTTTACACACAACTCAGAGTATGTAATGAGAGTGCAAAGTTTTGGCATAAAGTTATAACATATAGCGATTTTTGTCAGTTTTGTTAGTCACTATGTAGACAACTCAGTGCAAATTCAGATAGAATTTCATAGTGCAGACTTGTAGAAAATAAGTACTGTAACTCAAGAACTCTTTTTTTCGTTTTTAAACTTAAGCATTAGTTCTCGAGGGAGAGTGTAAAGTGAGCGGAAAATGAGGTTGTAAAAGACAGATTTCGGTCGAGTTTTCGATGCTTTTATGTTCTGCCAAATTCTTCGTAAAAGAATTCTCTGGAAAACTATTCGTGGAAAAGTATTCCTCTTAAAGATGTACGCGAGGAATTTAAAAGCAAGCTTGTGTAAACTCTAGTACTATGTTAGTTCTAGCAGTTTAAAGTTTACACTCAGAGGTTGGACGGAAAAAGTACGTTTTTACCTGCTTTTAGTTTGTTAACCGCTCCGGTTGTAAATCGAGAATGCGAAGTATTGTTTTGAATTGCATGGGGCGAACTATTATAAAAATAATGTGCCTGTCAAGAGTTACATATCGCAAGTGGTCGCGTTTATTTTCGCTCAGTACTGAGTTACTTTTCGCAGGTGTTAATTTCTGACTTCGGGATAAAAAAAGACATTTCTGGCAGGTTTGTGTCTGTCACATTATCCCGATATGAGATGAGATATTTTACTAATTTCAAAAATGTACTCAACATCGGGGATCACATATGCGCGTAAGCGCGTTTTATCACGCCAAATTTGAGTTATAGGAGACGAGTAAAGTTTACATTAAAAATTCATTTCACTTCCAGAGCGTTGCGAAACGTAAAGTTTTTTCAAAATGTTTTTCGTAACGGTAGGATTACGAATCCACCTGCAGTTTTCTCAGCGCTTACTACTTGTGTAAAGTGTATGCTACTAGAAGTTTAAATTAAACTTAAAATTTATTTTACTTCCAGAGCATTGTAGAACGTAAGTTCTTCGAAAACGTTCTCCATAACGTAAGGATTACGAATTTGACTATATTTTTCTTACATCCAGCAGCTGTGTAAAGTCTACACTAAAAATTAACTTTAGCTCCAGAGCGTGGCGAAAGCTCAATTTTGAAATGTTCTATGTAACGTCAGAATTAAGAATCTGACTGTTAGTCTTCTCTACACCCAGTAGCTGTGCAATATTTACACTACTGATTTATCGTAGTGGTGTAAAGTCTACACTAAATATTCGCTTTACTTTCAAGGCGATGTAAAACATAAATGTTTTAAGTTCTTCACTATAACGTCAGAATATCAAACTTTAGTGTAAGTGTTCTTTACACCTGATGGTTTCATAAAGTTCACACTAGAAAAATTTAATCTGTTCTAAATAACGTTATGCTGTGTTGTTTTAAAAGATAATGCTGATGTTCACATGAATCTTGCTTTCTCTTCTCGGACTACTGTCATTATTGTGGCATGCTGCCGTATGCGCGTACTGATGACTAATTTACTCAAATATTGCTGAATAAAAAAAGGGTACTAATGAAGAAAAATGCTCTAATGGAACTAAAAAGGACAAATATACTCATGAAGCATCATTAGGGCATATAAGGAGGGGACTAGAGATAAGTCACCTATGCCTTTGAAAGATGTAAGAAATTGCTTAAAATTGAACGTACGGTAACAAATACAAAAAATCGAAATATATTCTGCGGCTTCTTAAAAAAACGAGCCTTCACAAAACATTATTAATTGACCCACAAAAAGACTTTGTGAAGAAGCTTCAATGTGTTGTAATAAGCGATTGAGTTTCTCATCAAAATATTGTGTCATTTTTTAATCAGTAATCGTTTTTTCATGTGGAAAGCTATTCATGTCATTTATTTTTACGACAGAGAGGCACAACCAGACATGCACTTGGGGAGATTGGGGGTCTCAGACCCATCAGAGTAGAACAATGGAAAATTTTCTCGAAAAATGAGGCAAAATGAAGGCCAAAATGAATGAAATTTAAAAATCTTCTCTAAAAGAGCTTTAAATTGACCAGAAACTTAGTAATAAGCTAGTTTTCACGCTATTCTATCGCGGATACCAGTTTCCGAGGTCATTTTGGTCGGAAAAAGGTCAATTTTCGACCACCTAGACTGGTAATCCCCTTAACTTTCACAGGCAAGGGGATTTTTCCTAGTCCTCTCCATTCATGACCGTGATGATGATTCATTCCAAGTATATTTGTTCTTTTCTGTCCCATTAGAGTGTTTTTTTCTGCTAGTTTCTATTCACTTCGACCTATCCCGACTTCTAAAAGGAGAAAGTGGGAAACAAAAATAGGACAAAAACGTATTTTTTCGCCATCCACAACATTGAGAACTTTAAAAATTCAAATCAAACTCCGCATTGAGTGAAAAAAGATTTAGTTATGGCCAGCTTGTAGACCGTAGTACGTTAGTGTGCGAAAAACTTATGTCCCTCAGAATAGTTGAGATATTGACCAATCGAAAAAGGTAGCATATGTTTTTTTGCCCTGCTGCGACATGTAGCCCTTCAAACTTTTTTATTCTATTTTATTTATTCCTGCTTATCACTGGAGACGTTAGTGAAAATCTCGGGCAAAAACTCTTTTCCAACACCATCCATTAGTGTGTAAAATTCAAACCCGCAGATCTAACTCCGTATCAAATGCCCTAAAATTTACTGCTATACAGAAAGTAGCCCTTAAGCCGTAGTACATTTCTATCAAAAAAAAGTTCTTGGGACTCATAACTGGAGTTGGTGGCAGACATCAAGATTGCAAAAACGCAACAAAATCAATCTTTACACCCACTGGTTTTTATACTCTCTACTCTTCCGCACAAGAAGTAATGCGAAATTTGAAAAAAAAGAAATAGTAGAATCTAGAGTAATTCATCCCTTACAACTCGAAACCATTAAACTGTTTCAGGCTATGAAACTGAGTTGTTTCCAAGCCGAATAAAAAACAATTAAAGTTCGCTGAATGCTATAATGTTACGCCAAAACTTTACATGCTCATGAAGAATTCAAGACTGAGTTCTAACAAAAAAGAGCGCATAATCTTTTTTATCTATTATTTAAAAAACCCGCACCTCCCGGATGTGTCCCGTTATAGGTGTAGGGGTAAACATATGTTGGGGTACCCAAGTATATTACAGGTACACGCTAATGCGCTGCCTGTTATGCATACCTGCTTGAAAACATGCTTCTTGACGTATGCATCTATTGTTATTGTCGCGTGCATATCCTTCTACACATTGGCAAGTGGGTGGCCCACGTACGAAAACGCAAGCTAAATGACGACCAGATATGATATTACTGCATTTAGGCTCGCAGGAACTGCCACCACATGGATTGTATCTTTCATTCGGCCCACAACGTACATCAGCTGGCGATGTTTCATAGTTACCTTTAGAGATACAATAAATTATTTTCCGACGTTTCTAGAGGAACTTACTAATAAATCTCATGTTTAGTGGATAATGTTAGGTTTTATTCTTGAAACGATTCATTGATCATATAAAATGTAGCAGAGGCATTGGATTAGACCACTTTTTAAATACTTACTTAATGGTCAAACGAAATTGGAATCATACTTATGTTTTTAACAGAGAGAACGTTTATTTATAAGAAACGATCATGCCGATCAAATATCCTTTGGATCTTCTCTTTGTACATTAATGCCTAACTACAGGGCTGCTTAAATCTTATATCATGCTACAAGTTAATCAGTGCACTATTATTTCCATTAGCAGTCGCTCAGCTGATTGGGAATATACGGCTTTGAAGTTTTTTGCATTATAAGCAGAAATTATTGCTATGAAATCAAAATTTTACTAAATTTAGGCAAAGATTTGGCAGCTTCACGTGATTTGTTAACCTTAACACATGGAACCATCAGAATGCTGAACAAGCTTGCATACAAGCATACATGTTCTTGGGAAAGACGTATTTTCAGGGCGCTCGACCCACAGAGATTAGTTGCTCGCTTAACTCTAGGAAAATGTGGCTGATTCCTACGGAATTTTTGAAGCTTTTCAGTGAAGTTTAGTTCCAAGTGCGCTCATTTATTTTATCCTTTGTGCTAAATAGTCATGTTTAACCATGGATCATTGAATTTCATCCAACATTTTTCTAAATTTGTCTGATTTTATGTTCTTATGACAGAGATTAGTTATAAATAAAAAGATTTAGCTTTCAAAGCATATCATAAATAATTTTAAGCCAAATAAAAAGTACATTAGAAAAATTTTTATCTAATCCGCTCTCGGAATTCTCGTGGTTAACAATAACAATGACAATAAGAGAAAGCAAACCATGCGGTAGCTCAAATATCTTATGTGAATTAGGAGATAAATGATGCATCACCCGCAAATATAGCATGCTGCAAGACATGTCTGCATTATTGCCATTTAAGCTCTTTACACATTTTATTATAGAACAAAGTGTAGCACTATAGTGGCATCCGCACACTGGTAAAAAACCGGCACCAAAGCATCTCTACTAGTGACCCAGCAAAAAGAGGAGAATCATTGGGTATCTGATAAAAGTCTGTCAAACGTGTATTTAGCTAATCATTGAAAATAAAAAAGGCATATGTGAGATATCTAAAACTTCCAGAACTTTAGATGAAATAAAATCTTTATTCCATGATTGATTACTTTAGTTAATGTTTGTTATTTTAATGGTCTCATTATGCACAATGCCCAAATTTTTTTAGTATGTCGCTATTTCGTAAATGGTCTAAAGCAAATAGGGTATAACATGCACTGTAATTTGTTTTTAGCAATATGATGAACATAGGAAACACCGGCTGGCTTTCCAAATAACGACAGAATTAAAAAAGGCATCGCATCATGGCGACAAATGCTAATTGCTGGGCTATACTTGACGCCTAGACAGGTCTGGGAAGCACTTAAATTGAGGAAAAGCTAGAGTCCTGCAAATTTCCTCAACTTGGACTGTCACGCAGTGATTTGACAAACATTACTTAAAAAATATCCTAATGATATCTGACGAAATTGAATAGATAATGCTTAGAATTTTCGTAGACTCGTTAAAACCCACCTGACTTGACATTGTTGATTGCCAATGAACCGATAAAAGAAATAACGATCAAGTTGTTCATTTTGATGGTAAGATATTGAATTCAAAAACGGCATACATACAACGAAATTGTTTCCGTCTTATATGGCTTAATATAAAACAAGAGTCATTTAAAAAGAAAGCTGGACTTGGGTAGAACTGCGGACTTCTATCTCGCAGAATAAAATATAAAGAGAAACAATTTGATTTTTGTTCAAACCAATCAGTTTCGATATCCAAGATTCAAGTTCTGAGTATATTTGTGTGTGTATGTGTGTCAAAAACCTCCTGGTTAACATTGTTTTACAATCAAATAAGTTTTACTGTCAATTCATTTAGAATATGTTTACACGGCTCTAAAACGTGCATATTTAAGACGCACTGTCTACTGCTGTAAAATACTTAACACTGTTAGGAAAATTAGCGAAAAGCCGCAAAAATCCATTCTGAACGTACCTTTGGCTAAATATCCAAGTGCACTGACAAATAATAATACATTTTGCTATTAAGTCCCCGCTAATTTTGCTGCAGGACTTCTAAAAATTGCAGGATTAGTTGTTGAGATACGTTAGCCCAAGCGTATCCAATTTAACTCCCTAAATTCGACTTCTATTGTTGTTAAAACTCTGTTCACGAATTTAATAATGGAACTTTTAGATTTGGTGCCATAACATATGTATAGGACAAGCTTATGGGAAGGTAATGGAATTAATAAAAAAACGTTTATCATCGCATGGCTGAAAACGATCTGACAGTGAAGGAGCTAAGCGTCGCTATGGCTAGTACAAGTACCGGCTTGATTAAGCATTAATCATTTTACATTTATTCAAATCCGCGCGCTGCGAGTTATCTGTCTCATTATTTAAACATTCCAACTCTTCAACGTAGCAAAGTTTTGTTGCTGATGCGGTTTTGTCATCATCAGCGGCCATCAAAATTATAATGATCAGAAACATGATAAAGAAAATAACAGCTTGTTACAAATCACAATTAATGGCGTTGTCCATCAAATACTCAGATCATAGTCATATTGCTGAATTGTAAAAAAGGTTTCTGAAACTCTACGAGCAAAATTTGCTTTTGGAACAATTTTCTCTGTATGAATGCACGACTTCATTTTTTACACGGCGTGACAAGTTAGCTTGTCTTTAAGTAAAATCTCGCAAATTAATTAACAATAATATGTGTAAGAATAAGGTAGTTTTGGGATGTTGCGTATGAGACAGTCTTCAATTCTGGTTAAACCTAATCAAACGAGATGTTATATAGATCGAATTTTCAGATTAGTAATGCAACTTTTAATCTAATCCTTCAAATTAAGGGTAATAAAGAAATATTTCACTACACTGAAAGTAACAGGTATGCAATCATAATGTTAATAACGAGTAACATTTAAACTAATAGAGTACGATAGCATAACATCGTTTCACATGGTCATTCTTCGAAAAGACATTTGTAAAGGTATGCAAGTACGAGTATCAATAAGCAAAGAAGAGTAATTTCAAAAATATGAAATTAGTCCAAGTCACAGGTCATCTTATATTTTTTATGCTATTTCTCGCCATTATAAATAATTTCACATGTCAACAATAGATTTGCATTCCGGTCCGCAACTTGTATTATTAATATATTATTGATCAGTACTTAACACTTTAATGACTTGCTACGTTTCCAAATTTAATTCCGCTGAACGAGATGTAGTATCTTTATTTCGTTAATTCATTTTTTTCCTAGGAATTTACTATTAAAATTATCAGAAAAAATCATTGCTCACATGACCTAGTTTGAGCTAACTTGGTTCGCGTAGGCTATATTTTTTATAAACATACATAATGTATCAATAATTAAAAATTGTTTGTTAACGCAAATAGGCTAAGAAATTGATTCAATCTTTAGCGTCTTCAAAGATGTTTCGTAAATAAGAATTTTATGAAGGCAACATATCTTCAAGCTAAGTCTACAACACTCCAGCGTCCGTCTTTGTAGTAGTAGGGACCATACATGATCTTAGGGGCGGGGAGGGGGTTGGGTGGGGTTTCACCCCCGTAGAATGTTTTTGAACCCACGCAAAAAATCTTTCATCCCCCCTAGAATTGGCGATTTTTCAAAAGTTTCCTAAACTAACCTGAAAATTGGTAGAAAAGTGTCTTTTTAAGGGTATTTCGCTATCTATTTGCTCAAAATCGCCAAATTTTCAGCGCTTCGTGCCAAATATTCATGTTTTAAGCGATATATTGGTCAATATATTCGACTTTTTCCAAAATTTTTTTCATAGTTTTATGCTCTAGAAGGATATGAGTATCGTCAGCAACGCCAAAAAACGATGTTTTTTAACGCGTACCGGCCATTTTCGGGCACAAAAAAGGCACTTTAGGTTTTCACCCCCTCTTCAGAATTCCTACGCTGTGCATGTATGGTAGGGACCATATGTACAGCATTGACGAACTAGCAGGTCAGCCAGTCTTTGGGTCAAAAATCGAGTTTTTTAAGCTACAATGATCTTTAAAACCAAATGCAAAAGTTAAAAATAAGGTAAAAACTACGTTCTTCTACAGTCTCTAGTCAGTTTAACGCACTTTTATAGAAAATTTCCAACATTGATCTATTTTAGTCGTACGTTTCGCTTCATTATCATCAAAAAATTTGCCAGTGTTCCATTCCTCGGGCTTCAAGACCATATATTAGCAGCGAACAAAATCTGCGGGGTCTGGGTGGTGAAAACTGGCAAAAATCCCAAAAATTCAATACTATCAACATTTTCTGGGTATCTGACCACACTCTATCATTAGAGAATGTAGCTGCATAAGGACATTTCAAAAAAAAGTAACAGAAAAATTCGAAGAAATCAAACAATAAATACTCAAAAATGAGTCTATGAACACGTAGATAGCTTTAAAGTCATAAAACAACACTTAGGAATACTTTAAAAGTTTGTCAGTATTCTTCCACGCACTCAGTCGACCTTATCATAGGTAACGTTATCATAGTTAGCGCTATAACGGGACACATCTAAGAGGTGATCTGTGAAAGATCAATAATAAAAAAGATTGTGCAGTCTTTTCTTGTTTACACTCAATATTGACTTTCTGATGAACCTGTAAAGTTTTGGCGTATGGTTATAACATATAGCAAATTGTGGTGGTTGTTTTCTTACGGCTGGTGAACAACTCAGTATTAATGCTTCCAACAATTTAATAGTTTTGAATCGTAGAGAAAGGAATGCTCCAGATGACACTTTTTTGTTCTTTTAATTTGCCTCACTTATCGAATGGGAGTGTAAAGAGTGTGAAAATAAGGATGTGAAAAAACATTTTGGTCGAGTTTTCGATTTGTTTATGTCTGCCAACAACTCCGGTTATGAGTCCGTTAAATAACTTTTATAATAGAAATGTCCTACAGTTATGGGCTACTTTCTGCTTATTAGCAAAGTTTTTTACGCTAAAAACGGATTTAGTAGCACGGGTTTAAAGTTTACACTCTGCTAGATGGTGTAAAAAACAGATTTTGTCTAGGATTTCTCTGCCAAAATTTCCGCTCATCAATTGGAATAAAATAAACAAAATATAAATAGAGTATTTCTAAGGGCTATCACGCCGTAGCAAATGGCGTTTGAAAAACGCAATATTGAGTGTATTTGTGAGGGTGTAAAGTTCGGAAACAGAGGTGTAAAATGGGCAAAAAAATAGATTTTTTTCCTTTTTTTCGAATAGTGAATATTTCGAATATTTCGCGCAACAAAAATTTCCACATACTATCGTACTACAATTCAAAGGCTGCAGACTGGCTCAAACCGAATTTTTATACGCAGAATGGAAGTTATGTTCAGCTTTTTAAAGTTTACAATTTTAAAGTTTACCTACGAAATTTTGTCATTAATCTACTCTCATACAAATATGAATTTCTTTTGTTAACAGTTGTATCATAAAAGTGACGCTTTTCTAAATGCTTAATGACATTCTTCTCCCAACCCATCGCATTTTCATGCAAATGTGAACTAAATTGTTTGAGCACATTTCGTGTAGTTATAACATAATTATTATCGCTGAGATTTTAAGACGGGCTGTTTGGTTAATTGGTTGGCCCGCTGTCCGCGTTTGTCAGTGTTTGGCGTGATTGGCTTCGGTGTGTGTAGGACGCGTTTGTCGACTTGTTTTTGCAACGTGCTGCTTTTGCCCCTAGTTTGTCGACGCGTTGCTAGTCGCCGTTAGTGTTTTGTGCGCCGCTTCTTTCGTTAGCAATTCTGTGTTACTGCCGGATATTTATCATTAAGTTGGTTAGTAATCTTTACTTACATTGGCATCAACTGAATAATAATTTATTCAGTCACAACGTGTTGCCTTATGAGAAACATACGCATCAGTTATCTGAGCTAATTATTGTTGTGGTAGTTAACGAGTGCTATATGCAACCCTGGCTTAATCAATTTACTTAAATATTTCTACAATTGAAATATAATAATGATATAACAGTCAGGGTTACGAATCTGAGGGTAATTGTTCATTACACCTAATATATACGTAAAGTTCATGCTTGAAAATTTTGATCTATTTAAATGAGGTAAGGTTGCCTTGTTTAAAAAAGATAATGCTAATGTTCAGAACAAAATTGTTTCCCTCGTTTTTGGACTGCTGTCATTATCGTGGCCTCTGTTTACTGATTTACTCAAATCGTGTCAAATAAAAAATCTGGTACAAGCAAAGGAAAATACTCCAATGAGACAAAAAGAAGAATATATTTGGGATATTGATTATAATGAATATTAAAGGAGGAGGCAAGGAAAAAGCGTAAAATTATTAAAAGAAAGGCTTTCTCTAAGCTACGCAAACAATCATAGTATATTCTGCGGCCTGCAGATTGAAATAAAGTATTAAACCGAAAGTCAAGTGAATGAAATGTCAAACACCGGAGCATTTAAGACAATCAAAGAAACTCTTGGTTTAAAGCAGTAGGAAACACAAAATTTACGTGAAACAGACTACATTTTGGTATACCTATTTGCCCAAAACAATTGTGAGCACTAACCGATTGACGCCGGGTTAGCTTTCTATGATGCACATTATAACAAAATAGAACACCATTAAATTAAATTGCAGGTAGTTTTCTATCAATCACGATACGAAGCAAGTCAGCGTTGCAACTTGCAAGCAATTTAGGAAAAGCAATCATTTTAGATTGTTTACACACGTTTATGTTAAGCACGGAATATACTTCGATTATTTGCGTTGCTTAGAGAAAGTCTAATTCTTAACAGATTAGGAGAATTTAGGCAAATGCATAGGTAGCTTTTCCTAGTCTCCTCCTTTTACATCCTTAATAACCCACAATCTCCTGTATATTCGTCTTTTTTTGTTCCATCGGAGCATTTTTCTTTGTGATTCAAATAAACGAATCAGCTCATTTGTGTAATCGTAGACACATAAATTAAATTAATATACTCACAAACTATATATATATATATATATATATATATATATATATATATATATATATATATATATATATATATATATATATATATATATATATATATATATATATATATATATATATATATATATATATATATATATATATATATATATATATATATATATATAGTATGTATATATATATATATATATATATATATATATATATGTATGTGCATATATATATATATATGTATATATATATATATATATATATATATATATATATGTATATATATATTTATATACTACAGTTCCCGGTTAATCTGGCATAATTAGGCTTACACTTATAGGCAGATGGGCCATATACTACGCAGTCCAGTAACAGGGTTCTCCTTTTACTACGTCACTGCAGTCCATCCGCACCGGGCGCCATATTCGTTAAGCTGCTCATTCATTAGGTGGGCATTTTTCTAAAAAGAATCTAAATAGCAGAGTGCAATTCCGATAAAAAAAATTTAGTAGAAGTAGACTGATGCACACTATTCAAAACATTCCTTAAACAATATTGAATGCGCTATACTTTGGCGTTTCCTAAATTCGTGAGTGCCAATATGCATAACACGACAAGTTGCTCACTAATGAATAACACGTCACAAAAACTGAAGTAGCAATCTTTGATATATTGTGGGTAGCCCATTGATTACAATTGACTCTGACTAAAATTCTTGTTACCAATCCAAGAACATGCACATGTCTTCTCTCCAAATTGTTTTGACGAAAGGTTTCGCATCTGATTGATTGAAAACAATAATTAACCTTTATTTCACAACTAAGATCAAAGCAGTCGAATATGAACCAAAATTTTGCTCTAATCCTGTGTCTCGCTCGTGATAAGCATGGTATATTTTATAAAAATTATGACGTTTTCAATATGGAAATCTAATTGCTAAAATAATTCTTGTTGAACTCAATTAAAATTATCAAAATATTTTTAACTATTTATATTTTTATAGTCATTCCCGTTTTTAATCATATTATAAAAATACATAGCACACCTGAAAGGCATATTAAAGATAGCGTAGAGGTCGCGGCATCACCATAGCCTGATAATTTTGCGCCCTAAAAACTTAAGAATTTCTCCGAAAGTGTTTTTACAATGATTTCAAACTTATTTTATTTTTTGTGCTAGCTCGTTTCATTTTTCAAATTTTTTAGCTTCTACGCTGTTTAACTTATACTCTGACTAACTTTTCTAGTTGTTATGTATCATGAGCAGAGACGCACAGCATGGCTGATCTAGGGTGATCAGCCGATCAGGTATCAATATTGAGCTTTTTTGGGCCAAAAGTACATTACAAACTAGAATCAATGCTAAAATAGCATTAAACTACATTATCTCGCAGTTTCTGGTCCGATTCAAACACATTTGAAAATAATTTTGATTTTCATTTTCATTGGCCTCCCTTTCCACCTCATTTTTCCAATAAATTTCCATTTTTTTCAGTATAATCATAGACCCCTTAACTACACCCCGCCCACGGGTAATTTCCCTATTCTGCAGAAAAGTACATATGCTATCACAGAAACGAAAAAAAAACATTCAAAATTACAAAAAATGCTCAAAAAGCGATTAAGATCAATCAGACGCAGAGGCAAAGTAAGTTGACAATAAAATTTAAAATTTGCACGAGAGAATATACAAAATAGGCAGACTTGTTCACAGAAAACAGTGTATCTAAAGAAAACTAAGAGTCAGATTCGTAATCCTGACATTACGGCAAACATATTGAGAAAATTCACATTTTGTAACGCTGTGGACGTAAAATGATTTTTCTAGTCGAAACATTACACTTCTACAATGACTCAATATTTGGCGTAAATTAAAAGCGCCTGCGTGCATGCTCAATATTTCAATGCTTAGTTCATTTTTTTAAATTAATATCATGTCCCTAACTCATCATCTCGTTTTCAGTGTAATATGAATGAATTTTCAGTTTAAATGCTCAGAAAAAAATTTATAAAGGCCATACTCCAAAACATATCTCATTAGAAAGACCAACCAATTTTCTACCTATATAGAGAAAAAATGCCAACTATTCTGAAGCGGTAAAACATTATGAGTCTTAATTTTAAAGAGACGCACTTTTTCTCCACAGTAACTAATATGGAAACCTTATTTAACTTTTTTCTTTTTATCCAAATCGAACAAGCAAGCATTAATATAAAAGCTCTTCTTTGCTCTTTTCAAAATGCGCTTAATTGTTGAATCATGTAAAGTAGATGACAGCTACATCTTAAAGTATTGTTTACATAAATTTGAATTGAAGCAAACCGGAAGAACGAGCATATCTCACTTAATCGCATTTATTGCGCAAGAAAGCCCATCTAAATACAAAACAATTTTGCTACTATCGAGCTTCCTACTTCAATACAGGGTAATTGATAGCCTGAGCCAATTCTCGCTAATTTTCGAGGTGACAGGCTTCAGTAATAAGATATTTTGATTTTTTTCGGCAAAATAGTTGCGCATCGAAATTATTTATCTTAAACACTTACTTCTGTCTAAATTGGAGCAGCAGTTTCTGGGATTTGCACAACAAACCTAAGAGTATGCAACACTTTTTCGAGTAATCAACAACCACGTTGCATTTTGAAGGCTTTCGCTGATCCCAAAATACATATACTCATGTTGTATTAGTGTGTAACTCATATCGGGAAAAGACCTGCGAAAAAACGCCTTTTTTGCCAGAAAGTTGAGATTAACGGCTTAAAAACTAACTCAGTATTGAGTTTAAAAAAAGCGAACGAATGCGATAAAACACCATTGACATTGACCTCATTTTAAGTATAGTTTGCACCATAGGTGGGCAGCACTAAAGTTCTGGGGGAGGGTCCAAGGTCTTTCTATAGGTAAAAAAATGGTCTTAGAAATAGTAATTTGGCGAGGAAGCACCGTTTTTAAATGTTTCTCATCGAGCACTATATATTGATATCAGAAAGAGTGCGGAAAAACGAAAAGAATTTTTAGAATCTATGGACGATGCATACCCCCATACCCCTATCTCACGCGCAGGTATGGATGCAACCCACCCCACCCGCCCGAAAACCGAAATAATTCACTCCACACAGAATTCAATTTTTGAAATTTTTTTCTGTTTTTTTCGCAATTTTTTGATGCCAATGGATAGTGCTGATGACCTCCGTTGAAAAATCATGTTTCTCGCCATACCACCATTTTAAAGTCCATTTTCTGACCTTTGGAAAATTCTTGCTTCGCCCTAGAACTCAGGTGCCGCCTACCTAAGGTGCATGCCCTTCAAACTCCCTTCACGATCACGTGTGGTTCGTTCCGTCAAGTTCATTACCGGAGTAGTTGAGAGACAAAAACGGTCATAAACGTGTTTTTATCCCCTAAGCATAAAATTTGCACTACTAGAAGTAACTCTGCATTGAATCTCGGGAAACGCATCCAAATGCGATGTGTAGCGCTTAAGACTTACTTTATTTTTATTATAATTCGCACTTCTTGCTTTATAAATGGAGCAATTGACAAACTAAAAGTAGGTGAAAACTTTTTTCGGCCACTATAAGAATGTAAACTTTGAACCCCTGGAACTCAAATTCATCGTGTAGCCCTTTGAGCGTAGTAATTTTCCATAGAAAGGTTTTCAAGAAACTGTTATAAGGAGGATTCAGCAGACATAAAGAAGTCAAAAACTCAATCGAAATATGTGTTTACATCCCCAGATTTTTACACTCTATGCATTCCCACTAATGAGCTAATGTAAAACTCGAAAAGCAGAAAAACGGTGTTTTCAGAATTGAGTTCTCACCACCCATTTGTTCGACCCAGTCATGCTTAACTTTCTACAAGCTGGTCGAGAAAACCGCCACAGGACTGTTTATCTTATAAGGTTACGCCAAAACGTTACACTCTTACTACAAACTCGTTCTTAAGTATAAATAAAAAAATCGCCAACGAGTTTTTTATAATCTATCCTCTATAAATGCGCAGCTCTACATGGGTCCCGTTATAGCTGTATGGCGGTGCACTGGTGTTAGCGGTATCCAAGTATGCTATAGATATACGCTAACGAGCTACGGATAATTATCGAAGCCGCAAGTTAAATTTTACTAATTCATAAACCCGAAATCTAGTAGTAATTTAAGTCATCTTAAGAATTACACTTCGCATATGAACGCTTTTCTCGAGACTTAATGCAGAGTTACTCCTAGTTTTGTAAATTTTAAGCTATGGGGGTACAAAATCATGTTACCGATTTTGTCTGTCAACACAACTTCTCCCGGAATTTTTAACATTTTTAAAACTTTTCGAGTAATTTTTGTGCCAAAAGTGATGTTAAATAAAAAGGAGACAACGTGAAACGGTGAAAAGGCGCAATTTCCTCCGTGAATATTGAATTTTGGACCTAGTTACAACTGTTTTGGGAAAATTTAGGCTACCGCTGACCTTTCAGAAATCCTTCAAAAAAACCGCTGATGGGTTGGATTGCCTGAAAAAATAATACTTCTACGTAATGTTATTAAAATAGATTATTGATTTTTTCTTCCAATTTTATGTTTTTGTCCACCATTTTTAGGAGTATTTTTTGACTTTAAAAGACCTTTTTCCTCCCTGAATTTTATTGCTGCCCACCTATGGTAACCCCTATATATGCGCAGCATGGCCGATATAACGATTCAATAATTAAGCTTTTTTGTGCCGAAAGTAGATTAAAAACGGCGCAAAAAAAGGCGTTATACCTACGTTATAACTCAGTTTTTGGTCAATTATTAGCACTTTTTATTAGGAATGTCAATTTTTATCCGTATTTGCCTTTAATTTTGACCAATTTTCTCGGAGAATTTCCCATTTTTCTATTCTGGGATTCTAGGCTGCACAACCCCAAAGTGCATTTGTAGGACCACCGGTCACTATTGGTAAGTGGTATCATTGAACTAAAAAAACGTTGTTCATGACGCTTAACAGATAGTCATGACGGCTGCATTTAGAGGACAGGGGGTGCCTTTTCTACACTCGCAGATGACGAAAGTATAATATTTTGATTAATGAAATTACTTCCAAATGATTATTGATGTCCTTTTGGCCCGAGAAAGCTCAATATTGACCACTCGTAGATAGGCTAACTCCCTAGATCGGCCATCCTGTGTATTTGTGCTAATAAAAAATAAGACCCTAAAAACTTATTTTAAGTACGAATCGAACAGCATAAGAGCTAAAAAATTTTAAAAAACGGAATATGCTAGCGGAAAACATAGAATGAATCTAAAATCGCCAAAAAAATCAGTCTAAGACGACTTTTAAAGCTTTTTAGACGCAAAATTATTCAGCTAGACTTAAGCTGCGAGCTCCACACTGTCAAAATATGCTTTTTAGATGTACTATCTTATAAATAACATAATTAAAAACGCTAACGCCTATTAAAATATGAATAATTATAAATATTTTGATATGTGGAATTGAGTTCAACAAAAATTATGTTGGCAACTAGAATTGCATATTCAAAATTTCATAATTTTTGTAAATCATATCATGCATATATCCCATAGCATTGTTTTGAAGAAGTGAAAAATTTCAAAGTAGATTTGATAAATATAATCTTTAATTGTAAAATTGAAACTGACGGATGATTTCAATTAATCGAATGCAAAATCTTTCGTCAAAACAAGATGCAAAGACGTGCGCATTTTTACTCATTGGTAACAAAAATTTTAGTCAGTGTCGATTCTAATCATTGAGCTACACATAATATTCAATTTTCATTCATTTTTGCCTTCATCGAGTGATATTTTAACACAAAATTTTATATTTTCTATTCTATGGGACGGTCATTCCCCCTAAAACACCCTCATGTTTATATCTAGTAGGAACACTTACTGTCTCATTGCCAGATCAATCTTTTCAAAAATGCAATGACTAATCATGTTTTACAACTTCCATTACTTTCCCGCAAGCAATCGAGAACTTTGAATATTGAATTAGTGTAAAAATTTTACTGATGATAAGAGTCGAATTTGAGGATTATTGAATAGAGCATGTTTGTGCCCACGTGTCTCGAAAACAAATCCGTGAAATTTTTTAAAATACTGCAGTAAATTGAGCGGGACTTCATTTCATCACGCTAGCAAAACACGTGTAATTGTGGAGCGATCAGTATGATGCGAATGTCATAATTTCTCTATTGGGCCATTCAATTGATTATTGATCAAATATTGCCAAGAATATGAAGAATATGCGACTAATTTCCAATTAAATCGACTCTCTAGCGCACGTCAAAGCTTCCTTCTAGGCTCTTCAGCAAGCAAGCCCGAAATTTTATGAAAGGCAAGTTCTTTCTCAGAAGCCGCCGAATATACTTCAATTTTTGTGTTGCTTAGAGAAAGTCTGATTTTTAGCATATTCTTATGATTTGTTGTGCGCATAGGTGACTTTTTCTAGTCCCCGCCTGTTATGCATTCAATAATCCTTTAACCCGGGTATATTTGCCCTTTTTATTACATTAGAGCATTTTTCTTCGTTAGTCTATGAATAGTTGAATTATTGTACAGAAATACAATTGGATCGAAAAAGTCTGATTTTTAGCAAAATCCTGGGATTTTTAGCGCACATAGCTGACTTTTTCCCAGGCCTGTCCTTTTATGTCTTTTATAAGCCGTTATTCAAAGCATATTTGTCCTTTTTGTTCCATCAGGGCATATGTATTTGCTAGTGCCCTAAATTTAATCCGAAGGATGTGATTAAATCTATCGATAAAATCATGGGTAGATGATTCATAACACTTAAGCCACACAGTAATCGAGACTACTTATTCACATCAATATCTGCATTGCCAACAAGACTTCTTTCCCCATTCGCAATTATGATTTTATTCACAGCAGTTTTTAAAAATAAAAAAAGTTATCGATCACAACATCTTAAGATTAAAGTAATTTTAAGTTTGAACTCAACAGAGCGACTGAGTCACGAAAAACAAAGCTAGATTCGTAATTCTCATTTTTGGAGAACAGTTATTGGAAACTTAGCATGTACAACCTATGATAACCTACTGCATATGAGGTTAACTTTAGGCGTAAAGCTTACGCAAAGTGAACGCTATACAGAAAATTGCAGTTGATTTCCTAATCCTGAAAGTACTAAAATCATAATCAAGGTGTTGCAAATACCATTTAAAAAAATTGAATGCTCAACCTCTATCGGAGCAAAACAAAACTTCAGGTTAACTTCTTTACACCTCCATTGAGTGCAAAGTGATTTGTCCATTAGAATATGTGACCCTTAAGCGTGAAGCATTCTCAGAATCAAGATCGTGCCCCTACTCATAAATAATAGAAGATCAGAAACGTGTTTTTCGCACCACGCTTAGAAGTTAACATCTCCGATGCTTACATAATATTGACACTAAACATGCGCATCTTACTGCGAAGTGTGTGCGACCCTTAGGCGTTCTCTAATCTTTACATTAATGTGGACAGACTAATTCATAAGCGAAGGACTTATCAGACAGAATAATAGCCAAAAATTTTTTCACCGCAGAGCTCGTACTTCACACCACCAGAAATAACTCAGTATTGAGTGTAGGAATGGCAGTTGAAGTTAGGGTCGTAAGCGTCGACACGTAATTTATTTTTACAGCAGTTTGCACAACCCATTTCATAACCAAAGAAGTTGGCTGACAAAAAATCGGCAAAAAAGCGTGTTCGCTTACACAGGAGTTTAAACTTTACACTTTCAGAGCTAAATCCGTATTGAGTTTAAGGAAACACGTCCAAGTGCGATCTTTAATCCTTGAGACTACCTTATTTTAAGAATGCTTTAACCATCCTGATTAATAACTGGTGAC
Source organism: Mermis nigrescens (assembly GCA_036768485.1). Lineage (NCBI taxonomy): Eukaryota > Metazoa > Nematoda > Enoplea > Mermithida > Mermithidae > Mermis > Mermis nigrescens. Next base: position 19,544,329 of record JAVLUZ010000154.1, on the reverse strand, counting down.
GATAGAAAAATACAAAACAGTAATAACGTGTTTTTAGTCTGCACACGGAGTGTAAGCTTTAAACGGCTAGTAATAACTCCGTATTGAATTTGTACAATCGCGGTCAAGTTGAACATGTAACCCTTAAAAGTAGTACTTCTATATCAAAAAGTTTTCTACGGTAATAATAATCGGAGTTGTTGGCTGACCGAAATGCCATTTTTTACCTCGAGAGTGTCACACTCTTTACACTCATCCTTAAAAAAATAATGTGAAAGTCAAGAACCAAGAACTTGGCATCTAGAGAATTTTATCCTACGCAATTCTGTATTATTAAAATAAATGAAACATTTACGCTTAGTTGTGTTTAAGCTCATTTGAAAAGCATCAAAGGGATGATTATCTTAAAGATTACGGCAAAACGATACATGCTGATTGCAAAGCCCGTTTTATGTATATATAAAAACAAAAAATTCTACATCTGAATTTTCAAGCATCTATCTTTAAAAAAACCGCTCCTCCTAAATTAGTTCCGATATAGCTGTATCGGGGTACTCAATACACAAATCTCAGGGGTACCCAAGTATATTATAAGTCCGCTTCAACATGCTACCTATATCCTTTGTTAAGGGGACCCCACCACTCAGTGATGTGCCTTCGGATTGAATAGGAAATCCATTTATAGTGTAGAAGCCCTGCATAAGTATATGGTAGTATGTGCTAACATGTTACCTATGTTGAAAAAATATGTACATGATTGCTGTTCAGAATATTATTGTACGGAAAAAAACTGTATTCTCTGTGTTCTGTTTTATGAATTCTTTCGAATTCTGATAATAGGAGTGGCGGATTGAGGATTTTTGTAAGGAAGGAAGAATTTACCCCAAATTTACCAAAAACAGTAAAAATAGGTCTGAAAATCTGAGATTTTCGTCGAAACAGTCTTTTTTCGACTTTTTGCATTGCTCCCTTTTATGTGAAATCTCTTTTGACGCAACATTTGTTGGAAAATTTTTTAAAATTCCAAAATTTTGTGCCAAAAAATTATTAACATTGAGTTAAACCAAAATTAGGTTCAAAGCGCCGAAACGTGTAATATTTGACGCGGAGCACTTAAAATTTTTAAGTGAATGCGAATCCTAAGTCGTCGATAATTAAGCAATGTCATTAATAGTTATATCCGGCGCAAATCGCCGATAAATTCTGAAAAAATTATGAACAGTGACAGGCCAAAAATCATTGCGAATTAATTATATAAGTATTCATTGTTTATTACGGTAAGTGTGTTAGGCCAATGTAAGGGAGGGCGGCCGCCCCTTCCAGCCTGAAATTCACCCGTGATACCAAGTTCTCCGGGAAAATAAATAAAAGCAGAGAAAAATGCTTTAATACAAAGGAAAAGTATGAACAAACATGGAATCATATATTAAAGGACACTGCTACATGGAAAACGTAAGCCAATGCATTCAAGGATCATAATAATCTACTTTTAAATTTTATTAATAATAGAAAACGACTCTTTAGAAAAATGTGCTACCTTTGAAAATAAATAAAAATCCCTTCGAATAAAAACATGAAAAATTTCGTTTATATAAAGTTCAATGCAATCAGATTAGAATAAAAAATGCATAAATTGCATTACTTTCTTTCCTATTTAGCAGGCGCTTATGATTTCCGGAAGCATGGGTGGCTTTCACTAGTCCCCATCTTTTATGTGCATAGTGATGCATATTTGCGAGTAAATTCTTTCTTCTTGTCCCATCAGAGAATTTTTCTTCGCTATTAGATATAAATACATGAAATATATAAATAAATATAAAAATAAAATATATGAATATAAAAACATGCAATCAGTCTAGAAAACTGAGGAATTCGAAGTAAACTGCATTGATTATTGTTCTTGGTTTTTTTGCTATGCCAAACCATAATTTACTTGACTGAAGAGCTGTCCTGTCAAATACCAAATTCTCAAGCTAAAGTTAAGAAATAACGATTGTTTGCATAAAATACTTGACAGTATAGCAACAAATGCATGTACAAAAAATTCGCTTGAACAAAAGACTATAAGTAGTTATATCATTCAAGGGAGAGTAAAATTATTTTAATATCTACATTTTCAGATTCACATGCAAGAAAACATAGATTTAAGCATAGTATAATGCATACAGATAAATATTAAGTCATATTAGCTTGTCAATCTGCGGCCTTAACCAATATCTCCACATGAACACAAGTTTTTCAGAATACATTTTCCTTGGCTGATCGATCTAACATAGTTGGGCTTGCATACACAAGCAGGAGGACCGCATGTGGCCGGACAGACCCGGGGTATGCCGCTTAATACATTGCTGCATGTCATTTCACATAATCGGCCACACTGATTCAATTGCTCTTCGAAAGGACATATTCCTAAAGGCAATTTAGTTTGTAAAGTGACCAATGTTCCGAAGCCACGGTGGTGGAATCGCTACCTCTAAGGGATCAACTAGCGAAATGTTAAACATATTCTTTCAATAAAATTGCTATCTACAAATAGTAAAATTTCTCGAGTAATTTTAATTCTTGAATATAACATTTCATTTTTTTGTCTTAAATGTAGAATAGCTTGAAAATTGGATAAGAACTTATGCATTTTTTAAAAATTTCTCAATAAAAAGAAAAGGGTTATTTACTCTGCACGATATCGTGCCTAAAAGCATTAGAAATGCTGGCAGTCTTTATAAGCTCGCAGGTCAAAAACTTAAAACGCAAAGGATCTGTGATATTGGCAAAACAGAAATACATTTTTTACATTAGCAAGGAAAAATCACATCATATCTGGTCTTAGACGTCGTTAGAAAGATTTACGAGCTTAGCTGTATTCTGTAAGGTACTCAATAAATATTTTCTGTACCAGATCCTTTAACCCACCCAAAAACTTATTTTACAGCGGAACAAAACTTATAACTTCTTGAGATATAATAGACGTTTGAATAGGGTCCAGGACAATTTGTAGGAAGACAATTCGTAGAACGACAACGGGTAAGTGGACAATTGGTAGGATGACAATTTGTAGGATAGGACAATTTGTCGGAGGACAATTCATGGGATGCAGTACCACGATAAATGAAATCAAAATATATGAAGCTTAATCACATAAAGAGCACAAAAATCATGCTCAGATGAAGGAGAGGGTTAATGCGACCAGAGCAATGGTCTTCTGAGGGGATATTTTTATTATTGTGCGATTTTGGCCTGAAAATTGGCGAAAAATAGCTAAAATTTTCATGGTTCTTCGCGAGTCCAGACGGTTGGGAGTGGGAGGAGACGGACTTATCTTAGGTGGGGCGATGCCCCCATCCCCCTGTTACATGTATGGCTAATTCTTCGAGCTTTCGGTACTTAAAAACATTGCCTTGCTTTTTACTTTGAATGCGTTTATTTTCAGAGCAAGTTATGTACTTTCTGAGATATATTTTAAAAGAACTGATTTTTGTCAAGCATATCTGTCAACAAATAGCTTTCTTTTTCCCAATCACTCAGGTAAAATTCGGTCATTTAGCAACAAGTCAACAAAATCATGAAAAATAGAGACCACAACACTCCTGACATTTAACCGTAAATGATTTTGACCACTGACACGTTTACCTCTTATTTACTTCACTGCACTTGCACTCTCTTTGCGTAATTGCTACCTCAGATTATGCACATACGATACCTACTAGTTGGTATCCTACCGATTGACCTATACAACAAATTGTCTTCCTACGGATGTCCGGATTCCGATTGAATGATGCCTGTCAAGATTTGAAATATGAATCAAAATATTAAAAGTAATTTTTGAATGACATAAACTTATTGTAGCTTTATCTCATAGTTATCAAACTGGCCATTTTAATCAGATGCAAATATAAAATTGTAAGACAAAACTCGAGTAAATGGAGACTAAATCACAGAATAATTCCAAATTGACAATAATTTAATACGTAAACATTATTTCACTATCAAAAAATGCTCTGATGGAACAAAAAAGACGAATATACATAGGATTACGGATTATTAAAGATGTAAAAGGAGTATTCTGGGGCCTGCAGATTGAGATGAATATTTGAACCAAAAAAACGATTGAAAAAGTAGCAAGTTAGCTATGCAGTAGCCATGGACATGCAGATAGAGGAACCTAGGAGCGAAATAATTCATGGAATTATTCAAGACGTGGTTTGAAGCAGTAGGAAACGTGTTAGTTCACGTGAAACGGACTACATGTCGAAACACTTGCATGCCCACAATGATTGTGTGCACTAATCAATTAATGCTAGATTTTCTTGCACTAATGCTCGTGATAACCAAATAAAACACAGAGTTAGTTTTCTGTAAATCACGGTACGAAGCAAGTCAGCGTTGCAATTTGCAAGCAATTTGAAAAAGGTTGCACTTTAGATTATGTAAATAAGCTCTTATGTGTAGCATTCAAAATAATTTGAAGAAGGTTACATTTTTCAGTGGCTGTAGTATACTTCTAAGAGATTTTGCGACTTTAGGCATATGCATAGGTTTTTTCCAGCCCTCACCTTTTACATCCTTTATAAACCTTAATCCCAAGTATATTTGTCTTTTTTGTTCCATCGGAGCACTTTTTCTTGATAGTACCCTACTTTTTTTAGCATGATTTGAGTAAATCTGTCAGTAAAACCATACAGTAACCTGCCACAAAAATGACAGCAGTCTAAGAAGGCGGAAAACAATGTTATTCTAGAAATCAGCATTATCCTTTTTAAACAAGAACCACGAACTTAATAAAACATATAAAAGGTTTTCAGCATAAACTTTACGCAACTTTGAGTGTAGAGAACACTTAAAATCAGATTCGTAATTCTGACGTCAAGTGTAACAATTTAAAAGAAAAAAGCTTTTGCAACGCTCTGAAACAAAACTTAAGTTTCAGTGTGAACTTTGCACTACTACTGGGTGTAAGGAAAACATACGTTCAGATTTGTAATCCTGATCTTACAGGAGATATTTTGAAAAAAATCACGTTTTGCGACGCTTTGGAAGTAAAATGATGTTGTAGTGTAAAGTCAACACATTGACAATAAGTTAATAGTAAAAGGTCTGAGAAACTACCGGGTATAGAGAAAACTAACAGTCAGATTCGTAGTTCTGACATTACGTAAAAATTTGAAAAAGTAAAGCTTCTGCAAGGTTCTAGAACTAGAGTCAATTTACAGTGTAAACTTGACAAGCAGTAAGTGAAATAAGGTTTTAGTCATATTCGAAATTCTTAATTTGCTCTGTTGATTCTTTTATTACACTGTTGAGTGTAAACAAACGCAACCAACTGGCATATCAGTTTGATTGCTGATACATTTTTAGTTTTGTGATCATGTCCACACTCATAACCGAAGAAGTTGACAGAAAAAACAAGACAGAAAATCGTTCAACACCCAATTTTTGACTCTACACCTCACAAAAAATTTAAACAAATGATGTAAATAAAAGCACTTTGCTGGTTATTTCTAAGATAGAAGATAAAAAGATATTTAGCAGACTTTTTAAATTTACACTCAACACCGACTTTGTAATGAGTGTGCTAAGTTTTGGCGTAACGTTAAAATATATCGCGATTCTTGAAGGTTTTGTCAGCCACTGTGTGCACAACTCAGTGCAGTATTTGATACAACTTGATGGTGAAGACTTATAGAGAATCAAAGTTTATCTAAAACCTAATTTTTCGGTTTTTTTAATTCGCATTTTTTTTGAAGAGGAGTGTGAATTAAGCAAAAAATACGATTGTTAAGACACCTATTGATGGAAAATTACTCCACTTGAAGATATATGCGAGGAATTCAAACGCGTCTGAGTAAACTCATTACAAAGCTAGTTCTGGCGGTTTATAGTAATGGACGAAAAGATTACGTTTTTACCTTCTTTTCTTAGTCTGCCAACCGCTCTAGTAGTAAATCGAGACGTGCAAAGTATTGTTACGAATTGAAATTTGGCGAACTATTACAAAAATAATGTGCATGTAAGAACTTTCACATCGCCCGTGGTCACTTTTCTTTACTTTCAGTACTAATTTATTTTTTCGGAGGTCTGAAGTTCTAGCTTCGAGATGAACATGACTTTTTTGGCAGATTTGTGTCTGTCATGTTATCCTGATATGAGATGAGACATTAAACTAATTTTGAAAAATGTATTCAATACCGAGTATCACACCTGTACGTAAGCGCGTTTTATCACGTCACAGTTTAGTTATAGGGGAGTTGTCAAGTTTACACTTAAAATTCATTTCACTTTCAGAGCGTTGCTAAACAAAAATTTTTTCAAAATGTTTTACCGTAACATGAAAATCACGAATCACTTTCAGCGCTTATATTAGTTGTGTAAAGAGTATACTATTATAAGTTGAACTTACACTAAAATTTTATTTTATTTCCAGAGCATTGTAAAACGTGAATTTTTTCTAAAAGCATTCTCCTTAACGTCAGGACTATGAATGTGACTATGATTTTCCCACCATCAGCTACTGTGTGAAGTTTACACTGAAAATAAACTTCAGTTCCATAGAATTGCGAAAGCTTAATTTTTTCAAAATGTTCTATGTAAGGTTAGAATCATGAATCTGATTGTTAGTTTTGTCTACAACCAGTACTTGTGTAATGTTTTTAATACTGATTTATCATAGTGTCGTAAAGTATACTTCAAATCTTCATTTTACTTCCACGGCTTTGTAAAACATTAATCTTTTTATGATGTTTTCCAAAACGCCAGGATATCAAATCTAAGTGTGAGTGCTCTTTACAACCTGATAGTTGTGTAAAGTTTACATTTGAAACGTTTAATCTGTCTGAATAACGTTATGCAATCTTGTTTAAAAAGATAGTGCTGATATACGCAACAATCTTGCTTTTTATGTTCTTAGACTACTGTCATTATTGTGGCATGTTGCCGTATGCGTTTACTGATGACTGATTTACTCAAATATTGCTTATTAAAAGTAGGGTAGTATCAAAGAAAGATGCTCGAATGGAACCAAGAATAACAGATATACTCATGAAGCAGCATTAGGGCATATAAGGAGAGGACTAGGGAAAAGTCACCTATGCCTGTGAAGGTTGTAAGAATCTGCCAAACATTGAACGTACGGTAAAAAAACGCAAAAAATCGATGTATTAAGGTAGTTTTAACGCTATTCTAGCGCGTATACTAGTTTTCGATGTCATTTTGATCGTGAAAAGAGTAATGTCTGACCACAAAGATCGGTAAACACCCTTTCCCTTTCGATTGGCTATGTTTTACATCTATGGACGCAAGTCTCTTTTGCTAGCTGCAAAATATACTTTGATTTTTGCCTTTTTTTACCGGAAGTCCAATTTCTAGCAGATTCTTACAATTTTCACAGGCATAGGTGACTTTTTCCAAGTCCCACCCTTTTTGTGTCCGTAGTGATGCGTCATTCCAAGTTTTTGCTAGTTTTTATTCACGTCGACCTATCCCAAGTTCTAAAGAAGAAAGAGAAGAATAAAAAATGGACAAAAACGTATTTTCCTGCTATCCACTGCATGGCAAACTTTAAAAATCTTAACCCTACTTTTACCGAGCTCTAGATCCGTGATGTAGTTGCCTGTTTTTTGCAGTTTACTGAAAGGCCATAAATTCTTATGTGGCAAGCTTCTCAGTACCCCCTTTTTTACTGCAACACATGTTTTATTGAGCAAAAGAAAACGTATTGACCTATACTTTATTAGAAAAGCTTGATTTCATGATTTTAAAACATGTGTTACGCGTGTTGCAGGTCGTAATTATTACACATTTTTGAATGTTCAAATACGTTTTTTTTCAATTGGTTTTTAGTTTTGTGCAAACTTAATGACATTTTTGAAATTCTCATGCAATTGGCTACCAGAAATATGTATTTTTATTTATTTTTGTTATTTCCCCAATGACTAGATTTTCGATCTAGAACTTGGTAAGTCTAGGGTGCGTGACTCCTTGGTAACAGGAGGGTTAAGCAAACTCCTCATCGAGTCTAAAATAATTCGGTTTGGGCCAGCGCGTAGTCCTTAAATTGTAGACATTAGTGTGTGGAAAACTTCTGTCCTGTTGAATGTTCGAGATATTGACCAATCAAAAAAGTAACAAATGTTTTTAGCCCTGCTGCGACACGTAGTCTTTAAAACATTGTTTTCATTCCATTTAATTTATTCCAACTTATTACCGAAAAAGTTAGTGGAGGATTCTTAGACAAAATCCCTTCTTTTACACAATCCAATAGTGTGTAAAGCTTGAACTCTTAGATCTAACTCCAAATTAAATGCCCAAAAATTTGCTGGTATACAGAAAGTAGCCCTTGTACCGTAATATATTTCTATCAGAAAACGTTTCTTGGAACCCATAACCATACGTAGGCAGCACTAAAATTCTAGGGGGAGAGTGCAAGATTTTTCAAAGGTCAAACAATGGCCATAAAAATGGTGGTATGGCTAAAAAACCCAATTTCTCAGAGTTTCTTATCATGCACTATCCATTCACATAAAAAACTTGCGAGAAAAACAAAAAAAATTTTAAAAATTGAATTCTGGGGGAAGGGTATTTTGGTTTCTGGGGGGTGTGGTAGTTTGGTTTCTTGAAAGGGGGGCTGCACACCCCTCAAACCCCCACGCCCAGGTGTGCTCATAAGTGGATTTGTTGGGAGACATCAAGATGACAAAAACGCAACCAAAATCAGCCTTACCCGCTTGTTTTTAAATTCTCTACACTTACGCACAAGAACTAATGCGAAATTTGGAAAAGAAAGAAAAAGTAAATCCTGGAGTATTTCTTCCTCTACAACTCGAAACCATTAAACTGTTTGAGGCTATGAAACTGAGTTGTTTCCAAGCCGAATAAAAAACAATTAAAGTTCGCTGAATGCTATAATGTTACACTAAAACTTTACACGCTCATCACAAACTCAAGACTGAGTTTTAACAAAAACGAGCGCATAATCTTTTTAAACTATTATTTAAAAAACCTGCACCTCCCAGATGTGTCCCGTTATAGGTAAAGGGGTAGATATATGTTAGTGTACCCAAGTATATTATAGGTACGCGTTAATGCGCTACCTGTTATGCATACCTGCTTGAAAACATGCTTCTTGACGTATGCATCTATTGTTATTGTCGCGTGCATATCCTTCTACACATTGGCAAGTTGGTGGCCCACGTACAAAAGCGCAAGCTACATTACGACCAGATATGATGTTACTGCATTTGGGCTCGCAGACACTGCCACCACATGGATTGTATCTTTCATTCGGACCACAGCGTACATCAGCTGGCGATGTTACATAGTTACATTTAGAGATACAATAAATTATTTTACGTCGTTTCTAGAGATACTCACTAATAAATCTCATGTTTGAGGGGATAATCCTGATCTTTTTTCTTACAAATGACGTAATGAGCATATAAATTGTAGCAGAGGCATCAGATTAAACTACATTTTCAAATAATTACCTAATGGTCAAACAAAATTGAAATAATGCTTATGTTTTTGAAAAAGGAAACATTTATTCATTATTTATTTATTGGAAATGATCATGCCGATCAATTTCAATTTGTGCAAGTTTTATTTTATACTCACAGCTAAATTACCTCTGGATCTTCTATTTGTACAACAATGCCTGACATCTTATATCATGCCACAACTTTATCAGTGCACTATTATTTTCATAGCAGTCGCTCCAGCTGGTTGGGAGATAAGGCTTTAATTTTTTTGAATTATCATAAATTAAAATTATTGCTTTGAAATCAAAATTGTGCGAAATTTTAGCAAAATTTGGCTGCTGCACGTGATTTGTTAATCTTAACACATGGAACCGTCAGAATGCTAAACATGCATGCATAGAAACATGCATGTTTTTGGAAAGAAGTACTTCATGGAGCATGACCCCGGAGGATGGTTGCTCGCTTAACTCTAGGAAAATGTGGCTGATTCCAGCGGAATTTTTAATTTTCAAAGAGCGTTAGGAAAATTAGATGCTTTAAGCTTTTCAGTGACGTTTTGTTCTAAGTGCATTCTTTCATTTTATCCTTTGTGCTAAATAGTCATGTTTAATCATGGACGGTTGAATTTCATTTAACATCTTTCTAAATTTGTTTACTTTATGTTCTTATGAGAGAGATTAGTTATAAATAAAAAATATTTTGCTTTTAAAGCATATCATTAAATATTTTCAGCCTAGTAAAAAACATTAGAGAAATGTTTATATCTGATCCGCTCTCGGAATTCTCGTGCTATGCATCACAAATATGCTGTGGAACAATAAGAACAATAAGAGAAAGCAAAACATGAGAAAGCTGAAATATCTTACGTGACTAAGGAGATAAGTGATGTATCACCTGCATGTGGAGCATGCTGTAAGACATGTCTGCATTATTGCCACTTAACCTCATTACACATTTTCTTATAGACATAATGCAGCACTACAGTGGCGTCAGCACACTGGTAAAAGACCGGCACTGAAGCACCTCTACTTGTGACCTAGCAAAAAAGAAGCGATGCATTCGATATCTGCTAAATGTCTGTCGAATGTGTATTTAGCTTATCAATGAAAATTAAAAAGGTATATGTCAGATATACCTTTTTAATTTCCTGAACGTCACATGGTCTTATTATGTGTGATGCCCAAATTTTTTTAGTGTGCCTCGATTTCGTAAATAGTAAAAAGCAAATAGGGTATAACATGCACTGCAATTTGTTTTTAGCAAAATGATGAACTTAGGGAACACCGGCTTGCTTTTATAGGCTTCACTAGACATATCTGCTCTTTGAATGTAAAATGTCGCGTTTTGTTCAAGTGAAGTTTAAGTACGAATTGGGACTAACCCTCACGGAAGCTATACGTTGCACTTTACGAGCAGTAATATGATTGTAGTGCTGGTGAATTTGGTACAGAATCTTGATTGCTTATGGCTATTTCCAAATAAAAACAGAATTAAAAAAGGCATCATATCCTAAAAACGCTGACAAATGCTTATTGCTTGGCTACAGTCAACGCCTAGACAGGTCTAGAAAGCACTCAAACTGAGGAAAAGCTAGAGTCCTACAAATTGTCTCAACTTAGACTGTCATAGCATATATGACAAATATTACTTGAAAAATATCCTAATGATTTTTGACGAAATCGAACAGATAATGCTTAGATTTTTCATACACTTGTTAAAACCACCTGACTCAGCGTTGTTGATTGCCAACGAACCGACAAAAGAAACAACGATCAATTTGTCCATTTTGATTGCAAGATATTGAACTCAAAGCGGCATACATACAACGAAATCGTTATGTCCTATATCGCTTAATATAAAACAAGAGTTATATAAAAAGAAAGCTGGACTTGGGTGGAATCTGTGGACTTCTATCTTGCAGACTAGAATACAAACAGAAGCAATTAAATTTTTGTTCAAACAATAATTCTTGGGATGATTATAATCTATTATCACTTTTGATACCCAAGAATCAGGTTCTCAGTATAGTTGTCTGTGTATGGTAAGTGCGTCAAAAATCGTACTATATAATACTGTTTTTCAATCAAATAACTTTTACGGATTCTTAATTTTCCTTCTTTAGTTAAATTGATTCCGTCAATTCCTGAAATTCAGAACCCGCCAATTCATTTAGACTATATTTACGCCGTTCTAAAATGTGCATGATTCTCGTGCACTGTCTACTGCTGTAAAATACTGTAAAATACTTTACACTGTTGGAAAAATTAGCGAAAAGCCGCAAAAATCTCTTTGAAGGTGCCTTTAGCTAAATATCAAAGTGCACTGACAAATATTTATACATTTTGTTATAAAGTCCCCGCTCGTTTTGCTGCAGGACTTCAAAAATTTAAGGATTAGTTCATCGAGATATATGAACCCTAACGCATACAATTTAACTCCCTATATTCGATTTATATTGTTGTCAAAACACTATTTACGAATTTAATAATGATACCATTAGATTTGGTGCCATAACATACGTGTAGGACGAGCTCATAGGAAGGTAATGAAATTAATAGAAAAACATTTATCATCGGATAGCTAAAAACGATCTGACAGTGAAGCAGCAAAGCACCGCTAATGGTAATACAAGTGTAGGCTTGATTAAGCATTAGTCATTTTAAATTTACTCAAATCTACTGCGACTTTTCTGTCCCATTATTAAAAGATTTCAACTGTTCAAGGTAGCAAACTGTTGTTGCTGATGCGGATCTTGACGTAATCAGCGGTCAATAAAATTATAAAGATCAGAAACGTGATAAAGAAAATAACAGCTTGTTACAAAGCATTATTTTATGGCGTTGTCCATCAAATACTCAGATCATAATGATGTTGCTGAATTTAAAACAAGTTTTTTGAAGCTCTTCAAGCGAAAATTCGCGTTTGGAACGATTTTCTTTGTATGAATGTCCGATTTCATTCTGTACACAGTGTGCCAACCTTGCTTGTCTCCAAGGAAAAACTAGCGAATTAATAAACATGAATATGTGTATGAATAAGGAAGTTTTATGACGTTGTGTATCGGACACACTAAGAGAAATGTAGCAATAAAACACAATGTCTTCAATTCTGGTTAAATCTGATTAAAGACCGTTCATTCTCTGCTTGGTTCATTTTTGCGAAAGCAAAAAATATAGCGGAGGTTAATACACACGAGACGTTATATAGATCGAATTTTTAATTAGTAATGCATACTTTTAATCGAATACTTCACATTAAGGGTAATGAAGAAATATTGCACTACACGAAAAGTAAAAGGTATGCAATAATATTAGGTAATAACGAGTAGGATATAAACTAATAGAGTATGATGGCATTGCATCCTATCACAGGTTCATTCTCCGAAAAGTCATTTGTACAGATATGCAAGTATCAATAAGCAAAGAAGAGTACATTCAAAAATATGAAATTAGTCCAAGTCACAGATCATCTTATATTTTTTAAGCTAGTTCCCGCCATTATAAATAATTTCACATGTCAGCAATAGACTTGCATTCCGGCCCGCAATTTAGTATTATTAATATATTATTGATCGGCACTTAAGACTTTAATGACTTGCATACGTATACAAATTTAATTCCGCTGCACGAGATGTAGTATCTTTATTTCGTCAATTCAATTTTTCCTATGAATTCGCTATTAAAATTATCAGAAAAATAATTATTGCTCACATGACTTAGGTTGATCTAAATTGGTTAGCGTAAGCTATATTTCTTATAAACATACTTAATGCATCAATTATATAAAGTTGTTTTTCTTACGCCAATAGGCCAAGAAATTGGTTGAATCTTTAACGTCTTCGAAGATGTTTCGTAGATAAAGATTTTATGAAGGCAATATATCTTTAAGGTAAGTCGTACAACACTCTAGCGTCCGTCTTGATAGTAGTAGGGATCATATGTATAGCATTGCCAATCTAGCAGGTCAGCCACACACGTGGGCGTGGGCGGGCTGGGGGCTATGCACCCCCTCCCCCCAGAAGTTGGGATACCCCCAGAAACCAAAATACTCCCTCCAGAATTCAATTTTTGAATTTGTTTTGCTTTTTTTAGCGATTTTTAGATGCCATTGGATAGTGCTCAATGAGAGACGTCGAAAATTGGCGTTTTTTACAACATACGACCACTTTTAAGACCATTTTTTCCCTTTAAAAAGTTTTTCTTTCCCCCACCACAGGAATTTCTTTACCTGATAATTTCGGTTCTGCCCACCTATGGTGAGCCAGTCTATCAAGTCGAAAGATCGAGTGTTTTTAGACAAAAACGATCTTTAAAACCAAAATTTGAAAATAGCATAAAAACTACGCTCTTCTTCAGTCTCTAGTCAGTTTAAAGCACTTTTATAGAAAATTTTCAGCATTGATCTATTTTAATCGTACATTTCGCTTCATTATCATCAGAAAATTTTCCAGTGTTCCATTCCTCGGGCTTCAAGACCATACAATGGCAGCGACCAAAATCTGCGGGGTCTGGATGGTTAAAATTGGCAGAAATCCCGAAAATTCCATTCTATCATCATTTTCAGGGTATCTGTCCACACTCTATCATTACAGAATGTAGCAGCATAAGGACATATCAAAAAGTATCAGAAAAATTCGAACAAATTAAACAATAGATACTCAAAAACGTGTCTCTGAGCACGTCTATAGCTCTAAAGTCACAAAACAACACTTAGGAACACTTTAAAAGTATGTCCGAATTCTCCTACACAGTCAGCCAACGTTATCATAGGTAGCGCGTTAGCATATATCTATAATAAACATAGGTACCCCTAACATCTGTGTACCCGCTCCCTCTACAGCTATAGCGGGACACACCTAAGAGGTGAGGATTTTTAAAAGATAGATAATAAAAAAATGATTATGCAGTCCTTTTTTGTTCACACTCAGTATTGACTTTGTGCTGAGGGTGTAAAGTATTGGCGTTTTGTTATAACATATAGCAAATTGTGGTAGTGTTTTCCCGCGGCTGTTGAACAACTCAGTATTAATGCCTAAAACAATTTTATGGTTTTAAATTATAGAAAAAGGAATGCTCCAGATGACACTTTTTGTTTTTGTAATTTACTTTAGTTATCGAGTGGAACTACGAGTATAAAGAGTGTGAAAATATGGATGAGAAAAAATACATTTTGGTCGAGTATTTCGACTTGTCTATGTCTGCCAACAAATCCGGCAAATCTGGTTATAAGTCCCTAAAAAACTTTTATAGTAGAAATGTACTACAAGATTATGGGCTACTTTGAGCTTACCAGCAAACTTTTTCACGCTGAATACGGATTTAGAAGCAGGGGTTTAAATTCTACACTTTTCTGGATGGTGTTAAAAACAGATTTTGTCTAGGACTTCTCTGCCAACCTTTCCGCTTGTCAGTCGGGAGTCGGGATAAATTTAACAAAATAGAAATAAAGTGATTTTTAAGGGCTACACGCTGTAGCTAATTGCGTTTAAAAAACGCAATTTATGGTGGCGTTAAGTTCGAAAACAGAGGTGCAAAATAGGCGAAAAAAATACTTTTTCTTTTTTTTGATTAGTAAATATTCGAAATATTTTGTGCAATAAATCTCTTCTACGTACTATCGCACGACAATCCAAAGGATACAGACTGGCTCAAACCGAATTTTTTTCACACAATATTGGAGTTAGGTTCAGATTTTTAAAGTTTACAATGTGGTGGATGGCAGTGTTTTCTGTATTCGGCAAAGATTTTTCCCGATATACAAAGGCTTTTGGGGACCGTCTTTGTACATGTACAAGGATTTTTGAGAAGACAAAAATTGCGAAAATGTTTGCTATTCTATATATCTTTATAATGTCAGAAATTGCATTTTAAAAGAAAAACTGACAAATTTTTCGGAGCTTCGTGCCCTTTTGAGACAATCATTAGTGATTTTTACCTTCAGAAACCCAGAAATTAGCTAAAATGCACTATCACAGGTCGAAGAACTCTGTTTTTGCCACACTTAAATCGCTACTGTACCACATTATAGTACCCAAAAATTTGTGTGTAAAAGTGTAGAAAGATTTTTAGGGACCATCAGTAGTTATACGTGGGACCCTAGGGTGCAATGGTTAAGGATAGGCAATGGTTAAGCATAGGCAATTCTTAAGAATAGACAACGTTATAACATGAGGCTAATGCTATAACATATACAATGGTTAAGGATAGGCGAGGGGATGGAGCCTTGCTCCCTGGGATAAGGGTCAGGGAGCAATGGTTAAGGATGGTTTAAGATAGGCAATGGTTAAGCATAGACTAATGCTATAACATATGAGGACATAGTTGAGGAGTGGAAGGGGGTAAAATAGGATTAAACCTGAACTAAGTGTAAACTAATTGCGAGTGATATACAATGGTTAAGCAAAGACTAACACATGAGGTTATAGTTGAGGAGTGGAAGGGGTAAATTAAGCCTAAGCAAGCTAAGCTAAGCCTGTGGGTAAACCAAGACCGAGCTAACCGAAGTGTATATTAATTGTGAGTGTTGTCTGACATACACACCCATACTAGCGCGCCTGTGCCCTGTTGGGAGGGGAGGGGGAGCCCCCCAATACGTCAAGCATATCACCCCGTGTGTATCCACTGCCACTTGGGTGCCTTAAATGTGCCAAAGTAAGACAAAACTAGGCCCAAGGACAGTGTAAACTAAGCTTAGGTAAGCATTATAGAAATTTATCAAGCAGTGTATGGCTTCCTGGCCCGTTTTGTTCACCTGGCAAATTATGCAATTAAATATAAAATAAGTTTGTAAACTAAGCCTAGCTGAGCTAGGGATTAAAGTGGGTCTAAGCACAAAAGGAATGTGTGTATATATATAGGTTTGACTTCCCGGTCCTTCGAATTCTCGGTCCTTCGAATTCCCGGTCCTTCGTCACTTCCCGGTCCTTTGAATTCCTGGTCCTTGCTTAAACACGTTCTATTAGTGTTGTGTTATGCGTGTTGTGACACCGAAATTAGATGTGATGCAACAATGCATTCGAACATTTACACCCAGTTAGGCGTTTGGGTGATTAGGTCGTAGCGACCATTGGCTGCATACAGACTGACGACTTTCTGAGCAGCAGGCCCTTCATAGAACAACATTTTGCCCGAGTAAACCTTTATATGGTAATTTGGCGTTAAGACATTTTGCAGTTTTAATAAATTTTTCCTTATTTTTTTGCAGAATTCCTTTACAGTCGTAAAATCAATATGAAGGGCCCATGCCCCATTGTGGTTTGTGGTCTACAATAATGAGCTTAAAAGCCATATCCTCACTGAAGTTGAATTCCTTCTTTGATTGAGACACTTTCTCCATTATACTGAAAACTTTGTCGGAATTCACATTTTTACGTCTAGTGAATGGTACAATTACAGGCTAGAACAAGCTTGGATGTGTGATTTCGAAGCCAACAATGTTTTCAGGAGGACAGTCGAGTAACATTTTCTGAATAGCGCTCTCAAAAATAGGTTCTAATTCTTTAAATAGGTTTGGGCATTTGTGTATGTTTGCAAATTTAAGTAAATATGCTTTTGCTGTTGTTCTGAATCTACGAACAGGAACAGAAGCAAGTTCATCCACTGTGCAATATTGATTAAGAGCCATTGTTGTGCTTGTCTCCTTTGTTATTCAACTTCTTATTTATAGACAGTCATTTACTGGACTGTGTATACCCAAACGACCCCCAAACACTTTCGGGCGTGCCCAAACACGTTTGGGCGTGTTTAAAGTTTATAAATATGAAAAAAATTTAAAGGAAAAGATAACACTAAAAAATGGAAGAAGTAAAGGAAGTGAAACAGCGTCCTTTTATTGAGGAAGAGAAGAAACCGTACGGGAGGTCTATTAAACCACCCGTACAGTTGTGCAGTAGGAATCTGGAGCGGCCCGTGTACGCGCTCATGGTTCAACTCTGTTATTTTTGTCAAAAAGCGTCGTCGGAACGCGACTTTTTCGAAACTAATGGGGGTAGGTCGTACATGAGCGTTCAAATGTGCCCCTGATGCTGCGAGTATAACCGCGCCATGCAAGAAGCTGACAATCGAGTGATTGCGAGGTACATGGAGCAGGATGCAGAAGCCCACAAGCCTGCCTGAAAGTCTATAAATATGAATCTATAAGTATGGGTGGCGTATATGCTATTTTATAGCTTCCTGAAAATGTCTTCCCCCGGCGAAATAGCCTACCATCACTTTGTCGACAGACTCATCGAAAAAGCAACGCTCAGATTCATCAACGTCCGTCATGTGGAACGAATTGGCAACTGTTTTTGGAGCCAGCTTAGCGATACGTTCAAGGAAGAACAAAAGAGCGAAGAGAAGAAAGCATTTTGGACTTTCGCCTTGTACTTGACACAGTGTATAATTAATCATGAAAATGACATTTTGTACGATTTGTGGCGTCATTTTGATACGAACGCCAAGAATATGTGGGAAAATTTGTACGTACATACTTTGTTGCATATAGTTAATATGGTATTGTAAATGAATAAATAAAGAAAATCCACGTTGAAACGACATGTTTTTTTTAAAAAATGAATAAAACATTGAATAAATTATACTATGATCCGAAAACAGGGTACTCGGGCGCCCACCATTTGTTCGCTAAAGCCCGCAAGCTTCACCCGCGCATTAAATTGTCCCAGGTAAAATCATGGTTAGCTAAACAGCCCACCTACTCTTTGCATAAACCGGCTTTTAAAAAGTATAGCCGAAATAAAGTGATTGTGAGCGCGATTGACGAACAGTGGCAGGCCGATCTCATAGACCTGCAATCTCTAGCCGAACTTAACAATAATTTTAAGTACTTGCTCAACTGCATAGATTTGTTTTCAAAATACGCATGGGTGGTTCCCCTGAAAACCAAAAACGCAAAAGATGTTCGAGACGCGTTTAGGCATATTTTGGGTATGGGCCGGAAACCATATAAACTGCAATACGGATGCGGGCAAGGAGTTTGTGAACAAAGAGTTTCAGTCGTTTCTAAAATCGGAAGATGTGCATCTTTTCACCACTAAAAGCGAAATGAAGGCTAGCGTGGTAGAGCGTTTTAATCGGACCCTCAAAGAAAAAATGTGGAGATACTTTACGCGTAACAACACCTATAGGTACATTGACGTTATTGGCAAGCTAATTGAAAATTATAATAATTCGGTGCATAGAACTATAGGCGTAGCCCCTGTAAACGTTAGCGAAAAAAACGAGCGAGAAATTTTAAATAGGGCGTTTAGGGTAGAACTGTGTGAGCCCGTACAGTTTAAATTTAATGTAGGCGACAAAGTTCGTATAAGTAAAGTTAAGCGAGCGTTTGAAAAAGGAGTGTGGCCCAATTGGACCAAAGAGTATTTTATAGTTGGGGAAAGGTTCGCGCGCATCCCGCCCGTCTATTCGTTAAAAGACCAGAAGGACGAAAAACTGGAGGGTATTTTTTACGAACAAGAACTGCAAAAAATTGATGCATCAGCAAAAGATTTGTTTATTGTAGAGAAAATTCTAAAATCTCGAAAACGCGCTGGAAAAACGGACTATTTAGTGCGGTGGCGTGGTTACCCACCAAAATTCGATTCATGGGTCACTAGCCTAGTGAAGTTATAAATAATAACTCTAGTCCTACGTTGATATGAAAAATGGAGACTGGTCAGTGTTTTTTCAACCATATTCTACATCGTTTATCACAATATACCTATTTGTCTAAGGATGCAATTGAGGGATATCTTCTTCTTTGATTTATTTACTTTCATTTTTCCTTTGTTTAGGAAATTTCTGAGTTTTAGCAAATTTTGCGACATTTGTAGATAGGAGCTTTTTCTAGTCCCCTCCTTTTACGTCCTTGATAATTCTTTGTTCCAAGTGTATTCTACCTTTTTTGTTCCATCGGAGCATTTTTTAATGCTAGTATATATATATATATATATATATATATATATATATATATATATATATATATATATATATATATATATATATATATATATATATATATATATATATATATATATATATATATATATATATATATATATATATATATATATATATATATATATATATATATATATATATATATATATATATATATATATATATATATATATATATATATATATATATATATATATATATATATATATATATATATATATATATATATTATATATGTATATATATAATATATATATATATATATATATATATATATATATATATATATATATATATATATATATATATATATATATATATATATATATATATATATATATATATATATATATATATATATATATATATATATATATATATATATATATATATATATATATATATATATATATATATATATATATATATATATATATATATATATATATATATATATATATATATATATATATATATATATATATATATATATATATATACATATATATATATATATATATATATATATATATATATATATATATATATATATATATATATATATATATATATATATATATATATATATATATATATCTTTGCGTTTGTATGAAGAGTAAAAAGTTTAGCACAACCAGTTTCAACAATTTTAACCCTGTGTGTTTTTCGAAGTCAAAGATTCCTGTGCTTGGATGCCGTCCTAGCCAGGTTAAATTGTTATTACTTTCACTCAACATAGCAAACATTAGTATCATTTTGTGCAAGTTTTCTCTAAAACAGCTTTGTAAGAACTTATAAATAAAAAACTGCCACTATACTATGACATAGGAATGAGATGGACATGCATAAAATAAAAGCAAATATTATATTTTAGTTGACTAAAATATCATATCAGGACTGTTGTAGCTGATTAACAAGTAGAAGCCTACCAATCTTGCACTAATCATTGACCAAAACTTTTCTAGCAATTTGAGTTTTTAGGTGATAATCATAAAATATGCTAATTTTTTAGGATGTATAATTTTGTTTACTAGCTTGAACATTTCAAATGATGTAACTAGGGCTAAAATGAGGCTAGACAAAGTTTTGTAGTCATACAAAAGATTCAACGAAAAAAATCACGATAAAAGTGATCGGCTAGGACGCCATCCTAGTTCACGTGAATGCGAGGGTTAATTCCACCAATCAATATCAAAATTCACTGATAAGCATGCACATAATCCATACATAACCAAACACATCTCCGTCAGTCTATTTTTTACTCTAACGATCGTTAATTGAAAGTGCTTGTTACTGTTAGATGCAATGCATGGCTAGGGGGTCAGCCGGTCTACGGGGTCAGGAATTGAGCTTTTTTGGAAGCCAAAATGAGCTGAAAAACTGCAATAAGCGCTAAATAGACTTAAAGCATAGGTGGGCGGCACCAATAATTATAGAGTGAAAAGATTTTTCAAAGATTAAAAAATGGCCCTAAAAATTGTGCTATGGCGAAAAGAGACAATTTTTCAACATTTCTCATCAAGCATTATCCATTGGCATGAAAAACTTGCGAAAAACATATAAAATTTTATAAACTGAATTCTTAGGGGATTTTTTGGTTTCTGGGGGTATTTTGGTTTCCCGTAGGGGGATGCATACCCCAAACCTACTACGCCCAGATTTGGTTAAAAAGACATCATTTTACAGTTTCTCGTCAAATAAGGTACCTAAAAAAATCTTAATTTTTTATCCATTTTCCGCCTTCGTTTTGGCTCATTTTCTGGAAAAGATTTCCGACTTTTCCACTGTTCTCTCCAAAAAATAACCTTTTTTTATTGTGGATGTAGCTCAAATTAATATAGCACCAACCTAAATCGTTCCTAAATTGTTTTAACCTGTCTGTTTGGGAAGATTTAATCTAACTATGTTTGTATGCATGTACATAAATGCTATCATGTAGAACGCGGTTGCCTCCTATGTTTGAGTTTTGGGTGTCCTATCTATTAGGTTAGGGGATTTTTTCGTGAGCTGAAGCATGGAATCGCGCGATAAGCAAATGTCTTATTACCTAAATATCCGATGAATGAATTTGAAACGGGAAGACCTGTAATGCAACGTTTATCTTGCTCGTTATCCTACTGTTGGTTACCTGAAGAATTTAAAATTATTCGAATTTACAAATTCGTGAAAACAGGCGAATATATGTTTGGTTATGGGTGAGTAGTAAGGCTGGCCCATCTGGCTGTACAATGGTTAAGCATATAGCCGTGCTTAAGCATACAGCCGTGCTTAAGCATACAGCCATGCTTAAGCATATAGCACACGTTTAAACATAGACTCTGCCTATAAGGCGCTTCGAGCCTTTCATAGGCCCGTACTACACATAAGCCTAAAACATATAGCCCTATAGAGCCGAACGAGAAGGCCAACCCGTGAATCATAAGCACAAAACGCCACACTAGAGGGACAACCCTCTAAACTTTTACTTCAAAGCGCCCAGAGATGGTCATCCTATATACTGACTACAAATTATATTCTATCCTATTTTCATTTAAAAATGCAGACAGTTATTATTAGCTGCTGTCTACAAATTTTATTTTATCCTATTTTTAGTACAAAATGCAGACAATTGTTATTTTATAAAAGTTTTTCTTTTTTGTAAAGTCCAAAGTCCAACAATTTCCGGTTTTTTTCCGGTTTGTCTGATTCTAAGAATAGTCATTTCTCAGAAGGTATAAAAGGAGAGCGCAGGGAGGAAAAAATCATTCTCCAATATCTCCAACCCTTTTGAGCCTCTCAATTTCGCTCTTGATATCGCTCTGATTCAAATGGATTCCAACATCGAAATGGTCGATGACTTGCAAACGCAGGACGAGTGGTACGAAACGGACGAAGAAATGCAGGAGGAGTGGGAGGACAGCTTGGACGTTGTGGACGAGTGGTTTCCCCCAGAAGAATTTTACGAGTTGGGGGAGCCCGAAACGCAGAAAATAAAACGGTTCAACACGGAAGGACGAGCGTATACGTTGAACTTCAAGAACTTGGATCGCCTCGACTTGGAAAAAGACTTGGCCGAAATTTTCGACAGCGCAATCAAACAAATTTTCGATAGGACGAGTACTAATGACATGGAGGGCCTGCAAATTACGCATCCGACACTAAAAACGCCGGCGATTGTTCCATTCCGAAAAGGCGAACAGATAAAAGGCGAGCAAATTGTACATACAATCGAGCGAATTTTACAGTCGAACGAGGAAGTGCAGCTCGAGCAGCCGGAAACGCGGATAAAAATAGTACAGGTTAGTCCGCCAAGTGGCTCAGGACATCATAAACGTAGATTTGTAAATTTGGAAAAAGAAATGAAATCTAAAAAATGTTTTGTAAAAATTAAAAACAATGATGATTTATGTTTAGCTAGGGCTTTAGTGGTAGCAAAAGCACGAGCGTTGCACATGGAAAAGCCTGAAGATAAAACTCTTAAATCTAAATACAAAGATTTGTGCAGAGGTGACGCATATCGGTACACGATGCAGCGAACTAGTGCAAAGGAGTTAATGTATCTCGCAGGCCTTTGAGACCATGTAGGCCCTTGCGGTATACCTGAGCTGCAAGCATTGCAGGCTGCAATGCCAAACTTTCAAATTAAAGTCTTTAGCGCCGATTTCTGTAACGCCATAGTTTTTGAGGGGCCGCCCGCAGAAAAAATTGTAAATTTGTATCATAATAATAATCATTTTGACGTTATTGGAAGTATGGCTAGTTTCATGAATCGCAGCTATTTCTGTGAACCATGTAACACGGGCTACAATGACAAGGATGGGCACCGATGCTCCCGAGTCTGTCCCTGCTGTCATGGACCTGTATGCCCAAACATTGCTCTGATAGAATGCAATGATTGTGGCCGACTCTTTAGAGGTCAACAATGTTTTAATAACCATAAAATGATTGGAAAGAATAATCAATCTATCTGTCAACGCATGAAAAGATGCGATAAATGCAATCGGCATATAAATAGACTCGATAAAATACAAAAGCACAAATGTGGTCACTTTTATTGTAAAACGTGTAAAGCTGATGTGCCAATGAATGATCATAAATGCTATATGCAAGTTGTAGCCGAAGAAAAAGATGAAAAGAAAAAGGTCAAATACATATTTTTTGATTTTGAAACGAGACAAGAAAAAGCGTGTGGAAATTCGAGACTAGAGCATGAACCGAATTTGTGTATAGCGCATATTGTTTGTACATATTGCCGGGCGAAACCGCTAGGACATTGCGATAAATGCGGCGAAAATCGGCGCATATTTTATGGCGATAATTGTACAGATTCATTCTGTGATTTCCTGTTTGGTCTCGAAAATGCAATAGCAATCACCCATAATGCTAAAGGTTTCGACGGACATTTCATTTTAAAATACCTTTTTAAGCAAGCCCTTGCCCCCACTATCGTCACAAAAGGTTTAGAAATCATGAGCCTGAGCGCTGGATCAGTGAAATTAATCGATTCATTTAATTTCCTGCCCATGGCTTTAGCAGCTATGCCCAAAACATTCGATGTACCCGAACTGAAAAAGGGCCTTTTCCCGCATCTTTTCAATACAAAAGCGAGCGAAAATTATGTGGGAGAGTGGCCAGACGCGTGGTACTACTCCCCAGCCACTATGACCCCGAAAAACAAGGAAAATTTCCAAAAATGGCATGCTCAACAGAAAGAAAAAGTTTTCGACTTCAAGTCAGAACTTTTGGCTTACTGTGAGTCTGACGTCGACATTTTAAGGCGATGCTGTCTTAAATTCCGTGATCAATTTTTGGCTGAAACGAGGCTGGATCCTTTTGAGTGTTCTCAAACAATAGCGAGTGCATGTAATAAAGTTTTTCGATCGACCTACTTAAAGCCGAAAACAATAGGCATAGTGCCGCATGGCGGCTATAGGCGAATGGAAAAGCAATCGATCACAGCTATAAAATGGCTCAAGTGGATGAGCGAAACGCGAAAAATCAACATCAGGCATGCACGCAATATGGGAGAACAAAAAGTGGGCAATTACCGCGTAGATGGTATTGACGGAAATACAGTGTACGAGTTTCATGGGTGCTTCTGGCACGGGTGCCCGAAATGCATGAAGAAAAGAACACAAATGACGGCAGACCAAATAACATCGGCGGAAGAAGCGTTTCAGAACACAATTAGGCGGCGTAATGCAATTCAAGCCTTAGGATACACTATAGTCGAGCTGTGGGAATGTGAATTACGCCAGCAATTTAAAGCAAATAAAGAAATGAAGCAATTTTTTGATTCAGTAAAAATTGTTGACCCGCTCGACCCCAGAGAAGCATTTTACAGGGGACGCACGAACGCAGTGAAGTTATACGAAAAAATAAAGTGCAACGAAAATGGCGAACCATTAGAGCACATAATGTATACAGATATCTGCAGTCTGTACCCGACTGTTAACAAATATGGGTTATATCCTATTGGCCACCCAAAAATATTCACTGAAAATTTTTTGGAAATGACAGCTCAGAGCCGGCCATACGAGGGGTTAATTAAAGCAAAAATTCTCCCACCCAGGAATTTGTACCACCCATTGCTGCCATACAGATTTGGTGGAAAATTGTATTTTCCGCTATGCAGAACATGCACTGAATCGCATCAAACAACAAGATGCGAGCACAGTGATGAAGAGCGGGCGATAGTGGGCGCATGGGTGACGCTCGAAGTGTACAAAGCGCTAGAGCTGGGGTACAAGATTATGCAAATATACGAGATCTGGCACTATGACACGACCGAGCAATACGATAAGACAAACAACCCAAACGGCGGCCTTTTTACATCATACATTAATAAATTCATGAAATTAAAACAAGAGTCGGATGGATGGCCCTCGTGGGTGAAATCAGAGGAAGACAAGGCAAAATACGTGCAAGAGTATAAAGAAAATGAGGGGATCGAGCTAGACGCGACAAAAATAACAAAAAACCCAGGACTACGAGCATTAGCAAAGCTAATGCTCAACAGTTTCTGGGGCAAATTCGGGCAACGAAACAACAAGTCAAAAGTTTCATTTTTCAACGATCCCGCCACATATTTTGACCTAATTTTCGACCCTTCAAACGTAATATACTCAATTAACGCGATCAACGAAAATTTAATGGCCGTTACGCATGCAAGAGAGGATGAATTTGCAGACGTGATGGGGAATACCAACGCGGTGCTCGCGGCCTACACAACATCACAGGCGCGCCTAAGACTGTACGAGCATTTAGAAAAATTAGGACATCGTGTCCTTTATTTCGACACAGACAGTGTCATATTTAAGAGCACGCTGAGGAAAGATGAATATCAAGTGCCCATTGGGTCATATTTGGGAAATATGACAAATGAGTTGAAAGATTACGGTGAGGGTAGTTTTATTGAAGAATTTGTAAGTGGAGGGCCTAAAAATTATGCGTACAAGGTACGCTCAGCGGATGGTAAAATTTATTATCATATAAAAGTTCGGGGGTTCACGCTTTCATCTGTAACTGCCACCAAAATCAATTTTCATTCATTACTAAAAATGGTCAAAATGTTTGTACAGGAAAATAATATCGTCGAAAAAGTTGTATATTTTCCACAAATTCGACGATTGCCGACCATAGTATTGTGACAGAAGATGCATCAAAACGCTACAAAATAGTGTACAATAAGCGTATTGTACAGCATGATTATTCAACAATTCCGTATGGTTTTTAATATGTCCATAACTCAATTGTATGTTTGTTTTTTTCTGGGTGCACTTCATACCCTGTGAGGAGCAGGTACGTGGTGCAGTGTACCCAGTGCCTGTATTATTTTTTGCTGCTGCAGCCTGTACCTTGTGGAAGCAAGTTCGTGGCAGGAGGTAGCAGCGTTCTGTGTGATTGCTTTTTCCACTGCCGCCTGTACCTTGTGGAAGCAAGTTCGTGGCAGGTGGTAGCATATTTGTATGTGCATATGGACGAAAAAGGGACTGTTTTAATAAATTTGTTGCATCTTCTGCCCCAATCAACTGTCTTTTTGTGTATAGTTTCATGGAATTTTTCATTTTATTCGGAAAAAATGGAAAAAATGCATAAAAATGGAAAAAAAACTAAAAATCATCAAAAAACATGCTCTCACGTGCATCCGGCTCCCCGTGCCGAGAGCGGAAACGCTGTTTTACAGCGGCTAAGTGATGCACATCCCCCTTTTTTCTATATAAGATTTTCTTGTTCAAAAATAATAAAAAATGTTAAATAGTACTTGCATAAATAGAAATCATTTGCAACCTATTTATAACGAAATTTTAGGTTGTATTGTTCTTATAATTGTCTTATCAATTTTAGTTTTGTGCAAACTTTTGAAGAAACAAATTGAAAAGTTATATAGCGGTTTACGTAGCTTAAGATCTAGTAGAAATGGATCTCGCCAATTGTCTACAGTGTTCCATGAAACCCAGATCGAAATACCATTACGAGATTTGCAATTTTCTGCATAAAAAGCCATGTTTTCAACGAAGATGGTGCAGATTTTTTAAACCTGGGTGTAAACAGTGCGTGTTGAAGATAGGTAAAAAGTCTCCAAGTTTTTCATTTTTACTCTGTGAGAAATGCTCGAGTGAAGTAAACGTTATCAAAAAAGATAAGTACATGTTGTACTTTTATTCGGAAGGACCTCAGCCAAAACGTAAAGATATAAGCTTTGCTGTTAAATGTGATAATTGTATTTTAAAACTTTCGCGAAGCAAAAGATTAAAAATTGTAGTCAAATTTTGCAAAAAGTGTTCTGATATCTTTTGCACCGTAGCTAAAGGCAAAAACGCGTTATATTTTTATTGAATTATGGGAAAAAATTATTACGATCCTCAAACAGGGTACACGGGGGTCGAACCTCTGAGAAGACATACAAAACTACCTAAAAAGGAAATCATAAATTGGCTAGAAACTCAACCTACATACACTTTACATAAACCGGCGAGAAGAAATTATGTGCGCAATAAAGTTATAGTTTCAAGGATCGATGAGCAATGGGCTATCGATTTAGTCGATTTGCAGTCGCTGAAAAAGCATAATGATGGTTATGTTTTTCTCTTAAACTGTATTGACGTGTTTAGCAAGTATGCATGGAGTATACCCGTAAAAAATAAAAGCGCTGCATCGATTCTCAATGCTTTCAAACTCATTTTAGATAAAGGTCGAAAACCAGAAAAAGTGCAAAGTGACGCCGGCACAGAATTTTTAAATAAACAATTTCAAGCCTTTTTGGAAGAAAATCATATCGATTTCTTCACAACAAACAGTGAGCTTAAGGCATGCGTAGTCGAGCGTTTTAACCGCACTTTGAAAGAACGTATGTGGCGCTATTTCACGAAAAATAACACTTACAGATATATTGATATTTTAGACGATTTGCTTAATGGTTATAATAATACAAAACATCGTACAATAGGGATTGAGCCGGCCAACGTTAATAATGACAACGAGTCTCAAATTTTACAGAAAGCATTCAAAATTGACAATAAAAACGTAATTTTTAAATTTAATGTTGGAGATAAAGTTCGCATAAGTAAGGTTAAGAGAACTTTTGAGAAGGGCTACGAGCCCAATTGGAGTGAAGAAACGTTCGTAATAGATAAAAAACTTAAACGCAATCCCCCCGTTTACACACTAAAGGACCAGATGGGTGAGAAATTAGAAGGCGTATTCTACGAACCAGAACTTCAAAAAGTTAATATTATCGATGAAGTTTACGTAGTAGAAAAAGTTTTAAACACTCGCAAAAAAGGAAGAAAAACGGAATATTTAGTTAAATGGCGCGGTTTTCCTGAAAAATTTAATAGTTGGGTTAGCCAACTAATCAAATTATGAATCTATATAAGAAACTTCAGATAAAAGTAATCCAGTTTTTCTGCTGTTAAAAATAGACTCATCTCAGAAAGTATAAAAGGGATTGAAAATTTAAAAATCATCATTTTTAAAATTTTTGCTTAACTGTGCGGTCGAAAAATGGACTCTTCTGCTCCTGAATTACGTTCAAAGAAGATTAAACCCCCAATTCAACTGTGCTCCCGCAACTTGCCTCGACCAATGTATGCACTAACGATCGAACTTTGTTATTTTTGCCAAAAAATTTGCGAAGAACGAGACTGTTTTAGAACAGATTCGGGTCATTTATTCTTTTCTATACCGATGTGTCCGAAATGTTTGGAATACAATAAGGCCAGACAGGAGGCGGGGATCGCAGTTCTTGAGAGACACTTGGAAGAAAGAAAAAATATGACTCCACGGCGAGAAGAAAACTTACTAAAAATAGCAGCAGAATAGTAGGCTATAAAAGGACTCGAAAATTCAAAAATCATCATTCTTAAACTTTTTTCTCCTACTGACCAGTCGAAATGTCTTCCAGTCAAGAAATGTTTGTTAACTTTTGCTCTGAGTTGGCTCGCATGTTTTCCTTATTTCCATATAATGATTACCAGCTCGCTCGGATCACTACGTATTTTTGGAACCGCTTCTCTGATGCTTACAAAGATCAGTGGAAAGCGGCTGCTGCGCAATACGAGGGTCATTCCATAAGTCCTGAGCCTCAAAGCTAATATGGAAGCAATTCTGTTTAAACTAATTTTTTTTGAAAGTTCACACACCTAAAATGTTTAAAACAAAAAATGGTGTTGATTGTCTTAGTATTTGCTGAATTGTGCTATTCGATATTTAACAATTTTGTGATTCTCTAAAATGGATGAAATTGCTGCTGAAATTTCGAATGAACATTTTCGCGCCATGATCTTGTTTGCATTCAAACTTGGCCAATCCGGAGCGGATTGCGCTCAAAATTTGGAAAATTGTTTTGGCATATGTGCTCCATCCCTTGCAACTGTTAAAGGCTGGTATAAGCAATTTGAGCGAGGGCAGTGGTCACTCAAAGATGACCATCGTTCTGGACGTCCATCTGAGATTAACACTGAGGAGATTGCTCTCGTCATTTCTAACATTATTAGGAACGATAGGCGAGTAACATGTCAGGAGATAGCTCAGGAAACGGGCTTTTCTGGGACTACAGTACATCGGATTATTCGCAATTCTCTTGGTCTCAGAAAGATTGCGAGTCGGTGGATACCCCATTTGCTCACTGAAGAGCAAAAAATGCGTCAACTGACTGTTGTAAATTTATGCTGAAAAAATTTGACCAGGGCCACTCAAAAGCTGCTTTTGAAATCATTACTGGTGATGAAACCTGGGTTTACCAATATGATCCTGAAAGTAAGCTCCAGTCTACAGTGTGGGTCTTCGAGGATGAGCTACCCCCAACAAAAGTTGTCAGGAGTCGCAGTGTCGGGAAGCAAATGGTCGAAGTTTTCTTTCGTCGAAGTGGACCTGTTGCGATTATTCCACTTACTGAACAAAAAACTGTTAATGCTACACGGTACTGTGAGAAGGCTTTGTCGGTTGTAATAGAAAACATTCAAAAAATGCGTCCAAGGACATCGTTTCACAAACTGTTTCTGCACCATGACAATGCAAGCGCTCACACCGCAGCTCAGACAATTGACTTTTTGGAACAGAATAATATTCAATTGTTAACTCATCCGCCTTATTCACCTGACCTAGCTCCTTGCGATTTCTTTTTGTTTCCAAAAATTAAGTCAAAGCTGAAAGGGATTCGATTTGACTCAATTGACAGTGCTGTTTCGTCTTTTGAAAAGGAGATTATTAGCATGACGCCTACGGATTACTGTAGCTGCTTTTAAAACTGGTTTTATCGCATAAAACTTTGTATTGCAGCAAATGGAGAGTATTTTGAAAAGCTGTGAAAATTTTGTAAGTTTCCAAGTAAAATTGGTTTTAAGGCTCAAGACTTATGGAATAACCCTCGTACAACACGCAGCGTGAGTTGACAGGAAAAAATAAACGGCGCGGTTTCTGGCATTTTGCCATTGCTCTAGAGCGGCAAATGGCCCGTTTCGAAACATCTCTATATCGCGAAATGTGGCAACATATTCGGCCAGAACACCGCGTTACTTGGAGACTGTCAACTGAAAATACCGTTGAAAAGCAGATTGAGCGAATCATGAGCAATATAGAAAACTTAAATTTGTGAATAAATTTGCCTAAAAAATTCAAAAAAAAATAAATAAATAAAATAAATTAAATAAAAAATTTTGTGGCCTGCGCTGAAGCTCCGGGTCCTCGTCCCGCAGGCTGGGCAGCTGCGCAAGCAGCTGGCAGAGAGAGCTTCATCTATATTAGAAAAACGCACAATTCTCACACATAATAAAAATGGATCTCCGTTTCAAGCACCCCTTCACATGCATTGTGGCCGGCCCAACAAAGGCTGGAAAATCAACTTTTGTAAAACAGCTTATAAAAAACGCAAATAATTTTATTCACCCACCTCCGAAATTTATATGGTGGTTTTTCGCAGAAGATCAGAGTTTGCATAAAGAGATGGAAACTAGCGTAATTTTCATGAAAGGACCCCCTGATTTAAGTCTAGTTAGGCAACATAGCAGTGAACCACAATTAATTATAATAGACGATCTTATGCAAGAAGCAAAAAATGATGTATTATTTACACGAGGTTGTCATCATTGGGATATTTCTGTAATAAACATCGTTCAAAACATATTTTTTAAAGGTTTAAGAACATGTCGCATAAACACGGAATATTTAGTTTTAATGAAGAATCCGTCTGATCGGCTCCAGGTACAAACACTAGCCCGTCAGCTTTACCCTCATAATCCTAAGTTTTTTCTGGAAGCCTTTAATGATGCTACAAACGAAGCGTTTTCTTACCTTTTGGTCGACTTGACACAATCTACACCTGAAAATTTACGTCTCCGCGCTAAAATTTTTTCGACAAATCCTGTTGTTTACACCGAAAAAGTATAAAAGAACTTAATCATATTTTAGGGTTTAAGTTAAAAAATGGCTCCAGAACGTTTAAAAAAACACATTAGCTACATTGACGTGTTGTCTAAGGCAAAACCTAAGCAACGTAAGGCGATATTAGAAAATGCCGAAAATGACCTAATTTTATGCTTATGCGAATGCATACTCAACGTATTAAATGGTAATGTCCCTTTGAAACCGCTCGAGTTAAAAAAATTGAGTAAATTTAAGACACTGCTGCGCGACCTGTCTGCCTCAAAAATATCAGTAAAAAAGAAAAAGGACATATTGGCACAAAAGGGTGGTTTCCTTCCTACCTTACTCGCGCCTATATTAGGAATTGCAGGGCAACTTTTAGCAGACGCAATTATTAAATGATGATTCATACAAACAAAATGATTCTAGTCCCCCACGAGCTTGCTCGGGGGAAAATGAAAGCACTACTAAGTACGTGTCAAATCTAGATCGTGAAATGATGAACATTTTAAACGATAATTCTTTACCTATGGACGCTAAAATTTTACAATATAACCAAATTTTGCATAGGTATCAAACAGCTAAGCAGGAACTTGAAAAGCCGTTACAGCTCGAAATTAAAGAAGAGAGAGTAGAAAAACCTTCAGATATAGTCAGGCAAGAAAAGAAAGAACCTGTGGAACCTATAAAGAAAGATGTCGTAGAAGAAGCAGTTTTTAGCACAGTGCCCCAAAAATGGCAGAAACAAGCCTCTTTATTACTTAAATATGCGCGGAAAAGCCCACACATAAAATGGGCGGACAAAGGAGAAATGATTATTGATGGTAATAAAATTGCAGGATCGAACATTGTTGATTTAGTTTCCGATTTTTCACGTATCCGAAAATCTGAACCGCCTATCGGCGCTGAAATTTTTCTCCAAAAATTAATCGATGAAAATATTCCAAAAGAATCTATTGTGAATAAAAGGCGATTGAATTTATTGCAAAAACAAGTTTATGTATCGCCATCTCAGTCATTTTCTACGCCATCGTCAGAAGAGAAAAAGCCACTGAAATACTGGATAAATCTATAAAAGAAACGTAAATCATAATTAAACACTAAAAAGAATTTTACAAAAAATGAGACAACAATTCAATCCAGATAATTATAACGCTTGGTTAGACTACTATACCGACCAGGCTTCCCAGGTCGGATACGGTATGGTGGGGTTCAAGGGAATGGCGTACCAAAGGGGGCTGGACTTGGTAGTTTTTTCCGTTCTCTTTTCCGGATGGCTATACCCATTTTTAAATCAGCAGCATCTAGTGTGGGAAAACAAGCTCTATCTACGGGTGCACATATTGCCGCAGATGTGCTCGACGGCCGTAATATTGTTCAATCACTACAGGCTCATGGGAAAGAAGGCGCAGCTAATTTGCTAAACCAAGTTAGTGACAAATTACAACGGCAAACGGGGCGAGGTTTAGGCACCCGACCCAAGCCTATAAAAGAACTTAGTGTTGACGTATTTTCAACTCAAAAACGAAGTAAAAAGAAATAATGTCTTTAATCGATTCATTTTCAGTCGCTAGTACAAAAAGCGAACTTGATTTTTTCACTGTTCCGCCAACCCAGGTAGCCATAAAACGAGGGTATTGGGATGAGATAAATCTGACCAATCCTGTTACTGATGAGGGTCCGTATGAATTTCACATTCCTCCCGACCCTCATTTTTTGCAACTAAATAAAAATTACATTTACATGCAAATTTCTATATCTAAAGGAACGCCTCAGGCTGATGGCACAGCGCCTGATGTAGGCCCTATAAATCTGATAGCCAAAACACTATTTCGTCAAGTGAAACTTTTTTTAAATAATAAGCTCGTACATGACAGTGGAGATAAATATGCATACCGAGCATTTTTAGAGACTGAACTGAATTATGGGTGGGATGCTAAAAATTCGCACTTGCAATCTGCTTTGTACATCGTAGATAGTCCTGGTCATAATGACACAGAAAACAATTATGGATTGAGAAAACGCATAGAATTTTTTGCGGATAAGACTATAGTTGAATTAAGTGCGCCACTACACATTGATTTATTTTTACAAGACAGGTTTTTACTAAATTATACTGACGTCAGGCTTGAATTAAACAGAAATCCCGACGCGTTTGTTTTGCAAAGTTTTAAGGGTGCTGAAAATGCGCATTTAAGTATTCAACAAATGAAGTTCTGCGTACGAAAGGCAGAAATTTTAGAAAGCACCGGACTAGCTATCGAAAGAGTACTTGCATCAAACACTATTAAATACCCCGTGCGCAGAGTTACGATGATGAATATACATATACCTAGCACTTGTCAATCTACTCCCCTTAACACATTATTTTCAGGCCAGCTTCCTAGACGCATTATTTTTGGATGCGTGGATGCAGATGCGTATAGAGGAAATATAAAAAAATCTCCTTTCAATTTTAAATCATACAGCATAAATGATGCAAAAGTAATTTGTGGGGGCGTTACCTTCCCCTCCCACCCATTCAGGCTAGACTTTAAAAATAATAAGTACCTTAGAGCTTTTGATCAATTATTCGAAACACTTGATATTAGTCGGGACAATAAAGGGAACGGGGTGACAAGAGAAGGGTTTAAAAATGGTCAGTGTCTGTTTGCATTTGATTTGACTCCAGACGAAGATGACGGCGGACATTGGGATTTAATTAGGGAAGGTACAACTAGCATTGAAATATCATTTTCCGAAAAATTCCCGATACGGGCCTTGAAGTGATTGTTTATGCCGAGTTTGATAATTTAGTAATGCTAGATAAGAACAGAAACGTAATGTATGATTATAATGCTTAAAAATGAATACCTTTCAACTCTCAAACGTTTTAAAAAGCGACCAAGCGGTCGGTCAAAATTTTCTTGGTGTTTTCCCAAGCGATAAATTACCACCCATTTTTAGCAAGCCTGCTGCATTGGTAATGAATATGGACCCTAGTACCCAACCTGGTTCGCATTGGACGTGCATGTATTTTGACGCGCATGACTCGTGCGACTATTTCGACAGCTACGGCTTAGCGCCTGATAACCAAACACAAAATTATATTCTACAGTATGCTACAAACATTAATGATAATAAAAAATGCGTGCAGCAGCCACTAACGTCTACGTGCGGCCAAATGTGTGTTTATTTTTTAATTTGGAGGTGCAGAGGGGTGCCCATGAAACTAATTTTAAAAAGTTTAGAAAAAAGTTATGCGGACGAATTTGTAACGGGTTTTGTAAATAGTCTATTTAAGATAAACACCTCAGTCATAGATGAAGATTTTATCATAAACCAAATTTGTGAAAAATGGATCAATTTTACATAACTTTGCCTAGCAACACGATAAGCGATAGGCAAAATACGCCATCAAAGTTTATTGTACATTTACCGCAAAAATTAAAATTAATCGGTGATTGGGAGTGTGGTCTCTCGGAATTTATTTACCCCCATAACTGGCAAACAATACGAAAACACGAAACGGAAATTAAAGTTATAGATGCAGATGGTATTGAATATAAACTTCAAATGCAGGAAGGATGCTACGACTCCATCCATGAATTTATAGAGGCTATGAAATTTTGTATAGAAAAAGTAGAAGGAGTAGAATTCAATTATTACACTTCAATAAAACGGGTTTCTGTAATGATACTCGAACGCTTTGTGAAATCAGTGAAACTGTCCGAAAGAATAGCACATATTTTAGGATTCAAAGAAACAGTACTAAACGATACAGGATGGTCGGATAGGGAGCCAGACTTGGTGGGGGTGGTCTTGAAACCATGTACGTCTATGCCAACATTTTAGAACCCCAGATCGTAGGAGACGTTTCAGCCCCTCTTTTGCGCATCATAAATGTGGAAGGAAAATACCCCAACATCATTGACAGAATCTATGATTTTCCCCACTACATACCCGTCCTCGTAAAAGATATTTCTAGCATAGAAATAAACATAAAAGACGATTTGGATCTATTAATACCGTTTATTTCCGGAAAAGTGATTGTCAAGTTGCATTTTCGAAAGATTAAACCTTCATATTTTTAGATATAAATATTCGTAAATTCATCATTCTCAATCATGGTTACGATTCGAAATGTTGTTTCTACAGCTCGAGTCTCTTCAAAGCTTTTAAATTTATATAAAATTAAGAGAACTTGCGATGGAGTAGAATTTGACCACAAAAGATTCAATGCGGCAATAATTCGAATAAACGAACCAAAAGCAACGGGTTTACTATTTAGTTCAGGAAAATTAGTATACATTGGTGCTAAAGGCATTGAAGAAAATAAAATTGCTAACGAAACTATTTTTCAAATATTGCAGAAAAGCGGATACGATTTAAAACTAAGAGAACATAAAATTCATAACATTGTTGGTTCAGGCAACCTAGGTGCAAACATAAATTTACGTTCTCTCGCTCAAACGCACAGAAAATTTGTTGAATACGAACAAGAATTATTCCCCGGTTTGAAAATAAAATTTCCGGATGGTCCGCCCTCTGCTCTTATTTTTACGACTGGAAAAATTGTTATAACAGGGGGAGAAACGAAGCGCAGCTCAAACGTTTTCATAAACGGGTAATTTGCTTGATAGATGCATTCAAAATACGTCCATAAAAGACAATGTAAATGTTTATTCAAGAATATATAACTCGACCGACCGCGAGCCTCGTATGATGCATGTACTGTATTCAGTTTTCGACAGAGAGCCAATAAACCTAATAGGGAATCAATCAATAAAAAAGACGGTGGGAGTAGCGCATTAGAATCCATGCATCTACGTTTTAAGGGTCAGATAATAGAATTTGAATTTGTCAATTTTTGTATAGATTGCGACCATCCATGATAAGTTGTTGATACAATTTTTGTGGGGTTCATTACCAATAATGGGCCCTAATTTAGCTTAGCTGAAATCAGCTTTGCATCATGCGAGGTTATTCGTACACATGATAAATTTCATGTGAATTTAAATTTTTAAACGTTATTTTATTACCCTCCAGGAAGTGCGTTTGTACCCACTTAGGCTGGGCGGTTTGCTTCAGCTTAAGTGTGAACAAATTTACCCTCTGAGGGTAAAACGACGCGAAATATTCTTCAAATTCGATCCAATGCGAGAACCCCAGGAAATACGCATTAAAACAAATCGTGCAAGATGCATGGCACGATATTAACATATTTACGGCGTGTCTTAGGCAAACGCGCAAACGTGTTGTATAATCCGCCTCACTCCAATTAATAAAATCGAAGCGTAGGTAACAAAGGCGGGGGCATTGGCGAATACCCCCGCCAAAAAACCAATGTGATCGGGTGGAATTATGCAATTGCTTAGCACGATTTTTGTCGGGCTAATGTTCCTGACTAGATCCACAAAGTCGTAATTAACAATGCAATCGTAGGCCGTGAATTGCTCAACTTTGTATCGATTGCGAACCATCCATGATAGGTTGTCGATAAGAACGCTATCAAATTGCAAATTTTTGTTGGGGTCGTTCTCGAATTGCTCCATAATAAGCGGTCCCCATTCTGCGTTAAAGCGCAATCCTGAATATATGATGTGAATGATGCAATTTGGTTGAAAAAGGAGTGTAATGAGATTGGAAAAGTATAATAAAAGATTTAAAAAAATATATTTAGGTAGTTTAAGGAATGCTCACGGAAAAACTTGAAATTCCGAGGATTGGCTTGATATAACAATTCTTGGACTGTCTCTTTGATGTCCGTTGTTGTTTGACCTCGAAGTCGTTTAGCGTACACAATGACATCGATTGCTGGCCCATGATTAATGGGCCAGCAATCGATGTCATTGTCAGGGTTTCCCGGTCGGAAACCCAAGCTATAATCAATCGTTTCGGCGGCTGGGCCAGCGTACCCCAAATATACCGTCATTTTATGGTCAACAGGTGCAGGGGTAGAATTTGCTACTTTTTTCCACTCAGACGATGCTGGGACGCACGAATTTTAGACCTATAGTCTAGATTCAGAAAAATTGAAACGTTTGATAATGCGAGGTAATCCGCTAAGTGAGAGCATGGTTGTAAACGGAAAATGATATGAAAAAAGATAGGGCGAAACTAGATTTTATAATAGCAAAAATAGACGTGATTGCAAAGATATGACAAATGATTTTGCTTTGAATAACATGTTTTGCCCTACAAGAACTTAGCTAGGACGCCAGTCTTATGTCGCCCACAGTGCAGCTCAAAATAGTTTCAAGAGCAATGCTTAGTAATAATAAAACTGTATAACTTGAATAACATATTTTGCCCTACAAGAACTTAGCTAGACGCCAGTCTTATGTCGCCCACAGTGCAGCTCAAAATAGTTTCAAGAGCAATGCTATAATAATAAAACTGTATAAGTTGAATAACATGTTTTGCATTACAAGAAGTTAGCTAGACGCCAGTCTTATGTCGCCCACAGTGCAGCTCAAAATAGTTTCAAGAGAAATAGTTTATCGCTTGAAGTAAAAGTTTAGAGGGTTGTCCCTCTACTGTGGCGTTTTGTGCTTATGATCTTACGGGTTGGCCTTTCTCGTTCGGCTCTCATAGGGCTATATGTTTTAGGTTATGTGTAGTACGGGCCTATGAAAGGCTCGAAGGCCTTATAGGCAGAGTCTATGTTTAAACGTGTGCTATATGCTTAAGCATGGCTGTATTAAAGTATATCGGCTGTATGCTTAAGCACGGCTATATGCTTAACCATTGTACAGCCAGATGGGTCAGCCTTACTACTTGGGTGGATTATATGCCTGCTTATCACTGAACTTTGATATTGATTGCCGGCATTAAAATTATTTAAAAATGCTTGTGATTCACTTTCGCCTGGTCAAACAAAATGCAAACATAAAACTATTTGTGCTCTTCGGGCATTTTCCCATTAGTTTTTATTTATTTGAAAGTCTTTATATTGTGAATTTAAAAATGCTATAAGGCATTCTTGAGCAACAAAAGTTCATTAAATTTAATAGCCATTTAGTAAACTAATCCTTGCGGAATAAATTTAATGACAAAATGTGTGAACAAATGAATACATGCATGTGCAGTAGGGCACCTTCATCGCAAGGGCATTTATGAATATTGCAAAAAAGGTAGAAAATCTTAAATTAAAAAAAGAAATTAAATTCATCTTTGAAAAAAATAAATTTAGTAAGCTAGCGGTAAGTGCATTAACCTTCATGTAAATTGAAAAAAATGTAGTGTAGTACGAGTTTGATAAACGCAAATGCAATTTATGCATTTTGCTTACTTATCGCATGTTCTATCAAAAAATGACTCACTGATCCGTTATATATACAAGTAGGCGCGAGGGGTTTGGGGGTATGCACCTCCCAAAAAGCAAAATACCCTCCAAAATCCAATTTATAAAGTTTTTTTCTTTTCTCGCAAGATTTTGAAGCTAATGGATCAATGAGAAACGGTGAAAAATGGTTTTTTTCGTCAAACTACAATTTATGAGGCTATTTTTGACTATTGAAAAATTTTACATCCATTCCCCAGAATTTAGGTGCTGCGCTCCTATGGTCATATCGTCTGCTATCCGCAAAGCAGATTTATTGTCATACGGAGTTCTTTTGAACTTAAGTTAGATGTCACATTAGTCTGCAAATCTTGAATATGTGGTCTTTATTGTGTGCTTTTAGTCATGGTCCAACATATTTTTCCTAACCGGATTTCTGACTTCACAAAATTATGTTCGGCTTGGGCTTTTTTCAGTATATTTCTAAACGCCCACAATGTCGTCTTTTTCATGTTTATTTTCGTTGTTATAAGTCTGACGCTCTGCACGTACTTAATTTGTCTTGCATAAGTTCCATTACGCATACCTAGTTTGGCAAGTCTCATTTATTTATCTATTAAAATTTTACCTGTTTTTCCTGTTTGTTAAAAGAAAATAAGGTAATTACTAGCAAGATTAAAAAAACTGATTAATGCTTGTATTGATGCCTCGATACATAATCAGATTAAATTTGAGACTGAATACTCAGACAGCTCTATGAGGTGATTAACAAAGCAATGGATTTCACGAGACAATTATATGAGATAAGTGAACTGAAAGCTTCTGAAATAAAGGACTCTTTTTAGCAATACTGTTGATGATATTTGTGAGTTGTTTTCAGCATTGCATAAATTATTTTGCATTTAATACGCTAAGATCCAAAGAAGTATACAGCTTCATAACTTGACACATAGCTCATTAGAAATAACATTTAATTTTCTAACTTTTTGCCGAGAAAAATTTAAACTTCTTCGAAACGATACAGATGTATAAAGCATATCGTGTATAAAATGCACTTTTTAATACATTAATACAAAAAGGCAGTTATATTAAAATATTTTCTACTGATCCAAATCAAATAGAATAGTAACCATTTGAAAGTTCTTCATCTACTCTTTGTAAAATGATCTTAAGCATTAAATAATATGAAGTAGTTATGCAGATATAGCTTGCAGTAATTTTTCATCAAAATGGTGCCCCATGTTGCACACTTAACAACAGTAGTGGAATAGTGTTTTTAAATTGCTAAATGGGCGTTTTGATGAACTCTTAGAATTTAAATATCTGTCCGAGCAGAACAAAAACTTTCATTTTAAATACGTTTTGTTTTTCAAAGATTTATATGTTTCTGGACTATTTTTTTATTACATTTGACGATAAGATTAAAAGAATTAAATAAAAAACTATAGAACATCGTTTCTTGCCAATATCATCCACTCTTATAATACTTTTTTAAGTCCTTAATATCCCACCCTAATGAGATGAAGCTATTTTGGTAAGCTAGTTCAAGCAATATCAAATTTAATGCTTGGGATTCCCATATTTCTGTTTATTCTAAATGATGATTAAAAATAAAAAATTTATAATTGTAAAACATACGTTTTAAATACATTTTGATAGAATTCCTCTCTTGACACAATAGAGGTTTTCAGATCTTAATTAAGTAATATTCTTAAAATAATTATCTTATACCGCTAAAGTTTTTTACTTTTGTAGGAAAGTACTGAAATTTCGAAAGTTTAGTTAATTTCAGGGTCATCAAATTTTTAAAATGTCGATAAATTAGTAAAAATTATCCTATTGACATTATCTTCATTTAACATGTTTCTCGCCAAGCTCTATTTATTTGCTTATAAACTTTAGAAAAATTAGTAATTCTATAAAAACCGATACTAGTAGCCTGGCAATATCCTTTTGGGGCTACCCACAATGCAAATAAATCTTATTCCAACTTGCTGGTGTGTAATTTAAACAAAAGTTTCTCCACATTTTTTGCGTACAACTTTACTGAAACACTCTTATTTATTCAAGAGATATTGAAGACAAGAATACAAGACATTGTCGTCAAATGGAATTTCTGATAATTAGTTTCCTTTTGGGTTCAATTGCCTTGAATTATTGTATAGGTTAGTACAAAGATAACAATACTCTCAATATATCTTTGCAATCTGTGTCATTACTTAAAAGTAGTAAATAATTTATGTTTTGAAAATCCAAGTAAACATGCTTTTCGAACTGCTTTTAGTGATGTATTGGCTAAAAAATATCGATTTTTAGGAGCTTTGGTCATAAGTAATAAGGTATGACTATAAGTCGTTAACTTGTATCAAGTTTTTGAAACATTTTTTACGGTTCCATGTATTAGAAAAATATTGTGCTGTAAGGTGCGTCGAAAATGAAATGGTCGATATATGAACTCAACCCACTTGATTATAAACATCTGAGTCTTACTCCGCAGAAATAACATATTGTATTTTTTCATAATTAGTTGGGCTTAATATTCTTCATCTATTGAAAAGTGTGAGAACAAGTTACCGGTTTGCTTCTGAGCCGCATTGCAAGTGTTTACTTGTTTTTGAGTTGGAGTAGCATTTAAAAAATTGCAATACTGGAGGGAAAGTTTCGCAGTTTTTTCAATGATGTGAAAAACTTATTCAAAATCACCAATGTAGTCGTAATCTTGCCAGCTGCTGGACTTCACGCATGCGGTCCATTTGAAAGACACAATCGATGTGGCAATGCATGTGACCCAAAATGCAGTGACATCGTATCTGGACAACACGAAGCTTGCATTTTGAGATGTGGTCCTCCAGGTTGCTCATGTGAAGAAGGTTATGCTCGAGACAGTGATAATAATTGTGTATCAAAAGACGGATGTTTTCAAGAAGGTATTTGATTATTATTGCTTTGTTTTCTAAAAGAAAGGTTTATTCAAATTATATCTAGTGTAAGTTCTATTAACTGAACTATAAAGTGTATAGAACTGAAAAATAAGGTATAGAAGTGTACGTAATATGTAGCTCAATTTTCTCAACCAGGAGTTTTGTTCAATTATGTCAACAAATGTGATTAACTTAATTATCTTTTAATCTAACTTACTCGATTATAAGCTTGCTTAATTATTATGAACGGTATATCAGTCTGCAAAATTGTGCGAAAATTTATATTCATCAATTTTTATTATGAAATTCAGAAAAACAATCTTCATAGAAAAAGTAGCAGTAGCTTAAGTAATATAGAATCTCTTATAATATGCTAAATTCAGATTTTTCTAACCAGCAGTCTAAATAGGATTAAACAAGTAAAGGAAAATGTTCCCATAGAACAAAAAAACAAATATTCTTGAAATTGCAGATTATCAAAGATTACTAGGAAATGGGCCCTATGCGCGCACAAAAGCATAAGAGCAACACGAAAGTTCAAGTTTATTTCGCGACCAACAGAAATAAGTTGCACCTCAGATTAAGAAATATATAGCACAAGAAAACAACATATTAATCTGAATTATAAAATGGCAAACATTTTTTAACTAACCCCTGGGATTGCTAATCCAAGCAACCAAATTAGCAATAACATAGAAATGCGGTAAGGCACTAAGCATGCGCAAACAGGCCAGCATTAAAATCTGCAGGACCATGAAAAATTAATCAGCGAGATATGGATGCCAACAAATGCAACAATGCATAACGATACAACGAAAATTTTAATAGCTCAAATCGGGCATCAAAGAAGGAGGAAATCTACATCATCATGCTATAATGACACTTACAAGTGTAGTCATAATAAACAGCATGACTCGTATGTCATAATCCATCCACTAAGCTATAAACGATCAAGCAAATGTTAATTATATATTGCCAAATAATGTGATACTGATATCCAACTTAGTCGGCTGTTTAGCACTGGTCAAATTTTATTTCTGCGAACTTCATCAAACCAGTGATAAATTTCATAAAAGGATATTTTTTCAGTGGTCACAGAATATACTACGACTTTTAGGTTGCTTTGAGAAGGTCTGATTTTTTAATAGGTTCTTATGATTTTTCGTACGCATAAGAAACTTTTTCCTACTACTCTTCTTTTATATCATTAATAATCCGCAATTCAAAGTATATTTGTCCTTTTTTGTTCTACGGACTATGTCTTGCCACTACCATACTTTTCATTAGAATGATTTGACTATATCAATTCGCAAACTCATAGGGTGAGTCTCTGAATGACATATAGCAGTTGAATTCATAATAAACTTTCACTTTAAACTTTACACAATCCTTGAGTCTCAAAAAACCTAGGGTAAGATTCGTAATCCTAACTTTATGGAAAACAGTTTGTAAAAAACTTAGCTTGTACAACCTGCTAGATATGAAATTAACCTGCATTGTAAAATTTACACCACTAGTATCTATAAAGAAAGTCGCACTAAAGTTTGTATTTTTAGTGATACTTAGAAAGAAACTGATCCCCGAAAAACTCAAAGAGCAGAATAAATTTTTAGCATGAGTTAGGTGCATACTGATTCGTCCTACAGAATGCCTGACCTTAAGCTTAGAGCATTCTAAGAGTGTAGATCAGTGTTTTTTTGTATAAGGTCGGATTGTACTTGTACAATGATGGTCCCCAAAAGTCTTTGTACAT
The DNA here is from genome assembly GCA_036768485.1 of Mermis nigrescens. Taxonomy (NCBI): domain Eukaryota; kingdom Metazoa; phylum Nematoda; class Enoplea; order Mermithida; family Mermithidae; genus Mermis; species Mermis nigrescens. Next base: position 19,501,163 of record JAVLUZ010000154.1, on the reverse strand, counting down.
TTTGACAAATTTTTGGGTACTTTAATATGGTACAGTAGAAATATTAGTGTGGTAAAAACATAATTGTTCGACTTTTGGTAGTATATATTAGCTAATTTAAGGGTCATTAGGGGGAAAATCACTAATGATAGTCTTAAAACCGAGCGAAGCGCCAAAAAATTCACATTTTTCTTTTGAAATGCAATTTCTGAGAACACACAATTACTCATTTTAACGCAAAGCGCCGTAAATCTTGCCAAGTTTAGACCTTTTTTTGCAATTTTGTCATCGCTAACATCTTTGTACATGTACAAAGACAGTCTAAAAAAGTTTTTGTACATCGGGAAAAATCTCTGCCGAATACAAAAAGACTGGTGTAGATAACACTCTTACTCATGACATATGAAGATCACTGACAAAGCCGAGGCAGAGACGTTTTTTTGACTCCAGACCAGAGATTTAATACCTCAAGGGACTAGCAAAATCTTGAGTGTAGAGATACGCATAGAATTGCGATGTTTAATCCTTATGACATCATAATTTTTACATCAGTCTGGGCATCTCGATTTTAACTTATATTATTTGGCTTTTGACGCTGAGCTTAATTGTGCAAATTATTTTTCTTGAAAACGAAAATTTGTTGTGTAAAATTTGCGTAAAGTATCAAAAATTATAGTTTTTGTCAAATTTTACTGGGTCTAACATTTTTTATCTTAATTAAGGATCACCGCAATCAAATTCAATAATTCTTTATTTATTTGTAAATTGGATGAAGTTTACATTCTGTGAAATTAATTTAAACTAAAAGTATTCCTCCAATAGTTTTTGATATGCTCAGAAACACAAAACATCAACGATTTTGACTTCAATTTTTTTCAATATTTAACAATAATAGCTCATATATAATGTACGGGTCCACGTCCATATTGTAATATTTTATAGCTCATCACTAGAGGCTTCTATAATAAGAGAATTAAAAAAAATAAAAGGACCACTTTTTGAGCGATAGATGTTAGAATGTAACGTTGTGTGCTTAGGAAAGGCTGAAATTTGATGAATTAGCCTGAGAACGTCACAACATTTACCAATAGCAAATTTAGGCGATCTTTTATACTGTCTCGTAGCGTTGGATTTTATCAGGGCTTATACACTACATATAAAATTTATATTCAAAAATTACTACTTTTTAAGCAATAGACCTTAAATGGGAACGTGGTGAGCTAAAAAATCTAGAAAATTTGTGAAATTGTCAGCATACTTTGTTTCTTACTTTTTCAAGAATGTGGGCCGCAGTTAACATTGAAACTTGTTGTCAAAAAGCATTAGCCACATTTATAAAAAACCCAAAAAATCAGGAGACCACTTGAGTTAGACATTTAAGGAGAACATGATGTGCTGAGTAATGATCAAAATTAGACTATTTTGATTTAAAATGTCAAGATATTTTATTAGTGGAATTCTCAGTTAAAAAAATTTGTGGTCAAACACTACAATAAACTTATTAAATCTCATTATCTAATTTCATGAGGAAAATACAATATAATGCCCACGTTTTTAGCAACAGGACATAAATGAAACGTCGAGTAACTTGAAAATCATCATATTTGGAGATCAGTGACTTATGAGTCAATGCAGCAATAGTGTGTGACATGTTGTTGAGGTAGGTATTATGATAGGCTTTTGTAGCATGGACGGAAAAAATTTAATGGTAACTTGTAGACTTCAAGGAAGATAATGTGCTCGAAATTGTCAAATTTAAAATAAATTAATTGCAAATTTTTTTATTATTTTTTTATTTAAGAAGGACACAGGATTTCATTACAGTCCCTAGAAAACACTGTACTGACAACTAAATGTTTGCCTTGCTGCTCAAAATGTAGTAATTTACTTTCTTCAATTTTTCTCAACGACTAACTGATTTTATTTAGAGAAGAAAAAACGGGCAAGTTTTCTTTAAACTGTTTAAATTAAAAATTTCTCAATATATTACGTTTCTTTTGGAATGTCTATGTCTCTAAACGTTACACTGAAATGCATTAATAGCGTGTCAAAATAATACATGGGCAGCCTGAAAGTTCGGGGTTCGATGGGGCAAAATCGAGAAAAATAGCACCATAAATTCAATTCTAGACGGTCTATTGAAATTGGGTTGCAGGGTCCGCCATAATCTCGAATCGTCCAGACACTAAATGGGCAGCACCAAAATTCAGGGGGGGGGTGGTGCAAAAATTTTTAAAGGTCAAAAAATGGTCTTAAAAATAGTATTATGGCGAAAAAACACAATTTTTTTCAATGTTTCTCTTCGAGCATTTTTCCATTGGCATCCAAGAAATGCGAACAAAACAAAAAAATCTCGAACGTTGAATTCTGGACGGAGGGATTATTTATTTTCTGAGCCGTGGTGAGGGGTATTCGGCCTTCTGGGGAGGATGCCTATCCCCCTAGCCTCCATACGCCAAGCCGTGGTCCAGAGCCCAATGCCAATGTGTGGTCTTAGTGCGAGTGATGGCCCAAACGTATAAAGTTACCAGAAATACGAGATTGACGTCTTGATGTAAAAGATATAAGATATGTATAAGATATATATTATACTAGCAAAGAGAAAAATGCTCCGATGGAACAAAAAAGATGAATATACTTGGAATAAGGATTATTAAGGATGTAAAAGGAGGGGACTAGGAAAAATCTACTTAAAGTCGCAAAATCTGCTGAAAATCATAGTTTCTCTAAGCAACAGAAAAAATCGAAGTATATTCTGCGGCCAACATATTAAAATAAATATTTAACCATAAAATGATTGAAAAAGGTAGCACATTAGCTACGCAGTAGCTATGGGAAATGATGTTGAGTAAGCTAGCAGTCTTCCTAAGCTAATTGAATGAATGGTCTAAAAGAGGAGGAAACACTAAAGTTGACTTGAAACAGACTAAATGTAGGTACACCAGTATGCCCTTAAGGATTGTGTGCACTAATCAATCGGCCTCTGCTTTGCTTACTTTAATGCTCAAAACAAAATAAAAACAACTTTAAATACAATACCACTTAGTTTTCTATCGATCAGGATACGAAGCTAGTCAACGTTTCTACTTGCCAGCAATTTAATAAAAATAAACATTACAAATTTCGTTTATACACTCTTATCTGAAACTTTGAACATTATTTAAAAAGGTCACTTTTTTAGAGCCCGCAGAATATATTTCGATTTTTTCTGTTGCTTAGAGAAAGTATGATTTTCAGCAGATTTTGCGACTCTAAGTAGATTTTTCCTAGTCTCCTCCTTTTACATCCTTAAATATCCACATTCCAAGTATATTCATCTTTTTTTGTTCCAGCGGAGCATTTTTCTTTGCTAATAACCTACTTTTAATTAGCATGATTTGAGTACATCAATCAGTAAACACATAAAGTAGCATACCACAATAATGACAGCAGTCCAAGAACGGGGAAACAATATTGTTCTTAACATCAGCAGTGGCAGGTTCCAGGATTTTCCTAAGGGGGGCAGTACCTCTAAGGGGGGAACTCTGATTTGGGCGGAAAAAATTAGCTGTTTAAACCAGAAAATCGCTGAAAATCGCTCAAAAATGCTTAATTTTGCGCTATATTTCGGGCCAATGGGGGAGGGGCGGCGTAAGGAACACTAACGCTCAGATTTGGAAGTAAAATAAATTTGTAGTATAAACTACATATTAACAACAAATGGAATAATGCAAACTTTACATAACTACTAGGTGTAGAGAAACCTAACAGTCAGAATCCCAATTCTCACTTTACATAGAACATTTAAAAAAATTAAACTTCAGCAAGGCTCTAGAACTAAAGTTAATATGCAGTGTAAACTTTACACAACCACAGAGTGTAAAGAAAATTTCAGTCGGATTCGTAATTCTGATATTACTGTGATATTACGATCAACATTTATGAAAAAATTAAGTCAACACAATGGACCGAGGACAAATAAATATCAGATGCAAACAACTTTACAGCACTGTTGAGTGCAAAAAAACTGGCGTATCACATTTGGTTTCTGGTTAATTTTTAGACTTGAGATTATGTCCAGACTTATAACCCAGAACTTGGCAGAAAATACAAGGCAGAAACACGTTAAACTCCCCCATTATTTTGACTTTACATTTACCGAAAAAGCTAAAATATTGATGTAAACAAACGCAATTCGCTGTGACGCGTACCCCTTTGAAAGTACTCTATTTTTATCCTATTCTACCTTGCACGACTTCCGGAACAGAGGAAGTGGCAAACAAAAAATGGACAAACCTGTATGAGCCAAACTTTATGTTCCGCAAAATATTTGATATGATTTACCAATAAAAATACGAAAAAAACCCGTTTTTTCGCCGATTTTACATCTCAGATTTCGAACTTTACTTCCCCATAAATAACACAATATTACGTTTTTTTGAACGCGGCTTGCTTTGATGTGTAGCACTTAAAGGTGACCTTATTTTAATTTTATTCAATTCATTCAAACTCATAACAAAAAATGCTGGCAGAGAAATCTCGAACAAAATCTGTTTTTTACTCATCCACTAGAGTGTAAAGTTTAAATCCCTGGTACTAATTGTGCATTGATTGTAGAAAAGGTTGCATGCAAGCAGAGGATAGCCCTTGATCCGTAGTACATTTCTGTCAGAAAAATTTCTGAAATCTCATAACTTGAGTTGTTGGCAGGCATAAACAAATCGGAAACTCGACTAGAATGTGTCTTTTTACCCACAGATTTTCGCGCCCTTTACACTCCCATTCGAGAACTAAGGCGAAATTCAAAAAACAAAAAGTGTCAGCTGCAGGACATAAATAGATGAATAAGTCAAATGAAGTGCATGGTTTTGCCAGAAGAATTGAAAAATGAAAAAGTCAGCATTCAGAAGATTCGAATCCATTAGTCTTTTTCTGAATCTGCATGCGAGAACGGATGCGTGAGCCACTGCGCCAACTCGACATATCGGCAGATTTTAATACTTACTTAATAATTGAAAAATATTCATCATTCCACTAAAGTTTAAGAATAGTGCATTTATGATAATAAAAATAATTATTTATTAAAGACGAGTCAAAAACCTCTGAAATAAGAAAAATCTGATCAAAAATATGCAATACGGAGTTATCTATCGGCATTAGAAAATAGATGTAGATATAATTCAAAGTTCACCTCTTCATACCTCAACAAACACTGGCTGTAGAGAAGTTTAAAGGTCAGATTCGTTATTCTGACCTTACGGAGAACATTTAAAAAAATTCATTCTCCACGACGCTCTGGTCGCAAAAATGCTTCTCGGTGTAAACTTTACACTTATGCTAATACCGCAATATTAAGATTATAGAAACAAAATAAACTGGGATCTGTAACGCTAAGGTCAGGGCACCTTTTTAAGCTATAATTAGCATGTTCCGCCTACTTAGCGGAGTAGTTGAAGAAATATCGTTTTTCGTCTCGAACCCTTTACACTGAAACGATCACAGATCAAGAAATATTGCGTTATAAGAAATATAAAAAAATGGTTCTACAAGATTATATAACCCTCTACATTATAAAACCAAATGGACTGCACTGAAACCAAAATTAAGTTAGATAAGCTGAAAAACAAGTAAAGAGTAAAAAACCCCGTATACTTTACATTTTTGTGCAACAACCATTGAGTGTAAAGAAATTTTAAGGTCAGATTCGTAATCGACAGCTCGTGGGCAACATTTTAAAAAACGTTGGCCCTCCGCAAATTATTTGATTTTTCGGTTTACACTCTACACACTCACTGCTAACTCGGTATTGAGTGCAAACAAAAAAAAGATGGGCATCGAATTTTTTAATTATCCATCGATTGAAAAAGCGCACCTCCCAGATGTGTGCCGTTATAGCTGTGAGGGGGTGACACAAGTTTCGCACTCGCTGTGAAAAACATAAGAAAAAGGATAGCCAAGTATATTATAGGTAGCGCTATCGCGCTACCTATGATAACACAAGACCTTGTGATATGAATGAGGGCCCGCCTACATAGTATATGCGCTGTATCGGAAATTGTCATGGTTGGCGTTCTTTGTTTTTATTCATATCAAAAAACATTGGAGAAATGCCGCAAGTTTAAATTAATTTTACAAGATGTAAAGATTATTCCCCTTTTGAATACAAAATTATTGAATTTGATCACAGTGATCTCAAATTATGATGGAAAATACTAGATACTGTCAAATTTGACAGAATCGGTCATTTTTCTTATTTTACACTTACTTTACACAACGGATATTCGTTTTCAAGAAAAATGGTTTACATCTTTAAAGTCAACGTCAAAAACTATGTAATATATGTCTAAATCAGGGAAACTTATTTTTTGATTTGGTCATGCTCAGTACATTACCGGGCTGAATCTTACAGAAAGTGACTCTTAATTTCAGAAGTTGGCTTCAAAAATGGGAAATATGCATTTTTTTCACCCTAAAGTGTAAACTTTATATCTCAACAAGTAAATCAAGAGTCAGCATAAAATATAGCAATCAAATTATTTGTGTTATTTCCTATCTTTAAAATAATTAGCTCCTCCCGACTTGCTATCAGACAAGCTGATGAAGAAAAATGTGGAAATTCGTGTTTCTACCCTCCAAAGTGTAAACTTCATATCTCTTGTTATTCAACACAATTAGTACGAAGGCTGTAATGACCCCGGTAGTTATAATGAACCCTGCTTACATGCATGTATGTGTTAAAATTGGTATGGTGGCTAAAGTTAACCTCAGTGACTGTAGTGACCCCGGTACGTGTTGTAAACCATCATCATGCTTATTCAATAAAGTGGTATGGTGGCTGTACTAACCCTCTGGTGGCTGAAGTGACGCAGATCCTCTCATCCTATGCTTATGCATGTACTACGCTTAAAAAGCAGAAAAAATGTAAAGTACTGTGTAAAGTATGAAGTAGTGTAAAATGGTGTAAAGTATAAAGCAGTGTAAAGTGTAAGGTAGTGTAAAGTTTTAAATGGTGTTAAGTGTAAAGTAGTGCCAAGTATTGTAAAGAGTAAAGAAGTATATTGCGGAATAGTTTAAACTTGTCTATGACCACCTCTTCAGGCATTCTCTCTTTGCCTATAATGTTTATGTGTTGTGCCGTAAATTAGTGTAATGTAGAGTAAAGTAGTTCACATCCCCTCTTCCTCATTCTTCTTATCCTATTCCTATCATGGGCTCACCTTATACTGTATGGTAGTCTGAAGGAATATTTTCTCTGGCCCCTCAAGGCCTTTTTGATAAAAATGTAAGTGTAAAAGAGCCCCAGGGGCGCTTGTGAACCGCCCATCTTACAGCATTGGGTATGTTATAACGTGTCCTATGCTACAGCATTGCCTATCTTTGATCGTTGAGTATGTTATAATGTGTCCTATGCTACAACATTTTGCCTATCTTATAGCGTTGGGCATGTTATAACTTGTCCCATGCTACTGCATTGCCTATCCTATAGCATTTAGTATGTTATACTGTGTCCTATCCTATAGCATTGCCTATCTTATAGCATTTAGTATGTTATAACGTGTCCTATCCTATAGCATTGCCTATTTTGTAGCATTGGGTATGTTATAACATCCAATGCTAGAACATATGCAATGCTATAAGGTAGGGCACGGTTTAACATACCCAATGTTTTGCCTATGTTATAACGTGTGAGGTGCAGCAACCCGAAAATAGTGTAAACCGACTTTTGGCGCACTTTTAAAAATTGGCGAAACATTGGCTAAGTTTAAAAACCCTATGCTCAAGCATAGGGCGCCCTCCCGCCTAAGGTATGTACAGGGTACTAGGATGGGGTTGTAAAAATTGTAATGCCACTATGGACTATTCCCAGAGTAGGCCAATCTCGGGCATAAGTGTCGGCCCACCATCTATTACGGGACCAGAGCCAACCCATGTGCAGTGATTTTTTTATTGTCTATCCTGTAATAAACCGCACCTCCCATTTGTATCTCGTTATGGCTGTGGGGAGAGTCACTTTTTTAGTGGTACCTAAGTTCATTATAGGTATGCGCTAACACGCTACCTATGATGACAATGCACTGAAACGTCCTGCAGATTTGATAGAGTGTATTTCTCTGGAACAGAATTACTGTTTTATTCTCGCGCTTGCAAACTTATTTTACGAAATTATTGAGAATCAAGTAATAAATTATCGTAGAGAAATAAATTGTGAAACGCTAAGTATCACTAATGTATGTATTTGCTTTCTAGGAGCCAAAACATATTATTCTATAACAAAATACAGTAATTATGTCACAGAAATAAAGATTTTCTTGATACTTAGGAAGTAGGTGCCATAAAACGTGGATTATTGTAATAACTAAGATTATTGAAAAATATTCTCATCCTAATTTGATTAGTTTATTTTTTGCACTGATTGCATTGTACATATGCAGGTGGTATAGCCTCTCTTTTCCTTTCTCAAGTTCTTTGCGAAATAATAACTTAGGTTTTACCACAAATGGACCTTCTTTTGATGTCTACATTCTGGAAGGAAAAAAAGAAGAAAATTCTCTAAACGATTTAAAATTAAGTCCAAAGATAAACGAATACCAATACTTTTCTGCAGAAGTGCCTAGAGCTGACTAGATTATATAACTTTTTGCATTTATACTGGTTCTTGAGGTCATTTAAGCTGAGAAAAAGTCCTTAGGTGATTTCTTAAACAAGTCTGGCTGATATTGCATGACCTGTCATGTTATGCATCTATGCCAGATTCCTATCTATGTGAGAGAACGTATTTTGCATAATTCAGAAGAATGCCCTCTGAATGAGGAATTAAACCAATGTGGCTCACGATGTGATCTGACATGTCGCGACGTAGTAACAGCAGATCCCCATGTTTGTCCAGCAATATGCGATCCTCCTGCTTGTGTGTGTAAGCCCGATTTTGCCAGGTCAGTCAGACAACGAAGATGTATTCCAAAGGAAATGTGCTCATGGAGAGACATTGACTGAAGCTGCAACTTGATCACAAAGAAAATGTATTTATTAATTAATTTATCTTTCACTTTATAGTTAAATTGTTAATCACAGGATGAGGTATACCGTCATCAATAATCTGTTCTTCTTCATTCTCATTGAAAGTTTCTATTGTCATAAATACAATGTTCGCAAAATTTTGATTTGTTTATGTAAGCAAGTCATTTGTCTGGTGCCCATGATATTAGCATTTGATATTCGCTATGCTAATTTTCTTTCTGACGTTTTATACTAGCGTTTATCCGAATGGAATATTATGTTTAGATTAAATAATACAGTAACACATGCATATTTCCAATGTTTGGTCGAGTAGGGAATAGATTGAATATTTTAGCCAAGAACCTTTCATTTCTCTTCTTATAGGCTTAATAAATTATTAGTGTTTTAGATTCTCTCTGAGAAATCCCCTCTAAAGCCCATTCCTTCCCCGCCAAAGAATATGAGCGTATATCAAAAGCGCACTGTTTCAAATTTTTCTTGGATTTTGGGCTTCGTAATGTGCTGCGCATTTGCCTTCCACTCGACATAACATCAGCTAATCAAAAGATTCAGTACATTAATTTAGATTTATTGAGATCACACTTAGTACCATTTGACATTATATTTTTGTTCACTGATGTTAGCGGTGCTGTCCGGTATACACATTTGTTTGCATGAGCAGCTTCAACACCTTTGATGGGCTTCAAAAACAAATACATGAAAATAAGATAAATAATATGTAATAAAAGAAAATAAGATAAAACATAATATAGAAATATAATTTATGATATACAGTACGGCTAAAAAACGAATGGCCTATTGGTCCTTAAACCTTTCCAATGTCAGACCAAATATTGCAATTTGCTTTTTTTAGAGTCTGTTATCTTCGCAGGAACTTAATGAAGTGTTATCTATGCTGGTTGACCTGCTGCTAGCATAAACTAAATTGAGCAAAAATCGCCTTTTCTTGTTTTTCACTGATTTTTTTGCGTAAAACAAGATATTTTTACAATGAAACGAGGTTTGTTTAATATGAAATTAAAATTATCTGTTTGCTATTCTGTATGTTTTTATTTTGACTGATTTCGCCTTTGCCGCATACCAGCACTATTATCACGGGTTATTGCATTCATACACTAACGTTTTTAATTTGCTTCCACTTGCCGAAGCTTGGAATCTTTCATTTAATCTCAATAGTTTCAACCCCAAAACTCCGTGCAGAAAATCAAGTGACTGAAAGAAGATTAAAAGAGCCTTATCAATAAAAAAGTTGCGATTTAACTGTCGCCAACTACTGTGGAATTACCGTGTTAGGCAAAAAAACGTTTGCTGGTTAAGATCCAGAAAACGATTTACGCTCAATTTAATTTAAACCAGTAGCAGCTCAATGTGCACAAATAACACTATACCAAGTTCGTACAAAGTTAATAGACCCTTAGACAAAATAAACTGCGTTTAATTTGATTAGGTATTAGAGATGTAATGAGGATGTGCCATTGATTTTTTCGCACCCTGCATATAAAGACTAGCAAAGAAAAATGCTCCGATGGAACAAAAAAGGCGAATATACTTGGGGATGTGGATTATTAAGGATGTAAAAGGAGGGGACTTGGAAAAGCTATCTATGCATTTGCCCAAAGTCGCAAAATCTGCTAAAAATTAGACTTTCTCTAAGCAACGCAAAAAATCCAAGTATATTCTGCGGCCTGCTGATTGAAATAAACACTTTGAACCAAAAATGATTAAAAAAGCAGCAATTTTGCTATGCAGTAGCTATGGAAAATTAGATAGAGTAAAATAGGAGAGATTTTCAAGCCAATTGAGTGAAATAGCGTACGCTTACATGAAACAGACTGCAAGCTGGTACACTTGCATGCCCGCAACGATTGTGTGCACTAATCAATTGACGCCTAGTTTGCTTGCTATAATGCTCAATGATAAAAATATATTACTTTTAAATACAACTGCTGCGACTTGCAAGCAGTTTACAAAAATTATACATTTTAGATTATGTTTACACACTCTTATGTGAAGCACTGAAAATTATTTAAAGGAGGTTACACTTTTCCAGTGCTGCAGAATATACTTCGATTTTTTGCGTTGCTTAGAGAAAGTCTGATTTTTTAGCAGATTTTGCGACTTTAGGCATAACACGGGTAGCTTTTTCTTAGTCCCTAACCTTTACATTTTTAATAATTCGCAATCCCCAGTATATTCGTCTTTTTTTGTAATTTCAATTAGCCTGATTTGCGTTAGTCAATCAGTAAACTCATACGGTAAGATGCCACAATAATGACAGCAGTCCAAGAACGCGATAAATAATATTGTTCTGAACATCAGTATTATCTTTTTCGAACAAGACAGCCTTACCCTATTTAAACAGATCAAACGTTTTCAGCATAAAGTTCACACAAATATTGGGTGTAGAGATCACTTACGCTCAGATTCCTAATTTTGACATTTGCATGGAACATTTTGAGAAAAAAGTTAAGCTTCTTGCAACATTGAGAAACTAAATTCAATTTTCAGTGTAAACTTTACACAACTACTGAGTGTAAGGAAAACATACAGTCAGATTCGTAATCCGGACCTTACGAAACATATACCGAAAAAACTACGTTTTGCAACGCACCGGAAGTAAATGAATTTGCAGTGTAAACTACACATTGACAAATAAGGAATAGTGCGAAGTGTACACAACTACAGGGCGTAGAGAAAAGCAACAATCACATTCGTAATTCTAACGTTTCGTAGAACATTTTGGAGAAATAAAGCTTTCCGAAGGCGTAAGCACTAGATGTTAATTTGAAGTGTAAACTTTACACAACCACAGTGTTCATAGAATATTTTAGTCAGATTCGTTATTCTGATATTACCCTGATATTACGATCTGCATTTATGAGAAGATTAAGCCTCCGCAATCGTCTGAAGACGAATAAATATTATCAGATGTAAACCACTTTACACCAATGTTGAGTGGAACAAACGCGCTCGACTGGCGTATCACATTTGATTTTTACCACTTTTTAAGACCTTAAGATCTTGTTCAGACTCATAACGGTGAAGTTGGCCGAAAAGAACAAGACAGAAACACGCATAACACACATTCAATTTTTGACTTTACAACTCCCGAAAACGCTATAAATTTGTTGTTAACAAACGTCATTTGCTGTGACGTTTACCCTTAGAAAGTACTTTTTAAAAATCTGAACCTAACTTTCCATTGAGTGTGACAGAAATTCGATTTAAGTCAGCTCGTAGCCTTAAAATTATTACATTTATATGTGCTAAACTTCTGTTCCGCAAAATAATTGAGATATTTACCAATAAAAATAACAAATACAACGTGAATGTTTTCACCCATTTTACACCCCTGATTTCGAACTTTACAACCCATAAATAACTCAGGGTACTTTATTTCTATTTTATTAAATTTATCCTGACTTTTAAGCGAAAAGGTTGGCAGAAAGATCTTAGACAAATTCCGTTTTTTATATAGTCCACTAGAGTGTGAAGTTCAAACCGCTGGTACTAACTCCGTATTGTGTTTATGTAAAAAAGTCTGCTTGTAGCAAAAAGTAGTCTGCCGCAGTACATTTCTATCAGAAAAAATTTTTTGGGACTCATAACTGTAGTTGTTGGTAGACATAAACAAGTCGATAACTCGACCAAAATGCGTTTTTCCACCCTTTGATTTTCACACTCTTTACAATCTCGTTCCAAAACTAAGGCGAAATTTAAAAAAAACAAAAACTTTGCCATCTAAACAATTTTATCTTCTATAGTTCTATATCATTAGATTGTTTGTGGCATGTAAGCTGAGTTATATACAAGCAGGCTAAAAAAAGCGGCATAGATTCGATTTGTATATGTTATGACGATACGTCAAAAATATGCACGCTCATGACACAGTCGGTATTGAGTGTAAACAAAAAGTCTGTAAAACCTTTTTAGGGGGAATGCATCCCCCAGACACCAAAATATTCCTCCTCAACCAGAAACCAAAATGCCCCCCAGAATTCATTTTTGAAAATTTTCTTATGTTTGTCTCGCAATTTTTCGATGCCAATGGATAGTGCTAGATGAGAAACGTTGAAAAATGATGTTTTCACGTCATACCACCATTTTTAAGGCCCATTTTATGACCTTTGGAAAAATTTCGCAGCTTCTCAGAGCTTAGGTGCCGCCCACCTATGGCTAACAATCTTTAAAATAATTTTTACATAAAGTGGGTACTATTAGCAGATACAAATGTATACTGCAGACCAAAATATTGAAGAAATTTTGCCCAGCATAACAAAATATATAACGCAAAAATAATTTAAACACACTTTGAATCTAAACAGTTTTTAACATCAAAACACTGATGTTTATTACCGCTCAACTTTATCTGCATTAAAAAATTAAACAGACTTAAAGTACATAGTTATCTAAGTTTCGAAATGAATAGGTTCGGACAAAACTTATTGCTAACTGCTGATAATACCAGATTTTCTAGACGTACATGTTAATACTTTTATATGGAATTTGCCGAGGACAAACATCTGTGTCGATAAACTAGTCAGAGGCAAATCATGACATTTATATAAAATAAAAAACTATTAATTTTAAAATTTCGCAAACTTTTAGCCATAATGCAGTCTCTCACATCAGTTGAACTCATAGGAAGTTAAAACTGTTCAGTTGTATATACTTCTGCTCACTTCTCTTTTCACTTAGAGTCTTGCACCTTGTAAAACCCTTAATATCTCATATTTTATGTACTCTTTTATGTACATGTGGGCTAAAGTTAAGAATATGGTACTTTTAGAAAAGGAGCAAAACAAATACGGAATGCCAAAATTTTTGTGCCAAACTGGTAGAACATGATAAATTGAAGCGCGAAAAAAAAATTTGGTGAAACTGTCGACTTGAGTGTTGGGTGGGACGCTTAAACGGCTCGATCCAAGGACTTACACATTTGTCAGAAATAAATAATATGGGCTGAAATTATGGTAGGAAGCATAGCAATGAAGGAGAAACAAGAAAAAAGGCGCGGAAAGCTGTTTGGAATTTTAAAAAACTAAAAAAAATTTAATTTTTTTGCATGTTTTTTCGGTTTTACTTGATAAGATATGGAAAAATCTAAGTTTTTGCTTCTAATATACTTAGGCTTAGGCTTAGTATATCTAAATGGGATGTTTTAAGCTGCTTAGGTCGAGGTCGCTCCCGCTCAGGTCAATGTATAGATGCTTAGGTCGATGTATAGATGATTAGATCGATGTATAGATGCTTAGGTCGATGTATAGGTGCTTAGGTAGATGTATAGATGCTTAGGTAGATGTTTAGATGCTTAGGTCGATTTATAGATGCTGATATCGATGTAAATTGGGTATCTACATGTGATTCTGCATTCAGCTATTTGAATCTTCAAATACTTAGGTCGAGTAGATGCTTGCGTAGGTCGAGAAGAGGCTAATTAACGGAACCCACAGCTTTTGTAATATTGATCATAGACGGATGAATATTTTTTTCCGCGCTTTCTTTCAACATGATCTAAGTACTGAGCAAAAAAATCCGCTCTTCTGAAGTTTATTTCATAGTATCCTGAAAGTACCATATTCTTAACTACTCCGTACTTGTGTTCTATTTCTCGCGTTATTTTGTTTCTTTTATACTGACAGCATGCCTCATTTTTTCCACCTTCTATTTATTTATTTATTTATTTAATTATTTATTTATTTATTTATCTAGAACATTATGTTTTTAATCACAAAAAATATTTATTTAACGATAATTTTCGAATTTGATGCTTTTTATCATATTATTTACTTTATGTTTTCATTATAATTTAAGTTTTATTGATAGCTAGTCGAACAAATAGTTTTGTGATTAGTTGCTGATTGCTTACCTAGTTATGATATTTGGTATATATTGCGCGTAAAATTGAAATACAATATATTTAATGCAGGAATTAGGCGCTTATAAAATATCTCATCGACTCAATTTTAAACACGACTGTTAGCCATGAAATAATTTTGAAAAATGAACTTTCTTAGTGAGAGTTGTGAACCAAGTGAAAACTTAAAGTTTAAACCTGCCATTACATTATGAAGAGAATTATAAAAGATTTTTAGCCAAAAGAAAGTGAAAGAAGTGGGATGTTGGTAAAGTAAAACAAATTTAACGGACATAATGAAACATTATTGTTTAGAATAGGACGATCATGTGCTTTGTATAATTTTCATTTATTAGTCTCAAGCGTTAAAAGAAACTTAAAATTCCATCTTCTGAATACGGAATTAAAATCAATAATAACATAAGTCTATTCTAATTATTTTTTCCGAAAGTTTTGCCTTTTAGACTTCTTGAGACAAATCTTCTTACATCGTAGAAGGGAGGAATTATAGAGGACAGGAGCGGTCGCCGTGAAGAATATTTGGGCGCAATGATGTATGGAATTGTATTCTTTGATGACTAGCCATTTTTATCAGGAATTTTCAAATTTTCGAGGAGCTTTGCGTTAAGATAGTATTAAATGGCATTGCATAACTTTTCTTGGCGATTTAAATAAGTTTTTTCTACGTCAGATGAGTAGTTTTGGGAAGAAGAAAGATATTGTGGTTTTCACAATGATTTTATCGATTTTTTTTCGACAAATTGTGTCGATTTTCGCGCTAATGTTGTTAGTTTTTAGCAGAAGACTCTCAAGAATTTTGAAAATTAACTTTTTCTTCATTAGAAATAACTCTACCTATCAACAGAAAACACGCTACTTTTAGCGTTATGCAATGATTTTTTCGGACAATTTTACACATTATTAGGAAATTTTGGGCTCCGCTCCAGTCAGAAAATCCAGGATTCACCACTGCATCCTAAAGAAAAATGGTTATTAAGCTTCAGACAGAGGCTCCTGTATGACTTGTTGGATTACATCTGTAAAATGAATAATTCGTGGTCGTCCGGTCCGTTTAGAATGATCTGAGACCAGGTAGAAGAAAATGAGAAACGAATTCAGCTGTTTGAAAGGGCTAAAATTTGTAGCTGAACTAGCCGTCTGTAAGTAGCTAAGACGGAATTCAAGCCATTTAGTTTATTAGCTTTTTCTGATCTTTTCTAAACACTGTGCCTAAAAATTCGTCTTCCCCAGTTTTAGTCGCATCGTTTTAATTCTTTAGCTGTATGAAAAACCATACAGCATTAATAAGCATTTCGGGCATATTCGCAGTGCAGTGATATTACAAAAGCTAAAAGATGAGAAAATAGAGTCCTAATCAAAAGATTTCGTGGTCTACCTTTTCAAATCTATGTCAAAATCCCACAGTCGTGTTCAACTCGACAGAAATCGACTTTTTTATTCTTCTTGTATGAATAACCGCCAGGTCACTTTGCTAATTCATTGTAGTAGTTTCTTAATCATAACTCTTTGAAAAATAATTTTTGTGGATAATTACATACATATTCAGAGGGATAATGAAAACTTGCACAACATGAAATGTAAAGCAAGTTTAGTTCAAGATAGGCTAGAACGATTTCCTATCACGGCAGCCCTCTGCTGCGTAGAAATATAACATAAGAGAGAGATTCAATTATAAAAATTTGATGTACATAACAATTTTTACAAAAAATTAAAGTAAACGTCGAATTCAAAGTCAAACATGATGTACTACATTTACTCGTACATTAAGAAGTTGTGCAAAAATCTGTAATATTAATTTTATTATCTGCGTAGTCGACGATGCTTCCGAGTAAGCAAAAGGAGCAAAAAAATATTGATAAGCAAGCAGAACAAATTCATTCATTGAACGTTCCTTAACAATATTTTGATATTTACGATTGGACCGAAAAAAGTCAAACAATGGGAGTGAGAGAATCCGTAAAATTTGGAAGGAGTAAATGAGAATAATATAGTAGCAATAATTTAGTCTGCTTCACATAATTTTAGGCATAAATTTTATGAATTTTTTTTTAACGGACTATGAAAATAATATATGAAATCAATGCTATAATCGCAATCTGTCAGCTTTTTGTCGTGACAAGTTTTTTTGAATTTATGCCCGAATTTGTGTGAAAAAGTCTATAGACAATAGTATATAAGATATGAAATTCTAAACAATTTTCGGTATATTCATCACCAACTTCCATCTTTTTTGCCATTGGGTAGCGAAGTGACCCATCTGCAAAAAGGATTGCTTTTTGTTTTTTGGGGAGCGAAGTGACCCAATTGCTAGTTCTTTTTTGACATCGGCATAGTTTATACATTTATTTCAGTACAATCCTCAAAATCCGTTGCGGCATTACCTGATAATTATTCACAGTGTCTAACAAGATCTGGCTATAGCGCCCTGCAAGGAATCAGTGAGTCATGCTTTGCAAACTTATTCAGAAATTTGAAAATAGATGATTTGAAAGTTCTTCAACTTATGACCGAAACTTTATTCAGTAGATCAAAATACCTTAGCGTGTTGTTTGATCTATCGCATCTCGGAAAAGTAAGAGTCTGTGTTTATTTAAAGCCTGCTGAGAAAGTTACCGAATATTTAAGTGGACTGCAAAAAAATAGGATTTTCTGCAAGTACGAGTATATAGAAAATTTACTATTTTCCGGTTTGGAACTTATTGTCTTAATTGTATTATGCAATTCTAACCACAATGCGCATTTTCTTTTGTCATAGAAGACATGTATTTTCTGCTGGATTTTTCTGCTTATAGGAATGCGCATAGATTAAGAATTAATCGTAATAATTGAAACTTCTCATTTGATTGTCAAAGAATTATTTGTGCCTGCACGAGCTAGATAACAATTTATGAGGCTGACTCAGCAGTCATATTTACCAACTATGCCGCTATATCGCTCTCAGATAATTTCTATAGACGTATTGCCGCTCTTTTACTATTTATTTAATTTACCGTTTTTACCATTTCTTTTTCTATACTCTACCCCATTAGGTGTTAGTCTAGTTACTTCAATTTCTTCTGTCTTTCATATCAATGTCTGCAGTATTTCTGGCCTATCAATTTAATTTACATTTAAGCCCGGTTCACACAAGTGCAATCACCTGCAACTTGCAAGCTGTAACCCAGACAGGACCGTCTTCTGAGTTGCAGCGCTACAACGGATTGCACCTGTATGAAGGGCAGTGCAATTGTGCGCAACCAGCCGCTTCGGTTGCAAGACATTGCAGCGGACGAAATGGACCGATTTGATTTTTTGCCTGCAACCAAGCACAGTTCTCATTAAAATTCATGTTTTTGCTCGCAGGGGACGCAATGAAATAATTTGCAGTAGTATTTTGAAAAATGTTTCTTAATACAGCTAACCTTCGTGAATAAAAATGATTAAAGATGAAGCAAAAATCCTGGAAATAAAAAACTGATCAGAGAATATGCAACAAGGGGTTAAATATTGGCATTTGCAAACATGTGCATAATTTAAACATCACCTCTTAACAGCTAAACAACCTCCGGCTGCAGAAAAGTTTATAAGGCAGGTTCGCTATTCTGACGTTACGGAGATCATTTAAAAAAATGACCACACCTAATGCTCTAGGCGAAAAAGTGCTTCTTAGTGTCAACTTTACACTTGCGCTAATAACGCAATATTGGGTGTATAGATAGAAAATAAATTGGGATGTGTGACGCTTAGGTCAGGGCACATTTTAAGCATAATCAGCATGTTCCGTCTACTTAGCGGAGTAGCTAAAGAAATTCCTTGTTTTGTCTCGAACTCTTTACACTAAAATGATCACAGATAAAGAAATATTGTGCTAAAAGAGAAAAAAACTTTTGGTTTTGAGATATTGTAACATTCTATGTTATAAATCAACTTGGTCTGCACAGAAACCAAAATTCATTTAGATAAGCTGAAGGACACGCAAAAAGTTAAAAACACGTATACTTTACACTTTTGTGTAGCAACCATAGAGTGTAAAATAATTTAAGGTCAGATTCGTAATCTACGACTTCAAGGCAACATTTAAAAAAGATTGGCCCTCCGCCAATCATTTGATTTTTCGGTTTACTTTTTACAAACTCATTGCTAATTCGACATTGAGTGTAAAAAAATAAACATCGAGTTTTTTAATTATCTATTGATTAAAAAACCGCACCTCCTAGGTGCGTGCCATTGCTGCCTTCAGAGGGGGCACAAGATTCGCACTCTCTGTGATAAACATATAAGCAAAAAAGGTGGCCAAGTATATCCCTCTGTTTACCGTCTCCTATGCCTGAGGCATAGTGAATCACTTTCGTGGCATTTTTTCTGTTTCACCTTATCCATGTGTCCAAAACTTTGTCTAGCCTCGTGTTGGTTTCAGTTATATCGTTTTGGATGGTTTAGATCGAAGAGGAGTTATATAGCAGTAAGAAACAGGCTTTTTTGGCCTATTTACAGTGATATCACAAAAACTCAAGATGGGAAATTAAGGTTCTATTAAGAAAATTCAGCGGTCTATTCGTTTTCAGCTCTTTACATGCATCCCCTTGATGTGTTTAACGCAACAAAAATCTACTTTTTCTTGTTTTTGCATAATATCCAGCAGGTGCCTATTCTTATGCATTGTGATAGTTTTTAATTATACCTCTTTCAAAAAAAATTTTCACTGAAAATAACATACATATTCAGAAAGATCATCAAAATCGCACTAAATGAAAGTAATAGCTGTCAGAGAATGTTAAGAAGACATAGCTTAATATGCACTAGGAGTTTATGCAATAATGGTGCCCTTCGATTTCAAAAACATGATGGTAAACAGAGGGATATTATACGTAGCGCTAATGTGCCACCTATGATTGGGTACTGCAATCCTTTAAAAATACGGAAAAAAGATCGGGAAATGAAATTATCATTTTCTTGCAGTTTTTGTGTTTTATTCATTGCTTGACAAAAAAATTTCAGTATGACATAATTTAGTAGTCTGCTGCACCAATGGCTAGTACTGAGTAATTTGAAACAGTATGGTAGTAGCTCCTATGATTGATACTTTCAAGCCTGTTTTTTATTCTGGCCTAAATCTTCTTTGCAATAATTCGACTTATTCCTATGACGGTTGTTTAGATCTGTACAGATTTACTGACGTTTTTGAAAATAAATCTTCGAGTTTGTTATTTAATGTCTTTACATTTCAATTTCCAACTGCCATCTACGCATAGACAGAAATTTCAAAGCATATGTGCGCAATAGGTAGGTGGGTATATCTAGGCGTTCCTCAGCTAAAAAACTAACAAGGGTTGAGACTAGAATAGGAGAAATACAGTTTCAAACAAAATTCCTTAGAATCATGCTACCCAGATAATCTTATATCGTCTAAGACTGAATGGCAACTTATTTCTATACTATATTATAAAGAATGGCAACTTGATCAATAAACAAAGTTCTTGAAAAATTGATTTATAAAATAAGACCCGCAGCATCTTCACATATCAGTCATTTTGATTGCATTCATTTTCTGGAATACATTTATTGTTCGTAGAGCGGGCATATCCGGTAGCACAAACACAAGCTGGAGGATCGCATATCTTCGGACAAGCTGGCGGTTGGCCGCCTGCAATATCGCTACACTTTCGCTCGCATTTACTGCCACATCCATTTACGACTTCATGTTCGGGGCATGTATTAGCATCTATTAAAAACATGTTCATGCAGGACTGATTAAGTAATAGATATAGTATTCGAAATTTGCTAATATCGATCAGACAATCAGAGGCTATGCATGGTCTGGAAGTGCATTTAGCTAAGGCTTTGAAAATTAATGAAATCAATATACTTTGATTTTTATTTATTTTGGCTCTTCCTACATATAGTTTTACTGCTTAAGTTACGAAGGTTTTGAGACCTCTACTGCCACCTGGATGTCTCTCTGTTTTAAAAAGTACTAAGCAGGCACGTCGGGAGAGGGGTTTTTGGGTCTAGGCCAAACCTGGTGAGGTCTAGACTCCCTGTCGAGAATCCAGCAGAGACCACAGAATGTAGGAATAACAAATGTTCTGGAGAAAGTGAGGCAAAATAAAGGGCAAAAAGGGAAAAAATTAAAAATTTTCTCCTAAGTGCTCAAAAACGACACCAGAAACTTTGAAATAACATAATTTGTACGCTATGTTGACATTTGAGCTTGTTTCAGGTCAATTTGGCTTAGAAAGACTCAAAGAAAGAAAGAAAGACTCAGAAAGACAGATTACGATACTTATACATCAGATGAATGCTATAATCGCAATCTGTCAGCTTATTGTCGGAGGTTTGTAAAACTTATGCCCAAACCTATGTGACCCAGACTATAAATCCTTTTCCAGATTGGTCATGCTGCACATCGATGTTTGGTTAGGACTAAAGCCCGAAACATACTTCACGCGATTTGTGCCGCAAAAGGGTTTGCGGACACAGTATATCCAAAAATGTGACGTCATGGCGCGAAACTAGCGCGACGAAATTCGTCTGCCGCTTCGCGCCACCTGAGCATACTTCACGCGGCGCGGTTGCCGCGCAGCAAGAAAAAAATGGCGCCAACTGGGCAACCCTTCACCGCTTTGTTTGATGTTGGCATATTCCGCGCGAATCGCAGCAATGATTGGCGCACCTCATTAGCATTCGCGAGGAAAGTCCAAACGTTTGGACTTCTGCGGCGCGGCGAAAAAATTTGAAAAAATGCTCAAAATAGACATTATCTGCTTCTCGCCGCGCGCTGAGTATGCCATGAAAAGCAGCAAAAAAATTGGACTTTAGCGAATTTGGTTGCAGCACAGAGGCCGCTTGAAGTATGCCTTGGGCCGCTTAAAGTATGCCTTGAAATGCGGCGCGGCATACTTCGCGCCTCGCCGCGCGGCGCCGGGAAGTATGCCATGGGCCAGCGCGAATTCGGCGCGGCGACCGCTGCAGCGAATTCGCGCCGTTCGCTGCGCCGCGTGAAGTATGTTTCCGGCTTAATGCCGTTTTCACACAAACTAAAAATTTGGTGCATTTATGCTAATAACTTTTGATCCATTGATACCTATGAAGAAATTAAGTACAATAAATAATTTTCATCCATTTGGTTTTCATAAAAGGTAAAGCAAATTATATTATACTAAGCAATTACAGTATAGCTGCAGGCCAAAGCAAGTAGACCTATCACCATTAAATAATGCTGTTCGGCGAAATGGCTGATTTTTGAGATTAACACAGGAACCACTTGATGGATTTCAATAAAATAAAGTGCTCTAGATAGATAATTTTAGAATGAATCTATTTTGCCCAGAAAAAAGTTTAGCTAGCTTGTGTCTACAGTATGCTAGGCTCAAAAAAGTACCCACATTTTGCCAAGTCACTAGAGTATATAGGTTAATTCCAGATTTTGGAAAATAACAAAATAGTTAGATATTTTTGTGCTTTAAATTTTATTCTTTTCTTGTTTTTCGTGTTTCTGAATAGTTCGTCCTGCAATTTTAATTTAATTTGTTTCCAACATGGCTGCCCCCATAGGGTATGCATTTCACTAAGGTTATTTTTCATATTTTAAAATGTTTAAGCAGATTTTAGAAAGCCAAAAAATAATTTCTTCGGATGACATCTCTTTGTCCGATTTACTAAAGATTTTTAGTTTTACAATATGGCCGCCAGGAAGGCTGTCATACTATAGCCTTTATTGTTTTCAGCTATTATTCTGTGAGCTTGTGACATTTGTAATTTTTTTAAGTGAATAGCTAGATAATTTAATTTTCTTTCTAATGAGCGACGTCTCATATTTTAAATCCTTCCAGTTCGTTGAGGAAAGTTCAAAAACCTCAAATTGTTCATTGTTTAGTGAAAACGACGTACTACATAGTGTATTTGTTGCACAGATGCAGGCTGCGAAATTGAAAGAGAACTGTTTTAAAATTTCTAAAAGTAGAAAGGTGAACGATGAAAACAATTATTCTTATTCTACACTATCTGCTTTTTTTCGACTTAATGTGTGATTTCTTCCGCCGCTTTGATGCTACTTCATGATTCGTGCATATTTCTATTTTCGTTTTAATTTAATCTGAATTCAGAATTGCAGTCAAACAAAAAAATCTGAGAAAGTATGTACAAAAGGAAAAAGTTTTTAAATGAAAACAATGGGTAAGATATAGAGCAATATCTAACATACTGATGTAGGGCAAAAAGCAATCATTTAATACGATATCGAAGCGCTTTAAAATGTTTTCAAAATACTTTTTTTAAATTTGAAAGTGGACTGTTGTACACTCACGTAATTGGACAAAAGAATTTTAAGTAAGATATAAGCTAATTATCTATACTGGGTATAAGCCGAAACCTATTTTAGATAAAATCGTTTATTTCAAATTCGCATATTACTGACTCCCTTTGAAGTGTGTTGTGATATACTGGCTCCTAACTTTGTGAAAAATTTGTTGTCACATGATTTTTCACACTAATTTTCCCTCATCTTCGAGATTCTTTCTATGTTTTTTCTCTACGCAAGAAGTCCCAAAGTGTACAAGTTCTTTGGTTGCTAAGCCGGCTGAGCTCACTGGACCTATTTATAATGTCTTTAATTAACACAGACGCAACTAATTTATTATAAGACTTCGAATAGAAAACCAACTCGAAAAATGTCAACACGATGAATCCTGGTGTATTGACCTAAAAGCTGTTTTTTAATGCAAAAGCATTATTTAAGCCTCCGTTTACCATCATGTTTTTGCAGTCGAAGTGCACCATCATGGCATAAACTCCTAGTGCATATATTAAGCAATGCTTTCTTAACATTCTCTGACAGCTATTACTTTCATTTAGTGCAATTTTGTATGCTCTTTGAGAATATGTATGTTATTTTCTGTGAAAATTATTTTTGGAAGAGGTATACTTAAAAAAACTATTACAATGCATAAGAATAGGCACCTGTTGGACATTATGCAAAAAAAGAAAAAGTAGATTTCCGTCACTTTAAACACATTCATGGGATGCATTTAAAGAGCTGGAAAGGAATAAACCACTAAATTTTCTTATTAGAAAATTATTTTCCCGTTTTGAGTTTTTGTGATATCACTGTAAATAGGCCAAAAAATGCCTATTTCCTTACTACCCTATAACTCCTCTTCGAACTAAACCACTAAAAACGATGTAACTGAAGCCAAAACGGGGCTAGAAAAAGTTTGGACACATGGATAAGGTAGAACAGAAAAACATACCAAAAAAGTGATTCATTATACCTCCAGCATAGGACACGTTAAACGGAGGGTTAATGAACATATATTGTCTTTCGTAATCGATTATGTATTAAAAATGTCATTGAATATGTCAGCAAATTAAATTCACAATTAAATTAGACAAGAGATCATAGATCACAATTGTGTTTTAAATTTAATAAATATGCACACTTGTCACATCTACCTTGAATAATGCAATAATTATATGTAATTCTGATTAGCAAAAAATCTATTGTATAAATTTCATTATATCAACTTGGATAAGCGTTTCATAACTTTTTAATACTCGCATGATTAAAAACCATTATTATTTGCATGGGTACAAACGATGAGGAAAAAGAATTGTTTTATTGCAAAAGTACCAAAGAATAAAGGAAAGAAAGGATTGAGAATGAAGTAACTGCTCAAAATTATTTTTACATACTGGTGCACTGGTCTTTTGGAATGCACTCCTTATTCATAGCTCGAGCATAGCCATTTTCGCACGAGCAAGCGGGTGCTTCGCAAGCTTGGGCACAACTCACGGGTCCTTCAGCTAGATTGAAGAGGCATGTCCACTCACATCGGTTGCCACATGGACTATGCTTTTCGTGATCTCCACATTTGATTTTTTCTAAAAAAATACATCCTAATTCGCACTGGGAGACATGATGACCAGTCAATAATAAAATCCATAAAATATTATAATTTTACACTCACAAAGTCAAAGGCGTTTTAAATTAAAAAGCTCTTCTAGACATTGGGTCAGTAAATCGTCAGTGAAAGTAGTAAAAAACATCGATATTAAATTCAGATAAATAATTCTCTTTATTGTACAAATTACGTGTCATAATATTAGCGGAATGATGTTGGAAAAAGCTAGATATAATGAAAATATTAATAATGTAACTGTAAATAAGATCAGCGCGCAAATTGCAAAAAAAAGTAAAACATAAAACAAACTGTATAAAATTAATGAAGGAAAACAAATCGAATCCTGTTTATGCTATGGATTACAGGCATCATGAGTTTCATGCGTTGCAGAAAGTTTTTCTTCGTTGCTTAAATGTTTTTACACCTCACTCGAAATTCGTGATCAGAAAAATCGCATAAAATGCTCTTAGTATGCGTTTTTTCAATTGGGAAATGGAAATTTTTAGGCGTTCAGCACTAAACAACTAATTTTTCGACCATATTTTTTAAATCTCACCATTCCTGCTAAATTTTATTATGCTAATGTTGTCAAAGAATAAAGAACATTTGACTCTTAACTCTCAATTTTACATTAAAACTCACAATAAGGAAACATGTTCTGCTTACTACCATACGTGAACTGCAAGAAAATTGGGGGGGGTTGCAAGATTTTTCAAAGGTCAAAAAATTGCCCTATGGTAAAAAAAGCACCATTTTTCGATTGCGAAAAAAATAAATAATTTTTAAAAATTGTATCCTGGAGGGTATTTAGATTTCTGGGAGGGAGTATTTCGGTTTCTCGGGGAGGTGCATACCCTTCTCTCCCGAACCCCCCCACGACCAGATGAGCTTACAACCCTTTCACGGAATTCCCATGCTGTACATGTATGCTTCTACTCAGGTTACCTACCTCTGGAGTCTTCCGTTGCGTTAGGGTACGTTGCAGCATGCATGAAAGCAAGCAAACTAACAAATGAAATAAAAGTTAATGAATTCATCTCCGATTAGAATAACTACGCTGAAAAATTTTTTTTCGAGGAATCGCAAGGCATAGCGATACGTTTGGCATTGTACCCTTGTATATATTTTGGTCGCATATACAAAGCACAAAAAAAGAGACGACAACCTGATAGAAATATCATAAAAGTTTCATTTGTCATTCCCATATTCTTAACCTACTCTTGCAAAAGGTTAATGTCAGAATTCCATATTTTCCTCTGAATTAGTCGGATTTCCATCTGGACGAGTATATATTTTTTCAATACTTGACATTAAAATTGAATCTCTCATATATTAAATAGTTTGAGACTTAGTGTTCATTTAAATTAGTAAAACAGGTTTAGAATTTAATCAATTAAAGCTAGAAACATGTGAAAAAACAATTCCATAAGTTTTTGCTGCATAAACAAATAAAAAAGAAGGAATTATTTGTCTAAAATAAAAGAAAAAAGTTTGCAGCGTATTTACTACCGAACAACTTTTAGGAAACATGCATGTCTTTGTCTAATCCATTGGTTTTCGAGTAAATAATGACGGTATCCCTGAAACTAATTTATTAGTTTCAGGAATAAGTTAAAGGATAGAATAAGTTTTTAAATTCAAGAAGATGTCAGCGCTATAGTACAACTCTCGTTAAAAGCAATATACTCGTAGTTCATTGAAGGAAACCTTTTGCATAAAGAAAGAAAATCATATGTAAAGCGTTAGCGCGTTCCTATAATAAACTTGGCTTTCTTCATTCTTATTTCATTGTCACAGCGAGGTGCGAATTTTATATCCACCGCCACTACAGCAACACTAGGACACTTCTAGATTATGCGGTTTTTTTTAGAAAAGATCGATAATAAAAAATTATGTGTTTTTTCCTGTTAAAAGTCAATACCAAGTGTGTAATGAGCATGTAAAATTTTGGTGTGACGTCATGACATAAAAATTTTTGACGGTTGTTGATAACATTTTTAGATAGTTCAGCGTCTAGAAATTTTTTGTTTTTTTAAGTCCGCATTAGTTCTCGAGCGATAGTGTAAAGAGTATGAAAATCTGGGGGTGAAAAAACTCATTTTGGTCGTCCTAAAAAATTTTTTCTGATAGAAATTTACTATGATTTATGAAATACTTTCTGCTTACCAGCAAACTTCTGAACATTCAATATGGAGTCAGATCTATTGGTTTAAACTTTACACTTTAGTATATGTTGTAAAAGACAGATCTTGTCTAAGATTTTTCTGCCAAATTTTCCATCTATAATTCGCGATTAATTAAATGAAATATAAATGAAGCGCATTCTAAGGACTACACGTCGTAACAAATTGCATTTAAAATAATGCAATATTGAGTGTTTATGGGGGTGATAAGCTAGATATTGCGGGTGTGAAATTAGCGAAAACAATTTTCTTTCCTTATCTTGATTTTTAAATACTTCAAATATTTTGCGGAACAGAAGTTTTTCACACACAAACGTACAAAAATTCAAGGGCTACAAACTACTACGAACCGAATTTGTTTACACTCACTGAAGAGTTAGGTTCAGATTTTTAAAGTTTACAATGTTGTGGATAGTCGAAAATACATGTTTGTCTCTTTTTTCTTCGTCCCGTTCTCCGGATAGAAGTCGGGCTGGTCGAATAAAATTAAAATAAAGTAGCTTTTTAAGTATTACATGTCAGACCAAGTTGAGTTTATATGCATCAATATTTAACTTTTTCGGGAGGCGTGAAGTCAAAAATTGGGTGTGTTGAACGTGTTCCTGTCTTGTTTTTTCTGCTAAATCCCCCGTTTATGAGTCTGGGCATGATCCTAAACCTAAAAATGCACCAGAAATCAAATGTTATACGCAAGTTGGGCGCGTTTGTTTACACTCACTAGTGGTGTAAAGGGATTTACAATTTTTTCATCAATGTTGATCGTTATATTAGAATAATATCAAAATTACGAATACGACTTGAACCTCTTTTACACTCTATAGCTGTGCAAAGTTTACACTGCGAATTAACCTTCGCCCTGTGGAAGCTCCATTTTTTCAAATCTGCGGGTTACTTTTCTTTTCAGCCAGTAGTCACGTAAAGTGGGCACTACTCATTTATTGTTAAAGTGTAGTTTACACTACATATTCAATTTAAGTCCAAAGCGTTGCAAAGTGTCAATTTTTTTAGAAATGTTTAGCAAAGTCAGGATTACGAATCTGACTGTTTTTTTAAACCCAGTAGTTGAGTAAAGGTTACACTGCTAATTAAATATACTCTTAGAGGCTTGTTGAAGCTTACTTCCTCCAAAATGTTCTACGTACTATCAGAATTACGAATCTGGCTGTTAGTTTCCTCTACATCCTGTAGTTGTGTAAGGTTTGCACTATTCATCTATTGTTAATGTGTGATTTAAACTACAAATTTATTTTACTTCCATAGCGTTGCAAAACGTCAATTTTTCCAGTATATCTTACGTAAGGTCAGGATTACGAATCTGACTGTGTATTTTCTTTTGCTCTTAGTACTTATGTCAAGTTTACATTGACAATTAAATCAGCTGCAGAGCGTTGCAGAAGCTTAATTTTTATCCAAATGTTCCATGTAACGTCAGAATTACGTATCTGAGTATAAGTATTCTTTACGCCTAATGATTAAATACAATTTATGCTGAATACTTTAAGGCCCATTCATTCTTCGTCCATCTCTGTCCGATATGGTGTCGGAATGCAAAAATTGACAAAACCGCTGGGGCACAATTACGGCATTAACCGGCATTATGCGGCATGCTTCAAACTTTCCCACGCGCGTGACGTCAAAATCTGTGCTGCAATGCGGCTTTTTTGCCGCAAGGGGAAAGTTAAGTTGGTTCCAACAGCGTAAAAAATCAACATTTTTAGCAGACTGCGCTGAACTCGTAATAAGCGCATTAAGGGCTGGAAGATTGGCGCAACATGTAGCGCTTTGCGCGCCTTGTTTATTTTGTACTACTTCATTGTTCAACCTTTAAATTTTTGATTAATTTGCTGCTGGTGGTATAGCGAGAAAACACCATTTTTTCAACTTTTCTCATCGAGCAATATCCATTGGCATCAACCAATTGCGAGAAAAACAGAAAAATTTTTCAAAAATTGATTTCTGAGGGGTATTTTGGTTTTTGGGGAGGGGTGTTCTGGTTTCTGAGAGCTGCATACCCCCAAACTCCCCACGCCTAGGCATGGTAGAAACGCTGTTGGACAAAGAGACAATATAAAAACATGAATGTTTGTTATGGTGCAAACATCGATTTTTAGCCGGAAGAAGTCGGCTGAAGTATGAATGAAAGTCAGATTGGCTGAACGATGCGTCGCCACGCGGCATCGCATGCCGTATCCCGCCGGACTTGTGCCGCACACTGCCACATGCAGCTTTGTCCGGCAAGAGTCCGGTGGGGTGCGGCATGCAGCACCGTGCGGCGCCGGATCGGACAAAGTGTGAATAGGCCTTTAGATCTGGGTAAATTAAGTAAGGTTGCCTTGTTAAAACAAGCAACTGTTGCTGTTCTGAACAATATTGTTTTTCGCATTGACTGCTGTCATTATTGTGGCATGTTACCGTAAGTGTTTAATGATTTACTGACGGATTGACTCAAATTATGCTGATTAAAGAGGTAGTAGCAAAGAAAAATGCTCCGATGTAACAAAAAAGATGAATACTGGATTATTACAGTTGCAAAAAGATGGGACTAAGAAAAATGCAACTTGCGTATATTTATAAAGTTGCTAAAATTTCTGAAAATTAGAGTTTCGCTAAGGATCGCGAAAAATCGAAGTATATTCTGCGGCCTCTGAAAAGAAGTTTTTGTAAATTGCTTGCAAGTTGCAATGTATACTTGCTCAGTATCGTGATTGATGGAGAACCAACTGCAATTGTATTTAAACGTGTTTTATTTTGTTATCAAAAGCATTATAGTAAGCGAACCTGGCGTAAAAGCGTTTCTTACTGCTTTAAACCAAAAATTTCTTTGAATGTATCGAAAGCATCAATCCTTGTTATTTCATTCAATTAACTTGCAAAGCCTCTCCTTGTTTACTCGATCTGATTTTTCATAGGTACTGCATAGCTGACTTGCTGCTGTTTCACTTTTTGTTTTAATAGTTCGTATCAATATGCAAGCCCTGATGTATACTCCGAATTTTGGCGTTGCGTAATAAAAGTCTGATTTTAGGCAAATTTTCCGACTTTAGGCATATACATAGGTAGTTTTTCCTAGTCCTCTTCTTTTACATCCTTAGTAATTTCATCGAAGCATTTTTCTTTGCTAGTAAATGAATAAATGAATAACCGTAATTTAGGTATGAGTTCTGAGTTAGAGTTTGCTTGAAGAAAAACAAACAGATGGGCTGACATGAGATTCTGGAAACGAAAATTGGCGTCAATTTATTTGTTTATAATATAAAATGCATTTGAATAGATATCAGGAGTATTTCACAATAATAATAATAATTTATTGGGATAAACGCAAGGATAAAACGTCACAAGAAAAATAAGATAGCAAAATATAAAATCTTGCTGTTTGTGATAAACTTGAATTATTCATATATTTGTGTAGCTGTTTTGTTATTGACCGGTTTTTGATAATTTTTGACGTAATGCATGTGCACCTACTTAGTCACGTAGGCGTCTCAACAATAACACAATGGTTATGTAAGCCCAGACAACTTATGAGTAATAAAGTTTTGAGTATTTACTCTCTGAAACTCGATAAAAAAAGATACATCGTTGAAAAAGAAACTCGCATAATCAGATACGCGCATGATGCTAATGAGAAAATTGAATTACCACAGTGGCTTCCAGTTTTATATATTTTCTTATACTACTTTCATAATTTTAAATTTGTTGTCCGATTTTTCAAGTGCATACTGCCTAAGGTCATAATATAAATCCATCTATTGTGCGTAAAGCTGCGGCGGTTTTTGTCGAGTTTGATCGGCAAAATTATTTATAAAGCAAAAGAATAAAAATTCTGAAAATTTCTAAAGCTAATATAGAAACGGAAAATTAGTACAAAAAGCCGAGATAATACGCAAAAGGGCGCTAAAGCTCCTAGCTTCATTATTTAATCTATTGCTTCGAGTTGATTATAACGCAAGTAAAAAAAATGGTGCGGATCGCGAGTTAGTTTTAGAATTTTGACTCAAAGCAAGGACAAAGCCGTCTAAATCACTATAATATTGCTAAAAAACTATTATAATACAATGTCTATTTCTTATGTATGTAAGCTAATGTCATGACAGAAAGTACTCCTCTCGGACAAAACCTTGGAAAATTTCGACAAAATGGCTGAAATCATTAATAAATAAGCATATATTCTTATTGTGCCAACTATTTTCGAAAAAGTGCAGGCGACCTCCTTGAGCCACTTCATCCTTCCTTTCCTAAATCCAGCATTGACTTGAAATGAGCACAAAGTAAGCTTGTAAGAAAACGTTGCTTAATATAGGACATCCGTCTCAAATGATACTCCGGAGCAAGATTGGTAAAATAGCAAACACAATTATTGGCAGAGGCACAGTTTATTAGTTTGTTTTTATCCTCGAGAAAATCAAATAGTCATTTCGAGCTGATAAACATTACCGAAACACGTCAATTATTTAAATGAAAAACAAAAATACTTCGTCATCAAGAGAAAACAAATCTGAAACGATATTCGCAAGTATGCAGATTTTCAATTTATTTGCTCAGCTTATCAATCGCAGCTTGCGCATTTTAACTGATCTAGTGGCGCAACTTATTTTGTGAATTTTTGAGCTAAATTTATTTATGTAGTACTCGAGATTAGCACGCCTTTCGCTGGCCTTCCGAATTAGTGGAAATGAATATTTTGGACTTTTGTATCTCGATTACAACCTGAGCATAGGCACAAATGTCGATATTTTGTCCGGAAAACAATCGGAAAAAATAGAAGAAACATTCGTTCTAGCACACACAAAAGGTTTGTCGTTAGAAACGGCCATAGAAATAATCATCAACAATCCACCAAGGTCAGCCTCGATGTAAAAGTTTTTCGACTGGTATTGTGCTCAATTATACAGTATTGCATCAATGGAAAATGAACCGTTTCGCACAAAGCGCTTGAAGTTTTGACCAATTTGAGCTGTTTGAATGACACAAATTATGCAAAGAATAAGGTTGGCGCGAGGAGCCTAGAAATGTCGGGTTGATTTGCTCGAAATTATGCAGTGAACTACACATATCAGTGGTTTTTCAAACGACGCGTTTCAGGAGTTTTTTCTTCCTCTACAGAATCCTCGCAATAAATACATAAAATTCTTTTATTCTTTGAAGGGTTGTTCACATCTAGTCTACACAGCTACGTTCCTGGAGATTGAGAGAATTAAAAAAATACAAGCAAGATCTATGTACATGCATGGACTACATTTTTATACGTTGTAGATTCGTCACGAAAGTCTAACTTTTTGTCTACGAACAAAAGAATCTAAGAAAGCATAAATTAATTTGGAATTAATACAGTAGATCGGCACCTTTAAGAAAAAATTTGAATCAGTTTTTAGTGAAATTCACATATGTGAGGCTCGTATCCAGAATTTCATTTCAGGGGAGGTCGAAAACTTTGATGTCAGATATCTCAAGATCCATCTGATGGACAAAAATAGAAGCAATTTTGAGCGTATCTCAATGAGCTCTTTGCAATCTAGGAAGAAAAATTTAAAACATTTCAACGTTATTCCATATTCCACTTAAGTATCATTTAAACAACCTATGTAAGTGATTTCCCATCATTTAATCGACGAATAATTTCCTAGCTTCTGTCCTTGTAGTTTATCTTTGTGATTTACGAAGAAAAACAATTCAGAAAATGAATAGTTCGGCGCAAAGTGCCGAAAAAATTAGACTGTTCTACATATCTAACTTAAATTTGAGCGGTTTAAGCAGGCTATAAGATAAAAGCTAAACGATAAGTCCGGCACAAAGCACTGAAAAATTCTGAATTTACGAATTTACTAGCCCGACAATACGCTAAAAACCTTTTTTTGATACTGTTTTAAACCTGCTTCAGAAATTTTTCATTATTTTCTTTGGGGGACCCTTGTGTGTTTTGAAAATCATTTTTCATTTCCACGGGGAGCGCCTACCCCGCCCACTAAATGTGGGCCAGCATATGTGCGTAAAGAAAAATTGAAAAGCAACCTTGTTTAGCTGAAAAAGGAAAAGTTTAACAAAACAGTGGTAAAACTTGAAGTACAGGGTGTTTCAAAAAAAACAATACACTTTACATTTTTCATATCTTCTAGCTTAAAATAAGCTATAAATATGTAGTTTACACTGTCGTGCAGAGCGTTCATTCTTCTATTTGCTCTCTAAATTTTATACGAATTTGTTGTATAATGGGCAAGATATTAGTGCATCATCATCAAGATATCACTAAAGTTAGTGAAGATGGGTTTTGGTGCTGGAAAAATTTGCAATAATTTTCGACATTCGAGCTGGAGTTATTCTGGTATCGATAGCCTGGTCAACAGTATTGGAAAACGGGTGCCGTGGATCGTGCAAAAGGAAAGTGGACGTCCCTGTTCATTTCGCACTGTCATAAATGCTACCGAAGTGGAAAAGTTAGTGATTAGCCCAGCTAACAAGGTTGGTATTCATTTGTTTTAACGGAAAATTAGCCAAAGACTTGGACTTTCATTATCAGCCGTCGACCAAATCATTAAGGATCAAAACATCAACGTTTTTAAATGAGTTCCACGTCAAGAGATAAATGAAAAAACAAAAGGTAAACAACTTCTCAGGTCCCCACATTTGCTGCGCAAAATCAAATTTTCCTTTTTAGAAAATCTTGTTTTTTTCCGACGAAAAAGAGTTTTTGATCGACACACCGCCCGTCTGCACCCAAAATAATAGACTATACAGTAAGGAATCGATAAAAAGAAATGTTCCTCCAGTCAACTTAATAATAGAGAAAACAATTATGGTGTGGGGAGCAGTGTCAAAGCGTGGAAGATCGAATGTTTACTTCAATGACGGAAAATCGAAAGTTGATAGCAAAACATAATTGTCCAGTTAAAATTCGCTAAAAAGGACTGAGTAGTATAGTGACTCCCCCGCGCGTAATTTGGGGGCGCCACACGTTATAACATAGGAAGATTCTCCCTATCTTTTCTACACGGGGGCGCCATTTCCCAGGGGACCTATTAGTCACCCATGTTGGGGGAGGAGCGCCCGCCGAGGGGACGAAAGTGCGGGTAACCGCCTTCGGCTACCCCCGCTCTTCCCCCTAGGAAATTTCTCCGGGGGAAATTTCGAAGCTGGGACTAGTCACCCAGGCTGGGGGAGGGTCGCCCGCCCAGAGCCAGGGGCCTAGGGCCAAGGAGAGGAAAGTGCGGTGACCGCCTTCGGCTACGCCCGCTTTTTCCCCCTAGGAAATTTCTCTGGGGGATTTTTGAAGGTGGGACTAGTCACCCAGGCTGGGGGAGGGGGCGCCCGCCCAGGGGCCAGGGAGAGGAAAGTGCGGGTGACCGCCTTCGGCTACCCCCGCTTATATTTATAGATTTGAAAAAAACGCCCGAGTTGAGAATCGAACCGCAAACAAAGCAAAGTGCAGTCCAACGCATAAACACCTGCGCGATCAGGCGCGTATCCAGGGGGGTCAGGGGGTCAGCTGATCCCCCCAAAATTTTTGAAAAATGCACCGAAGGGGGAGTACATGGAAATTATGGATTCTCAAGTAAGTATTTGCATCATATTATGTTCAGTGAATCTGTTTACTGTAGTAAGATTTGGACACCAAATATTTGCGCGTTAGATCCCTGTGCTCAACAGACAAAACGGGTGCAGTTGTGTGTTTGGTGGTGCAGTTGCTTCCAAAAACTTTACTTTTCGCCATTTAACAAATTTTACTATTAGCATTTAGTTTGAAACAGTAGTTTCCACAAACTTTACTTTTAAATGTAATTTAATTTAGTTTTCAGATTCTCAAATGGTTCCTGACTTTTGAATATTTTTTTCAAAGTGCAAAAAAATATAGTTGGAGCTTTTCTCCAGTGTTTGTAAATTCTCGTTGCCTCAGAAAAATGAGATTAGCCAATTTTATATTTAACTGCAATCATTTTTTAGGTTGGTATTGTGGTGGAATCGATCACCATTTTTAATTAATTGTCACTGCGAAAATGGCGAAGCGTCAAACTAGCCTTACGCAACTTTTTTCCAAGTAAGAATGAGTAATTTCCAATATATCTTTATTTTTCTTCAGACTGCTTTATTTTTTAAAAAGACGAGCAAGAACCGAGTCTGCAGATGTTGATCAAGATGACCGATCATCATCCGCTCTGCCCCTCGAAACAGTAGAAAAATCGTTTGCAAAGTTCTTACCCGTCAGAAACTGTTGGCACGGCATCCCATATACATAGTACATAATATACCCGTTTACCATACGTGGGCAGCACCAAAATTCTGGAGGGTGCAAGATTTTTCAAAGGTCAAAAAATGGCCTTAAAAGTGTTGGTATGGCTAAAAACACCATGGTTCAATATTTCTCATCGTGCACTGTCGATTGGCATCAAAAAATTGCAGAAAAAAATTTCAAAAATTAAATTCTGGAGGGGTATTTTGGTTTCTGGGGTAGGGCGTATTTTGGCTTCGGGAGGGGGGGGGAGTTCATACCCCCAAATCCCCTACGCCCAGGTGTGCTGTTTACTGTCTTGTCTTTGCATTAACTTAGCTAATAAAATTTGCATTTTACTGCTAAGTTGTCAATGCATCAAAATTTTAATTTCTTTCTTATATCTAATGCTTTCTAATGTTGGATACAAGAGACAGTTTTATGATTGAAAAAGGGTTATTTTCCACCCATCTAGCTTAGGTTATCTAGTAGCCTTAGGTCATTGATTGCCTACTTATCTCAGCTATTAGCTTATGTGAATACAAAAACTACGTTATGGTTTGTTTTTAATATTTTAAGGCAATGATATTGCAAATTACGTCAACAATAGGCCATGTGATAATACGCTTCATGGAATTTTGACAAATACGTGGATGCCGGATAAAACCTATCAATTTCCAATCATAAAACAATCTGGAGCCAATCGACGTTTTCAATTTGATTGGTTTGAAAAATTTTTGGTGGCTATCTTACAGCAAAAAAACGCAGGGTGCTTATTGCAAATTTTGTGTCTTGTTTGCAAATTCCGAGCATCGTAATAATGATGTTGGCGAATTTATTACCCAGCCATTCACAAATTACAAGGTGGGTGTCGTGTACCAAAATACTTAATCATTTGTAATGTAAGCTAAGTTTGCTTAGGTCAGAATTAAAAATGCTAAACTATAGAAAATTCCGTATGAGGTGGAGATTATGGGATGTTTCTTACATGGTATCGTCCATTGGGCTTCTATTTGCTAGGAGAATTATATTTAATTACCCGATTACACTAAAAGATTATGCTAAATGCAAGACTGATTGATGATGTTTTCCAGAAACCGATTAAAAGGCTCAAGCACCATGAATCTCGAGATTACCACGGATTCAGTTCGAAGAGAGCAAAACACTTGTTACTAGTAGCGTCAGGACAATCCAATGTTAATAGTCAGTTACGAGTGACTAATGAGGATCAAAGGAAAAAAATCGAGAGCTGTGAGTTACTTTAATCTATTGTTTGACTCATACATCTAATGGACATTTTGACTGGGGGTTAAATGGAGTCTCAGGAGGTGGCTCCTTATCATCGCTAACCGCTAGGGGTGGATGGGGTCAGGGGATCTATAGTCAATTTTAGGGGTGGAAAAAATCTATTTTTTACCTAAAAACGCTTATAAATGCTTCTAAATGCTGTTGTAAGTGCTTAAAATGTGTTATAATGTATTGCTACATTAGAATCGCGCTACTAGAAGATCCAAGTTGGATCTTGATCTTCTAGTAGTGTGATTAGACAAGTCAGAGTGGCAAATGAAGAGCAATGAAAAAAATTGATATTTATGAGTAGTAATCATACACGTACAGCATGGAATACATAAAAAAATTGCTAAAATTTGTGTATGTGCTCTAAAAACATCATTTTTAGATGTTTCTTGACATTGTGCATCTACTGAAACAACTTTCCAACAAAATTTTTTTTAAAATAGTTAGATTTTCCTCATTTTTTCAGTGAAAAAAGGCTCTCCAAAGTATATAAATTCTGCTGATCTTTGAAAAAAACTCTTGCAATATATTTTAGTCATTGAAGTTGCTTCTCTATAATGCATCATAAATTTTTCTAAAACCAAAAACCCCAGCAGACCACCTCCGCGTGTATGTATAATAGTAATGTACCTTTTGTGATCATGCCTGTAAAATCAGAATTTCTTTGGGTTAGGTGGGGGTAAATTTCGCTTTTGGGGGTGTCATTTAGATTGCCACAAAGGTTGTCATAAAGTGGTGAAAAAATGCCTAAAATTAGCTAAAAAGTGCTCTAATATGCCTAAAAATTTTGAGGAATAAAAAATGACGATTTTCAACGAAAATTTAGGTTGAAGCGAATCATTGAAAACTTCGTATTTCTGAGCCGCCAAAATATTGCATTAAGTAGAAACCGCGATCACGGACCAATCACACAAGGGACGACGAAAAACGAAGGAAATTTCCGTGAGTTACTTCGATTTCAGGCAATTGTTCAAAATGATGACGCATTATCAGAGTTGCTCAAAACTATGCCGAAAAATGCTGTGTATACGTCACCCAATGTGCAAAATGAAATAATACGACTATGCTCTCAGTTCATATCAGTAAAATGATATTTGACACTGTTTGATCTTACATGCACATCTAATTAGCCAAATTTAAATTCCTTTAAGGATGACATTGTCAATCGTGCAAATCAGGCGAAATGTTTCTCTATATTAGCCGATGAAGCGACAGATGAATCAAACAATGCTGTATTGAGCATTTCGATCAGGATTTTTTGTGGACAGTGAGGTGCACATGCTGATTATATGCGGGCGTAGGGGAGTCCTGCTGACCCCTCAGACCCACGGATGATCCCCCATAATGGCCATTGACCACTCCTATGATTGCTACTTTTTAGAAAATTTTGTTTAAAAGCTACCTAAAGCAACTAAAATGTTTAGAAAGTGATGTTTTGACCTCTAAGTCATAAAAAACAGGGATTTAGGTAGAAAAAGTGGTTGATCCCCTCAAATGAAGTTCCATTGTATTTTCGAAAGGCCAGCTATGTGCTGCCTATTTTTTAGACAATTTTCAATTTGTTGGCTCCCAGAATTTATATGCTGCACATGTACAATAAACTTTTTTGATTCATTTTTGTACTCTGATATCTTGAAATCTTGTTGAATCATGTCTCTTTTATTCACTGTTTTTTTTGTACAAGACAAAGATTTTGAAGCTCGTACAAAGATTTTCGGAGCCATCTTTGTACTATGTACAAAGACTTTTTGGGCAAAGTAATAGTAATTTAACGTTTTTTGGAGTATTTTTCAGCAAAAATTCTAAAATTTTCGGCGCTTTGCGCCAAGTATCATAATCGCATTCTATTTAGTTCCAAGCGCGGGCATTTGACACTCCAAAATCTATCTGTAAGCATCTTTGTACAGATTGAAGTATATTTTACATCTATTTATACTGTTTTATAAAGATTTTATGCAAAAAAAGAACTATTAAACAACTTTGCACTGTTTTCTGCTGTTTGAAGATAAAATGGACTCTTTTATCTTTGTGTTGCATTAAATTCATAAGCAAATTGGTGTCTATTATGAGATTCAGTCAGCACATTGCAACCGCTTATTATTTGTAATTGTGTAACACAAGTCATTTTAACTTGCTGAGTCGAATTTTATGTGTAATTTCAACCTAAGACTCATGAAAATTTTAGCGTTTCGGGCCGAACTAATATAACCAGCTGAATTTATGACAAAGTTACACTTTTTGCGAAGCGTGCGGGTCACGGATCACAATCTAGTAGTATGTAAAAATGTGTACATTCAATTCCATATCTATACGTTATATGAACAAAAAAATTTCCGCTCGTACAAAGACTTTTCCGGAGATCTTTGTACATGTACAAAGAGGCTCGTACAAAAAAAAAACAGTGGTTTTATTTCAGAACAAGGTGTACGAAACTTTTATTGGCTTTGTTCACTTGTCTGAATCAAACGCCAAATTGATCAGCCAAACCTTGATAGATTTTTTTTAAGAAAAATCGGCCTTAACCTGCAGTTTCTAAGGGCACAATGCTATGACGGAGCATCAGTGATGTCAGGCAAGTGATTTTTCTGGTATTGAAAAGATTAGCGATTTTCTCGAACAATGAATACTACATAGCAGTTTTTCAGATTTAAAAAAGACTGTATTGCGATTTTTTAGCCCTTCAAATTGACTGTCTAACATTTTTTGCATTTAAAAAAGACTGTCAAGCCATTTTAGGTAATAAAAAGACTGCAACAAATTTTTGGGCCAAAATTACTGTACAGCTATGGCTTTTTACCCAAAATCGCTATATAGCTATTGATTTTTCGGCCAAAATTGTCATCGTAGCCTGGGGTATAAGCATAGTTTCCTAAGGTCGAAAGTTCAGGGTATGATGAAATCCTAAAATTTTGGACCACTAAATTTGGAGTCTAGCCTTTTTTGCAGGTCAAATATGAAAAATGGCTAAAACATCCTATATGTAATGTTTTAATGTAAAAAACTGCATTTTTTACTACTTTTTTGTCCCATTCTGACTAGTTTCGTTACCGTTTTATTATCTACTATTTTTATTAGGGCACATCAGTGGTATGCAGGCTCGTATTCGACAGCAATTTCCAAAGGCCACGTACTTTCATAGTGCTGCACACGTGCTGAACCTGACGTTAAATTCAAGCTACTGCTCTTCAAAACGTGAATTATGTAATGGGGAAAATCACATCAATTACGTTTTATTTTGCAAAGTCCCCAAAACGCGAAGGGTTGCTTCGAAAGAATATTGAGCACTCTTCAAGTGGACGCCCAACCAAGCTTATTACCTTATGCTTGACACGGTAAGGGACAATTTCTTTCCTGACTCATTTTAAAAGCAGGGACCTGATTTGGGGTGTCCGAAAAAAATCGTAAGATGCATTGTAGAACACCGTGTAAAAAGGTAGGGTAAAAAATAACTTTTCCAAAATTATGGGGGTCCAAGACCCCCCTAAACTCCATAGAGCTACGGTCCACTTTAAAAGCATACAAGCAATGACAAATTTATTTGGCTTGAAGCTGTTAACATAAATGTAGGTACATATTCTTTGCACATCTAAAAATGTTTCAAAAGGTTCTTAAACAACGTTATTTGCTAACCCCATAGTCTGATAATAAAATATTATATTATTCCAGAAAAATTTAGGAAAAATACATCAATGTTGCAAAATTTGGGGAACATTTAGACACTTTTATGATTTGTGTTTTATTCTTTCATTTAGCTGGACTGAACGGCATGAGTCACTGCAAAGATTTGCCGAACATTTTGCTGCAATAGTAGCGAGCTTGCAACAAATTAAGCTTACAGGCTGTTGGTTCGGAATCTGCAGTGGTAAGTGCCATACGTGGGCAGCACCAAAATTCTGGGGCGGGGGTGCAATATTTTTCAAAGGTCAAAAATGGCCTTAAAATGGTGATATGGCGAAAAAAAATCATTTCCCAACGTTTCTCATTAAGCACTATTCATTGGCATTAGAAAATTCGAAAAAACAAAAAAAATTAAGTTGAATTGTGGGCGGTATTTTGGTTTCTTGGGGAGGGGTTTTTTGATTTTTCGGGGGGTGCATACCCCCGACTCACCTTAATGAATTGTGAAGTACTAAAACCTATGATTGTATGCTCCAAAATATACCATTGGCAAAATTTTTTATATTGCACCTTTTTGTTCTACTGTCCATTGTTTCAGGCACGTAGGTGCTTGGGGTTGGACATTTAAATGGAATTCCCACTTGGGGGAACCAACCGCTTTTTTTGCCTAGAATTCCATTCTTTAACGTTTTTTTTAATTTCAGGGCACTACATAGTCCTCCATTTACCCCACAGCTACGTGCCCGCATTGTTGTTCAGGACTATACATTTTTAATTTTATTTATATTTAGGTAATCGATTATCTAAATGCATTGAACTTTGAGTTCATATTCGTGCACCATAATGCTAGCCGAATTTACATCAGAATTGGTCCCAGTCTCAACAAATTTACAAAAGCCGTCTGTAGATCTCATTGAAGCCTATAAACGAATCGATTGTCTGAAAAGCGATTTGAGATTGGCGACAGAAGATGAGAAGCGCTTCAACAAAATTTTTGATACTGCTTATCTGAGTAAAAAATGAGAGCTCTAAATTAATCACAACTTGGGAAATCTGGGAGGGCATGAAATTATAACGTGCCCTTTTTGGGTTAAGAATGATACGTGTCAAAAACATAGTTTTTCAGCGTTTCTGACGAGTCAAAAACATGAGCGAAATTTGGCACTTTCAAGCAAATAGATAGTTAAAAACGCTTAAAAAAGCATCTTTTCTACAAATTCTTAGAAAATTTTTGGGAATTTTCAAAAAATCGCCAATTCTAGGGAACGAAAAATTGTTTCGCGAGGGTGAAAATTTTTTTAGGGGGCTGAAACCCAAACCTTACCTTTCCCCAAGCTCATATATGGTCGTCTCCATCCCAAGCTGATTGTCACCTCTTCTGATTTTACGCAAAAATTTACATTTTCAGACCATTTAAGGTGTTTTTTGCTATTTTTGGATAAAATTTGAAGTTCATTTAACTTTTCCTTCCCAAAAAATAGCCGTCCTTTGAATTTAATTTAACCTAATTTAATTTAATTCAATTGATTTAACTACTTTCGAAATTCTGAGTTGTTACATGCATAATATTGTACCTATTTTTAATCCGTTTTTTATTCAAAATTCATTGAAAAAATTCTGAATTCGGTCAAAACGTCCTATCTTCCATTATCAATTACATATTATCATCCATTATTGACTACCTATTACAGGAAAATTATCAAAACTTTATTTCCATAAGTTGATTATCATCAAAATTATGATTATTTTTATTAAAATTTCGAAGTAGATAGAAGTCGACATAAAAGTGGCGCTAAAAATATGTATGTAAATAAAATACATTAGGCTAGTCTTGCTTCTATGGATTCGCATTATGTAAAAGCCCTTATCAAGGCAGTCACTAGCATTTGCAAGCATAATTTTGGTCGATTGAGAGTGGCCGTGGGCGTGAATGTAACGGCTCAAAAGTAGGCAGAAATAAAGTGGGTTATTTTAAGAGGAAGGGATAAAATGACAAATTTTTGGTTAAAAAATGGCAAAAGGGCACCCTAAAAATGGTTTAAAACTAAATTTCTCGCCGGAAATGGCGTTAAAAATTTTAAAATATTCAAGGTGCATTGTAGAACACTATGTAAAATGGGCTACAGAAGATGAGGTTGGCTACAGAAGATGAGAAGTGCTTCAACAAAATTTTTGATACTGCTTGTCTGAGTAAAAAATGCAAGCTCTAAATAAATCACAGCTTTGTATCGCATTTGTGCAATAAAATACATTTTTTACACGACAGGGACCAACATATGTATTCATAAATCCTTTGTGTATTTTAGCAGTCTGGCAGGCAGAACTTGGTGAACACCTTCCTTTTGACCAGAAGTTTTATCCAAGTGCGCGAGAGGAGTTCAAAAATTGTGTCTACAAAAAATATTTGGCGAAATTGATCGAACAGTTGGAATTGCGTTTCAACCATCAAACACGATCAATTTTCAAGTTGCAATACCTGATACCTGCATACTTTAGTAAGATT
This sequence comes from Mermis nigrescens, assembly GCA_036768485.1. Lineage (NCBI taxonomy): Eukaryota > Metazoa > Nematoda > Enoplea > Mermithida > Mermithidae > Mermis > Mermis nigrescens. Next base: position 19,458,631 of record JAVLUZ010000154.1, on the reverse strand, counting down.
TTAATGTGCTGAGTGAGTATCGACCATACATGGGCATTGGGGTTTGGGGGTTCCCTGACTTCCCCCAGCAGACCTGTGGCTGATCCCCCAGAATTACAACTTTTTAGAAAATATTAAAGCTACCTAAAGCAACTAAAATGTATTGAAATTTGTGTTTTGACACCTGTCATTAATTTACTTCTGTTTAGAAAACATTTGTTCAAAATCGATGGGGAAAAATTTCAAATTTATTTCTCTGTAAAGTATCTTAGATGATGCAGGACAAGATGTTTTAACGCTCGTAGTCCGTTTTTTACCTATTTTGTACACGTTTTTCGAAAGAAAATTTTTTCTCGACTTTCCCCTTCCCAATTTACATGCTGCACATGTATGGTACTGATCATAAGTGAGAAGTGATCATTGTGGGGCTGCACTTTTTACATTACTGGGTCTTTTTCTTATATAAAAATTGTTCGTCCATATTTTACATTTTTATGAAATTACAAAAAAGTGCCAGTTTTTATGGTTTTTTTACTAATTGAACTCAATTGAACGAAATGTTAAATTAGAATCTATATTTTTTGACAAAAGCTGCGAATTTATCGTTTTTAGCAACAAATTAATTAGCTAAAATCTTTGCAGCGAATGACCAAAGTTTGATCAAAGGCATTTACAGTTTTTTGTCCGACGAGCTTGAATGCACTGAAATGACATTTTTGGCCGAATACCGATCCTGGCAACGGCAGTTTTCAGATGGCAGTCAAGATCGACCAAGGAATGCGACTGACTCTTTGTTATTATGCAATGCAAACTTTGAGCCCAACATTCGCAATGGTTTAAAGGTAAATTACAATTTGAAAGATTTATATTTCACCAGGCACGTAGCTGGCCGTCCTATTTTGGGGGGACCACCAATTTTGGGGAAGCTAAGCCCAAAAAGGCCAAAATAGCACAAAATAACGTTTAAAAAGTCCTATTTTTCCAAGTTTTCTGACTTTTGGGGGGTCCGGAGTCCGGACCCTCCATTCCTTCAAGAGCTACGTGCCTGTATCTCGCACAGTGTGGGATTTATGACTAAAAAATCGTGTTGTTTAAAAAGATTGTGCCCAACTCATTTAGCTAATTTCTCACCCCAAGGCACATATTGTAATATTCAATCCCCCAACAAATTAAAACACTATTTTTCAACAATTTTTATGTTTTTTTGTGGTATTGTAAAACAGTCCTTTTAAAGTGTAATATAGAAATTACTTTAGAATTTTTGGATTTAAAATGTGAAAAATCTTAGAAAATTACATTTTTTACTTATCCACATCCATAATATCAACATGCATACTATATGTATAAATGTTGTAGGTACAAATAATAAATCATGATGCATTTAAAGGTTTTGCTGTCAATACCCGTTACCACAGCCACGCCTGAACGAACCTTTTCAACTTTGAGACGGCTCAAAACCTACCTCAGAGCTACCATGACCGAACAAAGATGCTCAAATTTGGCTTTATTGGCAATTCATCGTGAAAAGCAGATTGATATTGATCAAATTATAAATAAGTTTGCATTAAACGATCGGCGTCTAGACTTTTAATTGTAAATATCGTGTAAATTGTGTGACTGACATTCCGTTTTAAATGAACTGAAGTTAAAAAATCTGTGTTATGGCATAGCCATTAGCCAACTAAGCATATCACGTAGGTACTTTGGTTCAATTGTCCAACACACTTGATCTTTGAATTCATTAATTTATGAAATTGTTAGTGTATACATTTTGTTCAAAAAGCATTAAAATGCAAATTTTTCCGGGGCTCTGCCCCAGGCCCACTGAGGGGCATTTGAGCGGGCCACCCCAGACCCAACCCAGCCGTGTTGCTCAGGTGCTACGCACCTCCAATTCAATATGATACTCAAAGTCACTTTAAAAATTTTTCATAATAAAATTTTCAAAAAATCGCATTTGTACGCGTTTTAAAGTATAAGATGTATTTTTTTCTGATGATTTATTGGAGAATGTGCGGCTATATCTGAAATAAACTGGTTGGCAATTTTAGAAATTTTAGCCCCCCTCCCTCGATGTTTGATGCTGTACAGTACATTCAGAGAAAAGCAGATTGGCATGAATGTTTTCTGAAGCTTTTTTGACTGAAATTGGTATCAAACCTGCCTACTATCAAATGAGCTCCTCCATCAGGCTTTTGACTAGGTATTTCCTATTATTTTTCTTTGACCCCCCAAAAAAAATCCTGGATACGCGCCTGTGAGCGATTTACAGATGCTTTTGAAAAGTTAGAGTGATTTATAAGGCGGATGACTCTACCTAAGTCATTCTACAATGTAGTTTTACGATAGTTTTTCCGAACTCAAAAGGTACAGGTTGATTTTGATCTGTCTTAATGTTTACTTCAATCATATTAAATGATTTTTAAGCACAGGAATATAGTGCGGGCTAATATATGAGTGATTTATGATGTCCATGTACTTTCCCTCAATCTTTACGACTTGTGGAAGTGGCGCAAAAGCATTTCCAACAATTCGTGGTTCAACTATATCGCAATATATGTAAAAATTATGCATTCCAACCAACATATCAGGGCATTGTGCGCAGCTACGGTTAACTCTTTCGCCACAGTATAACTTATATTATCGAGCTGACTTTCCAGAAATCCCAATATATATATAGTAAATGCTTGGTTAATTTTAAACTTCGATATATTTAGTATTAATTATTAAGTGACAAAACTTCTTATTTTCATCATACGGTATGTCAATGTATTGCATTTATAGTATCTCTTGAATTGCATAGACATATTTCAAAGTATTTTGCATTCATCAAATCGAAAACCGTACAAGCTGAAAACAGACACAGGGACCGAATTTACAAATAAAGAATTTCGAAAATTTCGTAAATCTCAATCTATCGATTTTTTCACGACTAAAAGCGAAACGCAGGCAAGCTTAGTTGAACGTTTTAATCGCACGATTAAAGAACGTATGTGGCGGTACTTCACCACGAGCAATTAATATACATTTATTGCCGTATTATCTGACTTGATGGAAAACTATAATCACTCCAAGCATCGTACGATAGGTACCTCGCCAGCTAGTGTTACCGCTAAAAATGAGATGGAAATTTTAAATAAAGCATTTAGTATTGATAAACAGAACAGTGTTTTTTAATTTAATATTGCCGATATAGTCCGACTGAGTAAAGTTAAGCGCGCTTTTGAAAAAGGATTTTGGCCCAACTGGACGGAGGAGTTTTTCATAATTAGGAGAGGTTTACTCGCACACCGCCAGTTTGCGTTTTATTAGACCAAATGGGCGAAAAAGTCGAGGGTATTTTTTCCGAACCCGAACTGCAAAAATTGATATATCCTCGGATGACTTGTTTATTGTTGAAAAGATTTTAAAAACTCGTAAGGAAGGCAATAAAACTGATTATTTAGTGCGCTGGCGAGGGTACTCCAGAAAAGTTTGATTCCTCGTTCTCAAACCTGATAAAGTTATAAACGTCTAAAAAGGGCGCCTAAAGGCCAGATTTTATTATGCAAATCTATCCATATCATCAGTATTGATCTAAAAAATTTACAGTTTGCAATATTTTTTTGTAAAATTTAGAATATTTTGTGTAAAGTTTGGGATAAATTTTGTAAAGTTTGGAATATTTTTTGTAAAGTTTGGAATATTTTTTGTAAAGTTTGGAATATTTTTTGTAAAGTTTGAAATATTTTTTGTAAAGTTTGGAATATGTTTTACATGCTTAAGCATAGTACTTTTGTAACGTTTGGAGAATTTTTTTGTGATGTTTGGAATATTTTTTGTAAAGTTTGGAAATTTTGCTATTGAATTTGGCATTGCTCGAACATTGTTGACAAATTTTGTAAGCTATATATACATAAGCATACAGAGAATGTAGAAAAATGACAAAAACTCAACAATGGTCAAAATCCCGAAATGATCTACTTGAATATAGTCATGTTCCTCACAGTATAAAATAGTTGATTAGATTTAAATTCGGTGACAAAAACTCAACAATGGTCAAAATCCCGAAATGATCTACTTGAATATAGTCATGTTCCTCACAGTATAAAATAGTTGATTAGATTTAAATTCGGGAAAATTGCATGTATTTTCTGCATGTACACAAATGGCTTAGTGTTTGTCTCGTAGCCATGGAATTTCATTGTTATTTATGTATGGTTTGCTTCAGCCTGGCATATAATTCTTGAAATACCGTGTGAAATAGACATAGTTCTTTCCACGAAGTAAATGAATCAAATGAATCACGCAAAATCTAGCCATATTTTATCAGTGATTGTAGAGTATATGAATACACTATGCAAAATTATCATGTTTTTGTGTTTTGAAGTAATTTTTGACAAATATACTCCAAATTTTAACTAAAAATTATAGAACATTGCATGAAATTTTGAAATTCGGGCAAGTTAAATCTCAGAAAACTTCTGCCTCTTTGAGAGAGGAACTCCAAGACTTTAGTACTTCCCAACTATTTTCTACATATTTTTACCCTCCTACAGAAGATTTCTATCACGAAGCTAGGGTACTATGATATTAATAGAGAGGGCACATGGTTGATAACTTTGATATATGCAGCTTCTGCTGGATTTCTATTAGCTTCTGAGATATAAGCCAATGAAATAATAATATAATTATATTCAACTATTGCTTAAGTTTAAGAAAGATAGCTTTTTTAATAGGTTTTTTTAGCATTTTAACACTGTAAGCTTCTTGAGACTGGAGCAATGGCCGAAAAACTCTTCTGTACTAGTGTTATAAGTACAAGGCATCAGCTGGCGGGTAAAATGAAATTGTCGGCTTTCTTAGTACTTAAGTAAAAACTTAGAAAAAGCAATCCAACAAGTCAAAATGGCTCTTTATTGTGAAATAAGGGACAATTTGTGCTCAGAGGAGCGCCTCATTTGGGTGAATCCTGCTGCAGACACTGCCGAAAATCAAGTAAATCAGCTCATGCATGAATTAAATTTACCCGATGTCTGATGAAAACAGAAATTTAAATAAAAAATGCAGATAATTTTATTTCTGTTGTGTGCACTCATACTTTGTGTGCTATTACATATTAAAGGAAAATAGTCAAATACTGTACCTTTGTCCTGAAAATATTATGCTAAGTTGTGAAAACTTCTCAATCCATCCAAGGCTTTGTGCCTCAAACATAAATAAACATGTAGAAAATAGGTAATTTTCGTAGTTTATCCACATTGAGTAGATGCATGCTTTCCCATGTTTTTTTAATCAAATAACTGACAAAAGTGCTTCATCTTTATGACAATTTTATCATTTGGTACACCAAACAAACATAATATTTACTATCCTCTCTTATTTTTTAGCTAAACGTAGAGCTATTTATGCAAAGATGCTAATTTATCCTAATTTTCACACTGGATTCTAGCAGAATTTGGTACGTCTCGATCCTAGATATATAGTTGGGGTAAAGTGAAAAGGGTGAAAATTGAGCTTTTATTAGGGCTAATGCCCATAAAACTAATATAGCTTGAATGAGGTCATGCATATTTTAAAATCAATAGAGTAAAAACAAATTCTGAAAATTAGTAGATTGGTATTGTATGGGCTTGCGCCACTCAGTGGCGAACTAAGAACCGAGCATTTTTACTTTACACTGTATGTAGGTACTGGCTTGGATCACGGTTTCATACAATTCAAACCCCATTAATGTAGTAGAAAAACCGCCAGGTTTAAAAAGAAAAAAAAGAATTTCGCTTGTAAAGAGTAAAAAATCACATTTCTAAATTTGTATACTAGGCCGGAAATAATTCTCACAGGTGCCAAACACAAGCACGAGTTGCATATAGCGTATAAAATAGTTTCAACAATGCTTGAGAAATGCAGATTAGATACATAATATTCTAAAGTTTACAAAAACTTTTCCAAACTTTACAAAAAATATTCCAAACTTTACAAAAAATTTTCCAAATTTTACAAAAAATATTCCAAACTTTGCGAAAAATATTCCAAATTTTACAAAAAATATTCCAAACTTTACAAAAAATTTCAAACTTTACAAAAAATATTCCAAACTTTACAAAAGTACTATGCCTAAGCATGTAAAATTTATTCCTAACTTTACAAAACATATTCCAGACTTTACAAAAAATAATCCAAACTTTACAAAAAATATTCCAAACTTTACAAAAATTTTTTCAAACTTTACAAAAAATATTCCAAAATTTACAAAAAATTTTTTTAAAGTTTGGAATATTTTTTGTAAAGTTTGGAATATTTTTTGTAAAGTTTGGAATATGTTTTGTAAAGTTTGGAATTAATTTTACATGCTTAAGCATAGTACTTTTGTAAAGTTTGGAATATTTTTTGTAAAGTTTGGAAAAATTTTTGTAAAGTTTGGAATTTTTTGTAAAGATTGTAACATTTTTTGTAAAGTTTGGAATATTTTTTGTAAAGTTCGGAAAATTTTTTGTAGAGTTTGGAATATTTTTTGTAAAGTTTGGAAAAGTTCTTGTAAACTTTAGAATATTATGTATCTAATCTGCATTTCTCAAGCATTGTTAAAACTATTTTATACGCTATATGCAACTTGTGCTTGTGTTTGGCACCTGTGAAAATTATTTCCCGGCCTAGTATACAAATTTAGAAATGTGACTTTTTTACTCTTTACAAGCGAAATTTTTTTTTCTTTTTTAACCTGGCGGTTCTTCTACTACATTAATGGGGTTTGAATTGTATGAAACCGTGATCCAAGCCAGTACCTACATACAGTGTAAAGCAAAAAATGCTCGGGTCTTAGTTCGCCACCGAGTGGCTTAAGCCCATACAATACCAATCTACTAATTTTTCAGAATTTGTTTTTACTCTATTGATTTTAAAATATGCATGACCTCATTCAAGCTATATTAGTTTTATGGGCATTAGCCCTAATAAAAGCTCAATTTTGACCCTTTTCAGTTTACCCCTACTATATATCTAGGATCGAGACGTACCAAATTCTGCTAGAATCTAGTGTGAAAATTAGGATAAATTAACATCTTTGCATAAATACCTCTACGTTTAGCTAAAAAATAAGAGAGGATAGTAAATATTATGTTTGTTTGGTGTACCAAATGATAAAATTGTCATAAAGATGAAGCACTTTAGTCAGTTATTTGGTTAAAAAATACATGAGAAAGCATGCATCTACTCAATGTGGATAAACTACGAAAATTACCATGTTTCTACATGTTTATTTATGGTTTGAGGCACAAAGCCTTGAATGGATTGAGAAGTTTTCACAACTTAGCATAATATTTTCAAGACAAAGGTACAGTGTTTGACTATTTTTCTCTAAGATGTAATAGCACACAAAGTATGAGTGCACACAACAGAAATAAACTTATCTGCAGTTTTTACTTAAATTTCTGTTTTCATCAGACATCGGGTAAATTTAATTCATGCATGAGCTGATTTACTTGATTTTCGACAGTGTCTGCAGCACGATTCACCCAAATGGGGCGCTCCTCAGAGCACAAATTGTATCTTATTTCAGAACAAAGAGCCATTTTGACTTGTTGCATCGCTTTTTTTAAGTTTTTACTTAAGTACTAAAAAAGCCGACAATTTCTGTTTACCCGCAAGCTGATGCCTTGTACTTATAAAACTAGTACAGAAGAGTTTTTTTGGCCATTGCTCCAGTCTCAAGAAGCTTAAAGTGTTAAAATGCTAAAAAACCTATTAAAAAAGCTACCTTCTTAAACTTAAGCAATAGTTGAATATAATTATATTATTATTTCATTGGCTTATATCTCAGAAGCTGTTAGGAAATCCAGCAGAAGCTGCATATATCAAAGTTATCAACCATGTGCCCTCTCTATTAATATCATAGTACCCTAGCTTCGTCATAGAAATCTTCTGTAGGAGGGTAAAAATATGTAGAAAATAGTTGGGAAGTACTGAAGTCTTGGAGTTCCTCTATCAAAGATGCAGAAGTTTTCTGAGAATTAACTTGCACGAATTTCAGAATTTCATGCAATGTTCTATAATTTCTAGTTAAAATTTGGGGTATATTTGTCAAAAATTACTTCAAAACACAAAAAACATGATATTTTTGCAGTCTATTCATATACTCTACAATCTCTGATAAAATATGGCTAGATTTTGCATGATTCATTTTATTCATTTACCTTGTGGAAAGAACTATGTTTGTTTCACACGGTATTTGAAGAATTATATGCCAGGCTGAAGCAAACCATACATAAATAACAATGAAATTCCATGGCTATGAGACAAGCACTAAGCCATTTGTGTACGTGAAGAAAATACATGCAATTTTCCCGAATTTAAATCTAATCAACCATTTTATACTGTGAGGAACATGACTATATTCAAGTAGATCATTTCGGGATTTTGACCATTGTCGAGTTTTTGTCATTTTTCTACATTCTCTGTATGCTAGTGTATATATAGCTTACAAAATTTGTCAACAATGCTCGAGCAATGCCAAATTCAATAGCAAAATTTCCAAACTTTACAAAAAATATACCAAACATCACAAAAAATTCTCCAGACGTTACAAAAGTACTATGCTTAAGCATGTAAAACATATTCTAAGCTTTACAAAAAATATTTCAAACTTTACAAAAAATATTCCAAACTTTACAAAAATTTTTCCAAACTTTACAAAAAATATTCCAAACTTTACAAAAAATATTCCAAACTTTACAAAAAATATTCCAAACTTTACAGAAAATATTCCATACTTTACAAAATTTATCCCAAACTTTACTCAAAATATTCTAAATTTTACAAAAAAATATTGCAAACTGTAAATTTTTTAGATCAATACTGATGATATGGATAGATTTGCATAATAAAATCTGGCCTATAGGCGCCCTTTTTAGACGTTTATAACTTTATCAGGTTTGAGAACGAGGAATCAAACTTTTCTGGGTACCCTCGCCAGCGCACTAAATAATCAGTTTTATTGCCTTCCTTACGAGTTTTTAAAATCTTTTCAACAATAAACAAGTCATCCGAGGATATATCAATTTTTGCAGTTCGGGTTCGGAAAAAATACCCTCGACTTTTTCGCCCATTTGGTCTAATAAAACGCAAACTGGCGGTGTGCGAGTAAACCTCTCCCTAATTATGAAAACTCCTCCGTCCAGTTGGGCCAAAATCCTTTTTCAAAAGCGCGCTTAACTTTACTCAGTCGGACTATATCGGCAATATTAAATTAATAAACACTTTTCTGTTTATCAATCCTAAATGCTTTATTTAAAATTTCCGTCTCATTTTTAGCGGTAACATTAGCTGGCGATGAACCTATCGTACGATAGATATACGAAATTTTTGAAATTCTTTGTTTGTAAATTCGGTCCCTGCATCTGTTTTCAGCTTGTACCGTTTTCGATTTGATGAATGCAAAATACTTTGAAATATGTCTATGCAATTCAAGAGATACTATACATGCAATACAATGACATACAGTATGATGAAAATAATAAGTTTTGTCACTTAAAAATTAATACTAAATATATTCGAAGCTTAAAATTAACCAAGCATTTACTATACTAGCAAAGAAAAATGCTTTGATGAAACAAAAAAAGAGGAATATACTTGGAATGTGGATTATTCAGGATGTAAAAGGAGGGGACTAGGCAAAATCTACCTAAAGTCGCAAAATCTGCTGAAAATCATACTTTCTCTAAGCAAGAGAAAAAATCGAAGTATATTCTGCGGCCAACAGATTAAAATAAATATTTAACCATAAAATGATTGAAAAAGCAGCACATTAGCTACGCAGTAGCTATAGGAAATGATGTTGAGTAAGCTAACAGTCTTTCTAAGCCAATTGAATGAATGGTTCAAAACAGTAGGAAACACTCAAGTTGACTTGAAACAGACTAAATGTAGGTACACTAGTATGCCCTTAAGGATTGTGTGCACTAATCAATCGGCATCTGCTTTGCTTGCTTTAATGCTCAAAACAAAATAAAACAACTTCAAATACAATACCACTTAGTTTTCTATCGATCAGGATACGAAGCTAGTCAGCGTTTCTACTCGCCAGCAATTTAAAAAAAATAAACATTACAAATTTCGTTTATACACTCTTATCTGAAACTTTGAACATTATTTAAAAAAGACACTTTTTTAGAGCCCACAGAATATACTTCGATTTTTATCTGTTGCTTAGAGAAAGTATGATTTTCAGCAGATTTTGCGACTTTAGGTAGATTTTTCCTAGTCGCCTCCTTTTACATCCTTAATAATCCACATTCCAAGTATATTCATCTTTTTTGTTTCATCGGAGCATTTTTCTTTGCTAGTAGCCTACTTTTAATTAGCATGATTTGAGTACATCAATCAGTAAACACATACAGTAGCATACCACAATAATGACCGCAGTCCAAGAATGCGGAAACAATATTGTTCTTAACATCAGCAGTGGCGGATCCAGGATTTTCTTAAGGGGGGCAGTACCTCTAAGGAGGGCGCCCCCGCCCCCCACGAAATCCGCCCCTGAACATCCGCATTATCCGTTTTAAACAAGACAACCTTACATTATTTGAACGGATCAAAGTTTTTCAGCTTAAACTTTACGCAAATATCAAGTGTAAGGAACACTAACGCTCAGATTTGGAAGTAAAATAAATTTGTAGTATAAACTACATATTAACAAAAAATGGAATAGTGCAAACTTTACATAACTACTGGGTGTAGAGAAAACTAACAGTCAGATTCTCAATTCTGATTTTAAGTAGAACATTTAAAAAAATTAAACTTCCGCAAGGTTCTAGAACTAAACTTAATATGCAGTGTAAACTTTACACAACCACAGAGTGTAAAGTAAATTTCAGTTGGATTCGTAATTCTGATATTACTGTGATTTTACGATCAACATTTATGAAAAAATTAAGTCAACACAATGGACCGAGGACAAATAAATATCAGATGTAAACAAATTTACAGCACTGTTGAGTGCAAAAAACTGGCGTATCACATGTGGTTTCTGGTTAATTTTTAGACTTGAGATTATGTCCAGACTCATGACCCAGAACTTGGCAGAAAATACAAGGCAGAAACGTTAACCCCCATTATTTTGACTTTACATTTACCGAAAAAGCTAGACAACCAATTCGCTGTGACGCGTACCCCTTAGAAAGTACTCTATTTTCATCCTTTTCGACCTTGCACGACTTCTGAACAGAGAAAGTGGCAAACAAATAAATGGACAAAGCTGTATTTTCCATTGTCCACCACATTGTAAACTTTAAAAATCTGAACCTAACGCCCCATTGAGTGTAAATAAATTTGGTTCGTGCTAGTTTGTAGCCCTTTGATTGTAATACGTTTGTATGTGCCCAACTTATGTTCCGCAAAATATTTGATATGATTTACCAATTAAAAACGGAAAACAACCTGTTTTTTCGCCCATTTTACACCTCAGATTTCGAACTTTACACCCCTATAAACAACGCCATATTACGTTTTTTGAACGCGGTTTGCTTCGACGTGTAGCCCTTAGACGTTGCTTTATTTTAGTTTATTTAATTTATCCCAACTCATAACCGAAAAAGTTGGCAGAGAAATCTTGAACAAAATCTGTTTTTTTACTCATCCACTAGAGTGTAAAGTTTAAACTTCTGGTACTGTGTATTGATTGTAGAAAAGTTTAAAGGTCAGATTCGTTATTCTGATCTCACGGAGAACATTTTTCACAAAATTCATCATCCACGACGCTCTGAGCGGAAAAAAATTTTTTCAGTGTAAAGTTTACACCTGCACTAATAACGGAATATTGATTGTAAAGAAACTAAAAAAATTTTGACGTGTTGCGCTCAGGACGAGACACATTTTAAAGATAGTTACCACGTTCTGTCTTCCAAGTGGAGAATATGGCAGAAAAAATTTTTTTTGTCGCAGACACTTTACACTCAACCGCATCTAAATTCGAAAATATTACTTTTTTTAAAAAAATATAAAAAAGTCGCCCCTAGATTTTATAACCGTCTACCTTTTGAAACCAATCAGATTGCATGGAATGTAAAACTGAGATAGATATGCTCGGGCACATGAAAACAGTAAAAAAGCGTCTAGTTTACACTCCTGTGCAACAACCAATGAGTGTAAAGAAATTTTAAGACCAGATTCGTAACCTACTAATAAGGGAAAACATTTTAAAAAAAATTGGCCCTCCGCAAATCATTTGAATTTTTGGTGTACACTTTATGCACTCTAGACGCGCTCGGTATTGAATGTAAACAAAAAAATGGGAGCACTAAGTTTTTTTATTATCTACCTTTTAAAAAAACCGCACCTCTCAGATGTGTGCCGTTATAGCTGTGAGGGGAGACACAAATTTCGCACTCGCTGTGAAAAACATATAAGAAAAAGGATGGCCAAGTATATTATAGGTAGCGCTATCGCGCTACCTATGATATATTGGGATTTCTGAAAGTCAGCTCGATAATATAAGTTATACTGTGGCGCCAGAGTTAACCGTAGCCGCGCACAATGCCCTGATATGTTGGTTGGAATGCATAATTTTTACATATATTGCGATATAGTTGAACCACGAATTGTTGGAAATGCATTTGCGCCACTTCTACAAGTCGTAAAGATTGAAGGAAAGTACATGGACATCATAAATCACTCATATATTAGCCCGCACTATGTTCCTGTGCTTAAAAATCATTTAATACGATTGAAGTAAACATTAAGACAGATGAAAATCAACCTGTACCGGCATTCGTGTAGCTGGTTCACATAAGTATTAACCTTTTAGAGTCCGCTCTATGATGCAGATGTGCTACAGCAATGCAATCTTAATATGTTTCAAATCTGTAAAATGTAAGACTGTATGCAAAAACCAGAGCAAAAGCTCTCCTCTCTATCATGTTGTTCACATGTTCCCATTTGGGAACGTTGGCTTCTTGGGGAACATTTTTGCCAAATTTCATGTTCTGTTATGTTTTGCAAAACATAAGATTAAAGCGATCTGCTACAAACATTGATAACACAAGTAATCTAAACTGACAAATTGTCAAATAGAGAGCCTACAAGGGTGTGGTTTTGAGTATTTGAAACCTTATGGGAACTATAAACCTCAGAAAACCAAGAAACTTTCAGTAGACACCGTAACTTTATACATATTTGGTTTTTGTTAGATTTGCTTGCTTTCTAGATAACATTATGCCTAGCTAAGATGAGTAAAAAACTATTATTAAGCTATAATCTGTATTTTCGTTTTTACTGGATTTTTCAAAATTTATTTTTTCTCATTTATACGCTGTTGAACTAATGCCCGTGATCTCAGAGCTATTTACACTGCATCCACGTATTTCGGTATACTAAAAATTAGAAATCATGAATCAAGATTCGGGAAATAACAGGAAGTCAGGGTGTAATATAGTCAATTTGGCAATTTCATTCGATTTTCAATAAGTAAAATTTTACAGTGAATAAAAGTAAGTAATAATATCATACTATTACTCATTCGGACATTTACCCATCCGCAGTTGTTATTAATAGTCCAATAAACTTACACTCAAAGTTTAGTTATGTTGCTAGCATGCTTCTGGAGCTATTAAAAAATGTTAGAAATCAGTAGTTATATAAAGTTTGATAAAGTACAGTGCAAGTTGTACAGATCAAAAACACATGATATTGTGCATGAATTCAAGAAAATTTGTCTCTAAGCCTCTAAAGATTCATGGCTCTGTAAGTTATAGTAAAAAAATAAAGCAATGTAAGGTAGAGCAGGTAATTTCTGCAAAAGCACCTAAAATTATTTACAGAAACACTTGAATTTTCGCCTAAAAACCGCTAGATATCAAGAGCTACATTATTGTGTAATCGTAACACATAGAATCAAGTAAAGAATCCCATAATCCTGCATTTAATATTTTGAATATGTGCATTGGAGTCATACCAGAATGCTTGTGGAGCTCTAGAAAATTGAAGGAATGCATGAGAGGTCACTAAAGAGCATAGCCGGGGGTACATATGCTGCCCCATAGATTTTGTTCTCTTTCCAGGAACTAAATATTTTTGAACTCCTAGGAGCCAACGTTCCCAAATGGGAACATCAATATAAATTTAACCATAACTTTTGATGAACAACTAAATAAAAATGAATAACATACCAAAATGATCAGAAAACCTCTGCAAACATGACTGCATGACATTTGGCTCAAAAATTTTGTATGTCAATTGACAATATTCAAATTTCTAAACATGACAATTTTTCGCTATTTTTGTCTAAGTTTAGACAGTATAGCATAGCACATACTCATAATTCAGTTTTGAAATTGCTCTCACAGGATAGGCAAACATCTTGTCTCTCATCCAAAACAAGTCTTATTTAAATTAGATGAGTATTTGTTTTGCAACAAAATTTTGAAAAATATGTTCCCGATTGGGAACGTTGGCCACTAAAAGGTTAACATAGTCATATTATAAGGGCGTATGTGTGCGGGCGGTCGATAGCATCTGAGGAAGCGAGAGAAAGTTGCTCGCTTCTGCTCGCTCCGCTCGTCGCATCCCATTACTCAGGCTTATTTTAAATGCTGGCACCAACATTTTGGTCAGTCACATGAATCTACTGGAAAAATCTGATGACTGCCTTATTTGTTTTCGACTTGACTCAAATCAAACTAGTTAGGTGGCAGCTTTCACCGGATACTACTTGCTGTATATGTACCTATAATGTGGCTATCTTAATACCTATGTGAACCAGCTACACCAATGCCCATGTACCTTTTGAGTTCGGAAAAACTATCGTAAAACTACATTGTAGAATGACTTGGGTAGAGTCATCCGCCTTATAAATCACTTTAACTTTTTAAAAGCAACTGAAATCGTGCAGGTGTTCTTGCGTTGGACTGAACTTGGCTTTGTTTGTGGTTCGATTCCCATCTCGGGCGTTTTTTTTCAAATCGATAAATATAAGCGGGAGTAGCCGATGGCGGTCACCCGCACTTTCCTCTACCTGTTCTGGGCGGGCGCCCCCTTTCCCCAGCCTGGGTGACTAGTCCCACCTTCAAAAATTCCCCAGAGAAATTTCCTATGGGGAAAAAGCGGGCGTAGCCAAAGGCGGTCACCCGCACTTTCCTCTCCCTGGCCCTAGGCCCCTGGCCCTGGGCGGGCGACCCCTCTCCCAGCCTGGATGACTAGTCCCACCTTCCGTGAACTCCCCCGGAGAAATTTCCTAGGGGGAAAAGCGGGGGTAGTCGAAGGCGGTCACCCGCACTTTTGTCCCCTGGGCGGGCGCTCCTCCCCCAACATGGGTGACTAATAGGACTCCTGGGGAATGGCGCCCCTGTGTAGAAAAGACAGGGAGAATCTTCCTATATTATAACGTGTGGCGCCCCCAAATTACGCGCGGGGGGGGGGGGTCGACTATACACAGACTGGTTTAAATTGTATCTGGATAAAAGTTTTATACGGCTACAGGATGGTGCTACCTCTCACACGTCAAAATTTTCCGTTTCATGATTAGAGGATAATTAGCAAGATTTCTTGAAACCTAACAAATGGTCGCCATGCTCGCCCGACCACAATGCGATGGCGTGTGGGGTGCTCTTCAGCAGATGATGTACGAGAAGCCAATTAGTAGTCTAGCTGTCCTCGAGCGTCGTATCAAGTATTGCTGGAACAAACTATCGCAAGATTGAATAAATTCGGCTATAGACGAATGTCGTCGTCGATTACACTTTGTCATAACGTCTTCTTGGCGGACATTGCGAAAATTTTTACTCGTAGGCCAAATTTTTACCGTATCGTCATAAGTTATATAGGTAAAGTCTCGTTAGAGCGCTTTTGATCAGTATTGTTAGAGCACTTTGTAGCGTTATAGCACCAGTTGCGTTAGTGGCACTAAATGTCTTGTTGGAGCACTCAGGTTTACAGTTATGGCACTTCTGTGTCTCATTAGAGCACTCGAACGGATTGACCCTCAAATATCTATTTGCCTCGACGTTATCACAGCATACAGTTGTGTTCAAATGACCAGCAAAACGTCATAAGTAAACATAAATTGGCAGCAACAATAAGCACATTGTGCCACAAGATTAAACAAGCAAAAGAAACATGTATAATCCATAAATCGAACCGCAATCGTATAGAAGCGATTGCTCATTCATTTTAACTGCCTGTTCAGTAGCTTTCAACTTAGTAAAATGTACCTTTATCTGTATGTCTGTTAATAAAAAAGTTACGTACCTGTATTATAAAACGCGTATTGAACATTATTTAGCTGTACTTGTCCGTTTTTTGCATGAAATACGGAAAATACAATCGGAAATTGCATGAAATAAAAAGCTGAAGTTCCAGATTTTGCGAAGAGTCTGTTTTTGAAGCCATTATTTTATCATTTCCTAAAGTTTCACGTCGTCCGTTTCTTGTTGTTTGACGAACTACATCATTATATACTATCAACAATAAAGTGTCAAAAATTTTGACTAAAATGTTAAAAAGCTATATAATTTCACACTTTCGGATTTTCTCAAGTCTACTAGTGCTTTCTTGCATCTCAGTCTAAAAAATTGCAAATGTGTTCTGAATCCGATGTGCTTTTAAAGTGATGACCATCATATCTAGACGACTGCCATAGCTTTAATCCGGCCAAGTAAATTAGGGCTCTGAAAAGTTGGTCAGCGAAAATTGAACGAAAAACTGATTTTGTAATATTTGCAAAGTGGTTTCTTAAAAGAGACCACCTATCATATATTTTTCAATCCGTCTAACTTTAGTGTTCAGCCCATTGAATGGGCGAGCTAGACCTGTTGCCCAGCTGCAGTGGCCAGTAAGAGACTGATATCTTCTTTTTTTGTGGGAAATAATAATAATAATAATAATAATAATAATAATAATAATAATAATAATAATAATAATAATAATAATAATAATAATAATAATAATAATAATAATAATAATAATAATAATAATAATAATAATAGTAATAATGATAATAATAATAGCTTCATTTAAAAGATCATAGTACAAAATGTAATAAAGTATTCACATGATATTTCGGATAGGGTTCTGAGGTCTCTGAACCTCCTCCTTAAATCTCTGGCGGGCTCCCATAAATCGATCATCCTTGTAGACCCTAATCAAAATTGCCCTTTCTAAATACTTTCTACTATTTTAAGCACGTCGCTTGCAACAGTATATTTAAAATGACATTATTATTCAAAACGCTAGGCAGGTTTTTATTATAACGTATAATGGCCTGACAAATGATGCCGATTTCGTTCAGCGTGTCAATATTGAAATTTCACACTATTTGAATCACGTACAGCATATTCTATAATTTTTCGTTTAAAATTTTTTTGAACGACAATAATTTGTTTATTCCTATGCATGCTTACATTAATAACGTAAACTCCGTCATTTTCGTTTATAAAGCTTGATAAGTTAATCTTGGAGCTCTAACGCGACGTGCTAGTGCTCGAACGAGACTCATAGGTGCTGTAGCACGACACACTGGTGCTCTAACGCGACAAAGTGCTATAAAGAGACGATTGGTGCTCTAACGCGACTGGTGCTATAACGATACCTAATCGTTATATACGGTTCGATGCACAATTTAATTAGATCTTTTAGTGTTTTTGTTTTTGTTGCACGTACAGTATTTCAATAAGAAATTATAAAAAGGAGAGTATTGTTTTTATGACACCCTAGAATCGATGGTAAAGTTCTGTCCCAACATTACAACAATGGGTGATTTCGAAAGGCTTTTTAGAAGCAACTTGTAGAAAATTGCGCGCAAATGCCTAAAAAAATTGTATAATAGGAAATTGTAGGGTATAAAATTTTCTAATAACACTTTTTAAAATTTTTGAAATTTGCTCCAATAGTTATTGATATGGTATCTCAAATGCATTGACAAGAGGAAGTCATATTCGCTGCAGATTCTCACAATCTTTACAAACTGGATACCTCTTTACTATCCATTTCCCTATGACTGGCATTTCCAAAGCATATTCATCTTATTTTTGTTCCTCGATCAAAAAGATCTATAACGTCTGGCTTTCTATGTAGCGTCGTTGACCCCAAACTTTTCATTCAGAAAAAAACGTTTATGAAGTGTGGCTGATTTTTCACGTCAATAGCTTGATGAAAAGTTAATTTTTCAATTATGTATATTTTTCCAAAGTCTGTTTGAATGTAAGTAAAATGCCTCTGGTTTGAAGCATAGGCGTCGTAAAATAAATAGCTTATTGAACAGGCCCGCTATTATACCATTACGAGAAATGGAACAATGCCTTTATGACTGACATCCATGTTAGATCTGGAGGAATTTCATTCTCCTCCGAGATAAGTTTTCATAACCCCGTAAAATTAGCGATTTTCCGCAAAGTTGGTAAAAAGAGTCATCCTCTGAGCGTTCGAATTTTCCTGACATTTTTTTGTCATTTTTTTTTTTACGCTCTGAAAACATCGTCATTGATGTCAAAAAGTAATGCTTTTGACGCATGTCAACCTTGTTTCAAGCCCAAAGAATGCACTTTAAAATTTCACTAATATACAATCCATGTGCTGTGCAAGTCTCCTGATATCTGATTTAAATTTTTGACACATTTTGCAGATAACTCCTAGTAATTTAAAGAAAAAGATATTTCTGTGTTTTGTCTTGCTTTCTGCCATTTTTTAAGAATTTGTCTTAGCTTTTGTTGGGGATCTAGTCGCCACTACCCCTTGCTCAAGCAGTTGGTTTGCTCTTGTCTTTGCTGTTTACTTTGGTTCATTGCTGCCTTATTTTTCTCAGTAGAAGAATAGATCATGTTATAGATTAAAAATAAATAGATATAGAATCAAAAAATTTGAAAGAAGATTAAAGATTCGGCTGTTAAAACGTGTAGAATGAGCAAAAATGGATACTTTGAGTCATGGAAGCGGATTTCGTAAAATCGTTAAAAGTTGACAAACTTTTCTCAGGCGAAATTTAATTTTAGACGTGAGACTAAGAACGAATGAGACAGTGTCATTGAACGCACCGAGGACGGATAAACAAATTTTTTCCGCTAAGCGTCATTACTTCGTTTTAATATTACTTAACTTAATGTAAGATTAACTGGCTACCAAATGTTTTAGCAGCTCTGCAGTGCAAGAATATTTTATTGCTATTAGCCTTTAATCCAGATGTGAGCAGCTCAAAATTGAATTAAGTGTAATTTCTAAAATTTGAGCTCTTTTTTGCATCATTCTGAGATTTTTGAAAATGAATTCGTCTCTGCAGATAACTATGAAGTCAGGCAGGGGACAGGGCATATTTTTGAGATAGATTGATAAAAAGGATTAGCCTTTTTCAGAGGGTTGTGATTTGGTATGTTTTCGGGATATACATCAAATTTTTACCTTAGAAAAGATACACTGTGTGTAGCGTATACATAAAACTAACGATTAAAACTGCAATGCTCTATTCCTATTTTTGTTTCCTTGCTTAGCAAAATTTTATACAATCTCATAAACCTATTTGGTTCTTGGTTTGACGCTAAACTTACTTTACAAATGATTTTTGCGAAATGCTTATTTCTGACTAAATCTCGAAAACATTTGAACAAAACTTTGTGCATAGAATGCGGATCAAAACATTACACGCCTTGAAAAGCAATATTTCGGGCTCAGTAACACCTATCAATAAAAAATCCATGCCTTCATCGTGTCTGCTTCGGTAACCGTAGTGAAAGCTGTCAGAGGCCATTGTGAGTTATAATTACTGTAATTTAACAGCAAAACTTTTTGGTTATGTAGAATAAAATTTTTGCTTTTGTTTTAGTTTTTCTCTCTGGGAATCGCTGAAAATTCAAGTAGTCTATATACACTGGTTACTGAATTATTATCGGACTTTTATAATTTCAACTTTTTCGAGATCTTAAAATGCCAATGGCGAAGAATTGTCTTCTTTATTTTTACTATCACAAATTTTTGACCTTTTCTCGCTATGTGAAATTTTTCGGATCATAACACCGTTTAGAACGGTTAATCTAACCTTTTAAGCGGGTAACAAGTATAAATAGCTATGTACCTAGCTTGAAAGCATGCGCTCTAGTGGCATGAATTAAGAACACATCCGATGTTTTTGACTATAGACAACCTATATTACTATACCTGTGAAACGTGCTTTAGTCTGTCAAGCTAACTTATGAGATTCAAAACAGTTCCATATTTCGAACAGCTTACACAGGTGTGCATATAATCAAGGCAAACAAAAGGTAACATACGAAGAGGTTTCATACTGCAGTGATAGGCTAAACTGCTGCGTTTTAGTTGAAGCAAATTGACTTGATCGTACATCATTGCGTAAGCGCATACTTATAGTCTGTTTCACTCAAGTTTGGGCATAAATTTCAAAAACTTATGACGTCCGACAATAAGCCGACAGATTGCAGTTATAGCATTGATTTTTGATATAACATTATCGTAATCCGTTGGCTTACTTTCGAAAAAATTCTTAAAATTCATGCCCAAACTTATGTGAGGCAGACTATGTTATACGCTGGGTACCTTCAACAAATGACTTGATTGACTAGAGCTGTAAGGGGAGATAAGAGGAAGTGCGATTTAGATAGAAAATTCCGATGTCAGTGTTTTTTTGTTTTTCTTAAAATTCAATGCTTAGAGTGGAGTGTGTGAAGTGGTATTGTGACATGATAACATAGGGCTGTTTTTAATTTTCCGGTAAATGCCTGGGAAAACTCTGTATTGCTCTAAGGAAAGACTTTTTAGATTTTAGAAATTTGCTGTTTCTAGAGGTACTGCACGCTGAGTGTAAAGAACAGGGCAAAAAAATCAACATTTCTGCCAGTTTTTTGTTTGCCAGCTACTCCGATTACCGAGACGCGAAAAAAATTCTAATAGAAATGTACTCCATCTAAAGGGTCGCCCGTAGAAGATGATTGCGATTCTTCACACACAACACTGATTTACTTCTTGTTAGTGTAATCGTCAAATTCTAGAAGGTTGTTGGAAGGACACGTATTGCCTTTGTTTACTCTGTTAACTAATCCGCTTATAAGTTGGGGTATAAAGACTATTCAAAAATAAAGTACGTGTCTTGTGTTATATCGCATTTTGACGTGTGTCTCAAAAGTCAAAATTGATTTAGTTCTTGAAGTGTAAAGCTCAAACTCTCGGATTAAAAGGAAACGTGTTTTTTGCGCGTTTCTTGCCTGCCAAGTTCTTTGCTTATGAATCGAGTCGTCCAAACTATTCTACACGTTAAGATCATGTCGGCGATTACACATTGCACTTGTAGGGTATTTTTATGCTCACTACTTAATCAAATTAGAGGTGTAAAGTTTACACTGTAGGATTAATAAATAGGCTCCCACCTAGGATTTGCCTCTCAGCTTCTTCTGATATAAGCTGGGCCGTTACGTGATCTTGATTATACTCGTAAATATTGTTTATGCATTGAGGATTACAAATGCTGAGTTATTTTATAGATTAAAAGTTTAAATTAAAAATAAATTTTCTTTTCATAGCGTCGCAGTATGTTTTTTTCAGAACGTTCTCCATAATATCAGAATTTCGAATCTGGCTTCAAATTTATTTGTCTCTCATTGTTGCGTAAATGCTGAAAATTACTTTAGCTTAAGCAAACTAAAAACGTCATTTGTATTTTAAATATGCTTATTGACAGAATTATGAATCTGATATTATAAAATTTTTACTTGTATCACTTAATTCGCTGCAGCATATTGTAAGTTTACATTTAATAATGATTATACTGATTATTATGATTATTATTATTATCCTTATTATCATTATATATTATTATATATTATTATTATTATTATTATTAATATTATTATTAAATATTATTATTATTAATTATTATTATTATTATTATTATTATTAATATTATTATTATCATTATTATTATTATTAATATTATTTTTATTATTAGTATTATTATTATTATTATTATTATTATTATTATTATTATTATTATTATTATTATTATTATTATTATTATTATTATATTATTATCATCATTATTATTATTATTATTATTATTACTATTATCAATATTATTATTATTACTATTATTATTAATATTAATATTAATATTATTATTATTATTAATATTATTAGTATTATTTTATTGATATTATATTTTAAATTTATTACTACTAAAATCATTTACTGATGATTCGTCGCTATGTAGATATGTCCTGTAAGATTCACTCGTATATAAATATCGGGCATCATCTCATTTCAGGAACTGTCAGAAGAGTAGCTATGCTTGGCAGAATAGGCACCTGGCTGGTTTTATTTACCATCATTATTTTGGACTTAGGACAAGTTACTCCACAGAATGAAACAGAGGTTCAACTTTTGCGCCAGTTCCTGAATTCGTTCAATAGTATTCGCAGGGTACGTTCTAAGTGTGTTTGCTGTATTCTCAGTAGCATATTTCAATTTAAGTAAGCGGAGATATTTCATCTATGCTGTACGAATTTTGGGTTTTTATGTCTTCGATTTTGACTGCTCGTAAGGCTTAGTTTTGTTTTTAAATTTTCCCCTGTTACACACCGAGTTGTTGATTTACTTCGTGCAATCGCTAAAAGTTTTTGCTTTAGATAGTATAATACGAGTTCGTGGGTGTGTGGAGTAGGTAGTTGATCCTTCAAAAAGGCTTCTGACCATATGTGGGCAGCACGAAAATTCTGGAGGAGGGGGTTGCAAGATTTCTTAAAGGTCAAAAAATGGCCTTAAAATGGTAGTATGGCGAAAAACACCATATTTTAACGTTTCTCATCGAGCACTATCGATTGACAAAAACAAATGCAAAAAAAATTCAAAAATTGAATTCTGGGTGGTTTTTGGT
This sequence comes from Mermis nigrescens, assembly GCA_036768485.1. Lineage (NCBI taxonomy): Eukaryota > Metazoa > Nematoda > Enoplea > Mermithida > Mermithidae > Mermis > Mermis nigrescens. The sequence continues at coordinate 19,435,818 of JAVLUZ010000154.1, read as the reverse complement.
TTTCGGGGAAAGGGGGAAGCAAACTCCCAAACGACCCCCACGCCTACGTGTGCTGCTGATTCCTACGTACATCTTCATGGCGGTTTGGATATATTCCGGCTCAAAAGTGACAAAGTACTCTATCATTCTGCGCACCTAAGCCAAAAACGGTAGTAGAAAGAGACGGCTGCATAAAAATAAAAATAAAAAATAAAATTGAAATCATTTTAAACATTTGTACAGCTCTCAAAGGAGAAAGAGAGAAGGAAAAAAGAAAAAAGAGGAAAAAACTTAATTGTTGTAAATTTGTTTCGAGATTTTGCAATTATGTACACCACTGAGACCTTTAGAATAGGATACTACACATATATGCCACATGGTCCTGTGATAACAAAATTGGTTTATGAGTAGACAAGTACTCAGAAGGTTGCGGGGTTGACCCCAGAATAGAAAAATGGGACATTTTTTTGGGGAAAATGAGGCAAGACGAAGGCCAAAAAAAATGAAAATGAAACTTTCCTTTAAAAGTGCTTAAAATTGAACCGAAGCTGTATAATAACGTAGTTTTAACGCTACGCTCACACCAGTTTTTAAGGTCATTTTGGCCCAAAAACTCTTTTTTTACACTCAGACCGGCTGACCCTCCTCATCAGCCATGATGTGCATCTATGGTTCGGCGCAGAAATGCACCTGGGGATGTTGGGGGTCCTGACTAGGTATGCACGTGAGAGTAGCGTTTGGGGGTTGTGACACCCCCAGAATAGAGAAATGGATAAATTCGTGAGGAATCTGGGGCAAACTAAAGGCAAAAAAGGAATGAAAATTGTTAATTTCTTTAGAATTGCTTTAAATTGATCAGAAACTGCGTAATAACGTAGTTTTAATGCTATATTAGCGCTTATACCAACCAGTTTTTAATGTCATTTTTTACCTAGAAAACTTGAATTTTTTGACCCCCTAGACCGGATGACCCCCTCCTAAATCAGTCCTGCTGTGCATCTATGGTCCTGACCCTCTTCTCTTCTAAAATAGAAAATTTTGTATGAATGATAGCCAAAAAACGGAGGAAAAATGAAAATTTTCTTCGAAATTGCTTTAAATTGGCCGAAAGCTGTGTAATAACGTAGTGTTAACGCTATTTTAGCGCTTATACCACTTTTTGAGGTCATTTTGGCTCGTAAAAGCGCAATTTTTAACCCCCCCCGGACCGGCTGACACCCACTCTTCCTTCAGATTGGTCATGCTGTGCGCCTATGGTTGGGAACATGCGTGAGGAGCGATAAAATTCTAGGGAGTTTGGATGGGTAAAATTGTCATAAAATGTCACTAAAAATAGAATTCTGGGGGTCTATCGTACTCTGGGGGTTTCAAATTCTGATGTGGGGGAAACAACCCCCAAGCCTATGTTGGTAAAGCAAGATATCTATTATTCATTATTTGAACCAATTTTAATTTTTTTCAATTGACCTTGTAAGCGCTCTAAAAACCTATTTGTACATGCAATTAATCAGCGATCGATTTACATGCGTGACTCAGTCCAACGCTGTATAAAAAGCCTCTAAAACATTTTGGCAAACTCATTAAATTAAGTATTAACATAAAAACTGTAATCAAGTGAAACTTTATGTATAGCATCAATGGAAAGTGAAGAATGGAAAAAGATTGTTCGAGTGATGCTATCTTCACTATCATAGGTAGCGGCGTGTTAGCGCGGATATGGATAACTCGTCCCGCCATTGCATTTCGCCCCACACAATTCGCCCTCCACCCGACAACTTGCCCCCAACCACAACTCGTTCCCACACAACTCGCCCTCATAGCTCGCTTCCATAACTCGCCCCTGCCAGAACTCGCCCCTCTTACAGAACGTCCTTCACAACTTGCCCCTGCCCACTCGCAACTCGCCCCTGGGAACTTCAGCCGAGGGTTCATGATTGCTAATACAATTATGTACTTCAAAGTCTATATAGGAGCTTCACGAAAAATCCTACTTAATGAAACTTGTTCGCATAATGGTAAGTTTTTGCGGCGTTTCTACACTGCTGCTACAGCATAACGGAGTCTATCATTTTTTATGTGTACAATGTATGCATATTGAGTCATGAATCATACATAAATTGATTGGTACATTTCCATACATTTCGGATGCAATGCTTATGCTTATTTTCTGGAGTCTCTTGATGACATATATTCGGTGGAAATAGCTGGTCTGTTGAAGGTCAATTATTGAGTTTTCCTGGGCAAAACTTCGTCAAAAAATTAATATAAATGCTAAAATAGCAGGAAAACTGGTTAATTTAGAGTTAATAGCCAATTTCGAATTAATTTAAAACAATTTTCTGTCGGATTTACTGGTGTTTAGTCTTTATTTTGCTTCATTTTTTCTGAAAAACTTCTTAGTAATCCATGCTGTGGTTCTATTGACCCCTCAACATGGGCGTGGGGTTATCGTAGCCCCAGTCGGTGAATTCCTCCCCCCAAGTCGATAAAATCCCAGAATTGAATTTTCGGTGCTATTTCTGACAATTTTGCACCATCCGACCCTGCAGAGTTTGGCCCCGTAACCATATTTGCATGTCAAGAGTTCATTTCACGCAACCTTGCACATAGAAATCAGTTTTCAGCGCTCAAACGATTAGCTACAAAGGGGATTTTAGGCAGCCGAATGTAACGTGATTTTACAGAGCAAAACTTCCAGCGCGTATCAACTGCAATGCACAGTAGCATGATAGCTGCTTTACTTTAAATCGCTTTTTAATCGATTTGCATTGACTTAGAAATTGTGATCAATGCACAAGGTTTTGTGGAATAGATAATGTTGTGGGGAGCAATCAAGCATTGGATTACAAGCATACGCGTTTATATGCTGCCAGGGTTTAAATTGATTTGTCAATTGTCAAACATTTGGAACTGGATTGAAGCTGACAATCGCAGGCAACATAGGTGTTCAAGGTCAAATTTTCTGGGAGTGGTAATAATCAAAAACTCAGGGATAGCTAAGTGGCTTGTAAAAAACGATTATACAGCAATATTGCATTAAAACCATTTTTCGAAGATTTGCGGCCAATAAATAGCCTACTTGGACTAAAAACAGCTATTTAGCCCTTTCAAAGGTCGGAAATTTGATATAAATCGTTTTGAAACACAGAAAAAAGTGGGTATTTTTAATTTCTGAAGTCACATGGTGTATTTCTGAGTCCAAAAAGGCTATGTATCTTGTTTTCTAAGCCATAAAAAAGGCAATATAGCAATGTTTCTTCAGCCACAATGACTTTATAGCTACCACTTTTTTTAAAGCCCAGTGGGATTTATACCATCCTCTCTCCCCTCCCCATGCCCATGTACCTATAGCAGGCAAGACAAAAAGGCCAGGAAAGGAAAGATTGTGTTTTGAGATTAGAACTCAATTGTTGGCTTTATTCATTAGCATCGAAAAATTACAGGAAAAAATGTAAAAAAATTGAACTCTGTGATATTATTAGCTTCTGGGGTCCGACGGAATCCCCTCATTGGATTGTAATTGTGATTCGATTTGGGGCTAATTGTGGCGGGGGGGGCAAATTGTTCGGACGGATAGAGGGAAGAGTTGTGTGAAGGCGAGTTGTGTGGTGGCAACTTGTGGTTGGGGGCGAGTTGTACTTGGGAGCGAGTTGTGGGGAACGATATTGTGTGGGGGGGGGTTATGCCGGGCAAATTATCCGCAAACTGTTAGCGCGTATCTATAACAAACTTTGCCTTCTTTTTTTGCGTGTTTATCACAGCGAAGTGCGAATTTTATGTCCTCTACCAACAGCAACACTGTAACTTTGCTGTATTCTGCGGTTTTTTTCAGAGAAAGATATTAAAAAATTAGATGTAGCCAACATTTAGTTTTTTACACTTTTACTTGGTGTGCAAAGAGCGTGTAAAGTCTTACTGTATTAACATATAGTTTTTTTTTAAATTTCGGTCGATTACCAACCTTACCTAAGTCAGTTTTGCAATCTGTATAGTCTGGCTTTTTTAACCTAGACAATCGACTAAGCTTAGAACCATTTGGATTCTTCTGAAAAGTAATCTATCGCACAGAGGCAGTGTACAGAGTGTAAAGAAAACGACGATGAAAAACTTATATTGGCTAGTTTTCTGTCTGCAACAATGGTAAATATCTCAAATATTTTGCGGAACTGAAGTTTTACACATACAATGTTACAGTGATTAAAGTTACTTATTCGCCACTTTTTTCAACTAGTACACGTCACAGCAAATTGCATTTGTTTACACCAATATTGAGCTTTTTCGGAAGTTGTAAAGTCAAATATTAGGTGTGTTAAACGTGTTTTTGTCTTGTTTTTCTGCCAAATTCAGCGGATATGAGTCTGAACATGACCTCAAGTCTAAAAATGAATCATGAATCAAATGTGATACGCCGGTTTGGCGCGTTTGTTTACACTCGACAGTGGTGTAAAGTACATACCATCCTATGTTTTATTGTCATCAGGCTACTGTGGAAACTAAAGTTTTTTATGAATGTTGATGGTGATATCAGAGTTTTATCAAAATTATAAATCCAACTAAAATCTTTTTTACTCTCTGTAGTTGTTAAAAGTTTATGCTGCAAATTATCTTTAGTTTAAGGTAGCGTTGGCAGAAGTCGGGGAAAGTAAAGACTTCCGGACTATAGTCCGGACTACAAACCCAATTTTAAAGACTATCGGACCATGGTCCGGACTGTGATCTTTTAAAAAAGAGTAGTCCGGACCACAGTCCTTTATTGCAATGTTACTTTGTTGCTTTTATTTTCCATAAAATTTTATCCAGTTTGCCACTAACTTTATCAGTGTATTTATTCAGTTAACAAACAACAATCATATAGGTATCAATTGTATCAATGAAAAATAAATCGGAAATATATTTTTAAAAAATTTCTTTTTCCATTCGATTATCACTTCAAATGTGACGGTTTTTCTCCAAAATCAAACTCATCCGGCTGAAAACGCGTCGTATTAACAGCCCCACCAATAATCCCAACAGCCCCATCAGTCCCAAGAGCCCCACCATTTCCCAGCAGTTCCACCGTTCCAGCAGTCTTACGGTTCTAACAGTCGAACTGTCCTAAGCACACATAAGCGTGGGGGAAGGAATATTTAGACTTTAACTTCCCAACCCGAAATTCTGGAAAACCTCCAAATTATGTTAGACCCCGGAATTCTATTTTCAGCACATTTCTCGGTCACTTTAACCCACCAGACCCACGGAATTTGTTCGCTGCTAATGTTGGTTCCAACTGCACCACTGTTATAATCATATATGCACAGCTCGATCGGTCTGGAAAAGGAGTGTTGAGCCAAAAATTGACCTCAAAACTGTTATGAATGTAAAAATAGCGTAAAAACTATGCTGATCCACATTTTGTGGCTATTTCAAAGCGGATTAGCGTAAAAGTTTTGATTTTCATTCAATTTTAACACTTATAATTTTTTTGAAGCTCTGCAAAAGTAACTTAAATGATAAAAATGTATTGGAGGTTGTTTTTTTCACATTAATTATCATCAGAATTGACCTTTGAGAGACCTTTTTGCATAAAAGAGGGGAAATTTTAAATTTTTTTGAAAAATCTTTGTTGAAAAAGTTGTTTCAATGGAGGCGCGACATCGAGAAACGTCGTGCCCATTAATCATTTTTATCGCTTTTTTTTATGTTTGAAAAAAATTTGACCTTGACCCCAAGAATTTCTAAGCTGTACATGTGTAGTTTTAGTAGGTGCATCTGTCACTTTTCATGAATTTTAACAGCGTTTTTCTTGAATTAAAATGAAGCAGGTTTTTTCATAGTATTGCATTTTGTGTTGTTAGGTAATGTATTGTTTGTGTTATTTCACAGTGATATCCCTCTGAAATAATACACCCTTTCATTCTTACAAGCGATCGGAAGAAGCATTTGTTTCTCCTGTTTAACCACAATGATGCCATACTCCAGACATCACACGTTTCTGTGAAGATTTAATGCCGTTTTGTTTACAAAGTTGTCAATCAAAGCTCTTGTTATAATTTTTACATTTTTCATGCCACAATTTCATGCCCATTGGTAAAAGTCTAAACTTGTGACTTTTTTCTTTTTATACAAATTTTACTGATATCATTTTTATGTAAAAAGCTCTAAACCGCAAATTTTCCTCAGCTCTCCCTCAGACCTCTCTGGGGGCTGTTATATTAGTCATGCCATCCAAGATCCATGTGGGCTTGGGCGATTTACGCCCTCCTTTTTAGCAATACAAATTGCTGCACAAAAAATATTTCTATCTGGATCTGGATCTGTATCTGAATCTTTTAAATTTTGATCTGGCAAAACGATCTGGATCTGGATTTGGTTATTTTCTTATCTGGTTATCTGATCTGGATCTGGATCTGCCAGAAAATTTGAACCCGATCTTTATCTGGATCTGGATCTGGGTAAAAATCTGCATCTTTTTCATCACTACCGCCATTTTAACAAGTGAGGCATAATGGGAGAATATCGCCTGAAAAGAAATTTACTTTTTCTTTCCTTCCAGTATTTCAAAATCTCATCATCAGAAATCTCCATATCAGTCGTTCAAGCTCGGTCGGTCGGTGGGCGACCCGTAAGTGGAAATGTGCATCCCTTGCAAATACCCTTGTTTTCATCTCTATTATGTTTATACAAAATAATCATGAATTTAGCCGAATTTTTGGTTAGATATTTTCCAAGTTCTACTGTAAAAAGCGCTACACAACAAAAAGCGCGTGAATAATTTGAGAGAAAAATAAATCTACAGTAATAACACTAAATAATATTTTGTGAATTAGAAGATCAACTTGAGGATCATAGTCCGTAGTCCGGACCCTGATCCTAGAAAAAGACTACAATCCGGTAGTGCACTACGGTTACAAAAAGGACCAGTCCTTACAGTCCGGGGATCATAAGGATCAGTCCTGGACCATGATCCGGCAGTCCTTAGTCCGGACTTTTGCCAACGCTAGTTTTAGGAACTTGTGGAAGCTTAATTTTTTCAAATTATCGATGTAACGTCAGAAATATGAATCTGACTGTTTGTAATCTCAACAATTAGTAGTTTTGAAAAGTTGGCACTATTGATTTATTGTAAATGTCTAATGAAACTATAAATTTATTTTACTTCTAGAGCATTGTAAAACGTGAATTTTTGTTAATATGTTCCGTAAGGTCAGGATTACTGATCTTGCTGCATATTTTCTTTCCACCCAGTTCTTATGTAAAGTTTACACTAAAAATTAAATTTACTTTCAAAGCTTTGCAGAAGCTTAGTCTTTTCAAAATGTTCCATGTAAGTCAAGATTACGAATCTGATATAAGCGTTCTTTACGCTCATTTATTGCGTAATGTTTATTTTGAAAACTTTTGATCTGTTCAAATATTACTAGCAAAGAAAAATGCTCCGAAGAAACAAAAAAAGATGAATATACTTGGAGTGTGGATTATTAAGGATGTAAAAGGAGGAAGCTAGGAAAAATCTACCTAAAGTCGCAAAATCTGCTGAAAATCATACTTTCTCTAAGCAGCAGAAAAAAATCGAAGTATATTCTGCGGCCAACAGGATAAAATAAATATTTAAGCATAAAATGATTGAAAAAGCAGCACATTAGCTACGCAGTAGCTATGGGAAATGATGTTGAGTAAGCTAACAGTCTTTCTAAGCCAATTGAATGAATGGTTTAAAATAGCAGGAAACACTCAAGTTGACTTGAAACAGACTAAATGTAGGTACACTAGTATGCCCTTAAGGATCGTGTGCATTAATCAATCGGCCCCTGCTTTGCTTGCATTAATGCTCAAAACAAAATAAAACAACTTTTAATACAATACCACTTAGTTTTCTATCGATCAGGATACGAAGCTAGTCAGCGTTGCTACTTGCCAGCAATTTAAAGAAAAAATAAACATTACAAATTTCGTTTATACACTCTTATCTGAAACTTTGAACATTATTTAAAAAAGACACTTTTTAGAGGCCGCAGAATATACTGCGATTTTTTCTGTTGCTCAGAGAAAGTATGATTTTCAGCAGATTTTGCGACTTTAGGTAGATTTTTCCTAGTTTCCTCCTTTTACATCCTTAATAATCCACATTTTAAGTATATTCATCTTTTTTGTTTCATCGGAGCGTTTTTCTTTGCTAGTACCCTACTTTTAATTAGCATGATTTGAGTACGTCAATCAGTAAACACAAACAGTAGCATACCACAAAAATGACAGCAGTCCATGAACGCGGAAACAATATTGTTCTTAACATCAGCAGTGGCGGATCCAGGATTTTCCTAAGGGGAGGGCAGTACCTCTAAAGGGAGAACCCTGAGTTGGGCGGAAAAATTAAGCGTTTTAAGCAGAAAATCGCTGGAAATTGATCAAAAATCCTCAATTTTGCGCTATATTTTAAGCCAATGGGGGCGGCCGCCCCCGCTCCCCATAAATCCGCCCCTGAACATCCGCATTATTCTTTTTAAACAAGACAACCTTACATTATTTAAACAGATCAAAGTTTTTAAGCATAAACTTTATGCAAATATCAAGTGTAAGGAACACTAACGCTCAGATTTGGAAGTAAAATAAATTTGTAGTATAAACTACATATTGACAAAAAATGGAATAGTGCAAACTTTACATAACTACTAGGTGTAGAAAAAACTAACAGTCAGATTCCCAATTCTGATTTTACGTAGAGCATTGAAAATAATTAAACTTCCGCAAGGCTCTAGAACTAAAGTTAATATGCAGTGTAAACTTTACACAACCACAGAGTGAAAAGAAAATTTAAAATGGATTCGTAATTCTGATGTGATATTACGATCAACATTTAAGCAAAAATTAAGTCAACACAATGGACCGAGGACAAATAAATATCGGATGTAAACAACTTTACAGCACTGTTGAGTGCAAAAACACTGGCGTATCACATGTGGTTTCTGGTTAATTTTTAGACTTGAGATTATGTCCAGACTCATAACCCAGAACTTGGCAGAAGATACAAGGCAGAAACACATTAAACGCCTCCATTATTTTGACTTTACATTTACCGAAAAAGCTAAATATTTATGTAAACAAACGCAATTCGCTGTGACGCGTACCCCTTAGAAAGTACTGTATTTTTATCCTATTCGACTTTGCACGACATCTGAAGAGAGAAAGTGGCAAACAAAAAAATGGACAAAGCTGTATTTTTCATTGTCCACCGCATTGTAAACTTTAAAAATCTGAACTCAACGCTCCATTGAGTGTAAATAAATTCGCTTCGCGCCAGTTTGTAGCGATTTGATTGTAGTACGTTTGTATGTGCCAACCTTATGTATCGCAAAATATTTGATATGATTTACCAATCAAAATACGAAAAAAAACTTGTTTTTTTCGCCCATTTTACATCTCAGATTTCGAACTTTACACCCCCATAAATAACACAATATTACATTTTTTTAAACGCGGCTTGCTTTGATGTGTAGCCCTTAGAGGTAACCTTATTTCTATTTTATTCAAGTCATCCAAACTCACAACTGAAAATGTTTGCAGAGAAATCTCGGACAAAATCTGCTTTTATTTATCCATTAGAGTGTAAAGTTTAAAATCCTGGTACTAATTGTGCCTTGATTGTAGAAAAGTTTGCTGGTAAGCACAGGATAGCCCTTGATCCGTAGTACATTTCTGTCAGAAAAATTTCTAAAGTCTCATAACCGGAGTTGTTGGCAGGCATAAACAAGTCAAAAACTCGACTAGAATGTGTCTTTTTACCCCCAGATTTTCGCGCCCTTTACACTCCATTCGAGAACTAAGGCGAAATTCAAAAAACAAAATGTGTCAGCTGCAGGACATAAATAGATGAATAAGTCAGATGAAGTGCATGGTTTTGCCAGAAGAATTAAATTGAAAAAAGTCAGCATTCAGAAGATTTGAATCCATTAGTCATTTTCTGAATCTGCATGCGAGAACGGATGCGTGAGCCACTGAGCCGACTCGACATATCGGCAGATTTTAATACTTAGTGAATAATGGAAAAATATTCATCATTCCACTAAAGTTTAAGAATAGTGCATTTATGATAATAAAAATAATTATTTATTGAAGAAGAGACAAAAACCTCTGAAACAAGAAAAATCTGATCAAAAATATGCGATACGGAGTTATCCATCGGCATTAGAAAATAGATGAAGATATAATTTAAAGTTCACCTCCTCATACCTTAATAAACACTGGCTGTAGAGACGTTTAAAAGTCAGATTCGTTATTCTGACCTTACGGAGAACATTTTCAAAAAAAACTTCATCATCCACGACGATCTGGGCGCAAAAATGCTTCTTGGTGTAAACTGTACACTTATGCTAATACGCAATATTGAGTTTATAGAAACAAAATAAACTGGGATCTGTAACGCTAAGGACAGGGTACCTTTTAAGCATAATTAGCATGTTCCGCCTACTTAGCGGAGTAGTTGGAGAAATATCGTTTTTCGTCTCGAACCCTTTACACTAAAACGATCACAGATCAAGAAATATAGCGTTAAAAGAGATAAGAAAAAATGGTTCCTCGAGATTTTGTAACCTTCTACATTATAAAACCAATTGGACTGCACAGAAACCAAAATTGAGTTAGATAAGCTGAAAACAAGCAAAGAGTAAAAAAACCGTATACTTTACATTTTTGTGTAACAACATTGAGTGTAAAGAAATTTTAAGGTCAGATTCTTAATCTACAGCTCGTGGGCAAGATTTAAAAAAGTTGGACCTCCGCGAATTATTTGATTTTTCGGTTTACACTCTATACACTCATTGCTAACTCGGTATTGAGTGTAAACAAAAAAAAGATGGGCATCGCATTTTTTAATTATCCATCGATTAAAGAAAACCGCACCTTCCAGATGTGTGCCGTTATAGCTGTGAGGGGAGCACACAAATTTCGCACTCGCTGTGAAAAACATATAAGAAAAAAGGATGGCCAAGTATATTATAGGTAGCACTTCCGCGCTACCTATGATAAGCTTGTCTTTTCTGAAAAATTATGCCGATGTTTAGAACAACATTGTCTTCCGCTTTCTTCGATTGCCGTCATTATTGTTGCATGTTACCGTATGTCTTTACTGACTGATTTACTCAAATCATGCTAATTAGAGATAGGGTAATAGCAAAGAAATATACTTAGATGGAACAAAAGAGACGAAAATATTTTAGATCTAGGATTATTCAGGATGTAAAAGGAAGGGACTAGGAAATATCTATCTATTTATGTGACTAGAGTCGCGAAATATGCTAAAAATCAGACCTTCTCTAAGCAACGCCAAAGATCGAAGTATATCATGCGGCCTCTGAAAAGTGTAACCTTTATATAATATTCAGTGCTTCAAGTAAGCTGTTATAATTATAATCAAAATTTTTACTTCTTGTGAATGGCTTGTAAGTTGAAACGCTGATTTGCTTCCATCGTGATTGATAGAAAACTGACCGAAATTGCATATAAAGGGTTTTTATTGTGATTTCATGAACATTACAGCAAGCAAAGCTATCGTCAGTTGATTATTGCACACAATTGCTGTGGACTTGCGTGTGTATATAGATGTAGTCTGTATCACGTAAGCATACGTGTTTACTACTGCTTTGCTTGTCTTGAATGAATCGATGTCTGCTATTTCTTTCAATTGGCTTGCAAAGTTATTCCTAGTTTACTCCATCCAATTCTCCATAGCTAATGCACGGCAAAGTTGCTTTTTTTCCATTGTTTTTTCGTGTAATAGTCTTTTTCAATTCGCAAGCAGCAAGGTATAGTTCGAGTTTCTGCTTTGCTCAGAGAAAGTCTTATTGTTGGCAGATTTTGCGACTTTGGGCATTTACATAGGTAGGCTATTCCCAGTGTCCTCCTTTTACATCCATAATAATCCACAATCAGAAGTATATTCGTCTTTTTTGTTCCATTGTAGTAATTTTCTTTGCTAGTAGCTGTATACATAATGCCTTATATTTAGATAAGTGGTTTGAGCGTCGAAGAAAGAATTATGAACATGATACGCGGTTGCTATTTTAATTACTGGTCTTCTTCTGTCTTTGTTCCTGACAGATCCATGCGATTTGTTAGATATTTATCAGAGACTTGTTGGTTCTTGCGCTTGCATGCTTTGTTTAGCCAATTATATCTCCTTACTACTATACAATATGCCAAGGTAAAACACAAGCTACGAATAAGAAACAAGAAAATAAAATTTAAGATATACATATTTTAATTTTGCCATTTTGACTATTCTTTCTCCTTATAAATTCTAGTAAACTAAAATAAAAGATTACAACTTTAGAGGAATTTCGGAATATACAATGATCGAATTCAAATACTTATTAGAAGTCTAATTTAAATGATCGCAACATAAAAGCCGAGATAAGAAAAAAATAAAATCTGATAGTATTGATGGGTAGCAAAGAAAAATGTTCCGATGGAACAAAAGAGACAAATATACTTAGGATTGTGGATTATCAAGGAAGTAAAAGGAGAAGACTATTAAAAAGCTACCTATATGTATGCCTAAAGTCGCAAAATCTGTTAAAAATCAGACTTTGTCTGAGCAACGCAAAAATCGAAGTATATCTGCGGCCAGCAGATTGAGATAAATTATTGAATCGAAAAACGAGTTAAACAGCAGCAAGTTAGCTATGCAGTAGCTATGAGAAAGTAGAAGGAGTAAAGTAGAAGCGACTATGAAAGCCAATTGAATGAAATAGCAAACGTCGATGCCAAGACAATCAAAAAAATTGTTGGCTTAATGCAGTAGGATACTTCATAAGCTTACGGTAAACAGACTACACGTAAGTACGCCTGCATGCCCGCAACAATTTGTGGCCCATGCAATTGACGCCAGGATTGCTTGCTATAATACCTATGATAACTAAATGAAACACCTTTAACTATAATTACAGATAGTTTTCTATCAGTCGCATCGCAATGTGAAGCAAGTCAGGCTTGTACCTTGCAGGCAGTTTACAAAAAGTATACATTTTAGATCATATGTATACATTCTCATGAGAAGCATTGGAAACTAACCAAAGAAGGTTACATTTCTTCAGAGCTGCAGAATATACTTCGACTCTTAGCGTTGCTCACAGAAAGTCCGATTTTTAAGCAATTTTTCGACTTCAGTTGTATACATAGGGAGCTTTTTCATAGTTCTCTTCTTTTCTTCCTGGCGTTAGTCCCGCCTAGGGGCAGGGTCCGCTTGTCTGCTTTGTCGACCAAATTTTGTGCGTTCTGCTGTGTCTTGTGGTTCTAGATTGACGATATCGATATCCTCACTCAATGTGTCCACCCACCATTTCTTTGGACGGTTGCGTGGCTGCTGTCTGTTGACATGCAGTTTGAATGCTGTTTTTGCAACTGAGTGGGCCTTGCTTTGCATGATGTGTCCAAACCACTGTATTTGTCCCTCTTGCACCTTTTCTTAGATTCGGGCAACGCTAAGCTGCCGTCAAACGGCCACATTGATAATGTGGTCAAGACGAGTAAGGCCAATTGATCATCATAGCATGCACATTTCCATCATATTTAGGGCTGACTCATGTTTCTTTGTAGCTGGCCAACATTCCGATCCATATAGAGCTACAGGTCTTACCACGGTTTTGTAGATTTTCGCTTTCAGATACAATGGCATCTTTTGATCGCAAAGGACGCCAGTTACTTGGCGCATTTTTGCCCAGGCGGCATTAAGTTATGACCGCATGTCAGGCAGTGTTTCACAGTCTGATGATAACACTGACCCCAGGTATTTGAATTTGGCCACTTAATCGAGCGTTTGACCATCAATGTGGATGGATCGAGTCATCAGCTTGATCACCACATTCAAGATATTCGGTTTTCCTAATGTTTTCCTAATGTTTGGCCACAGATTGCTTTGCCGCTGACTTCAGGTTCTTGTAGTGCTGGAGGTCGTCATTTGTTCTTGATTGCTGCCACACTTTGAATGCCACTTTCTTTGCTTTTACTGCTGCTTGAACATCCTCATCTAACCACCAGACTTGTTTGTTGATGTAGCATTGGCCTGGTTTTGTCTTTCCAAGGATGAGGGTAGCGCATGTACAAAATCTGTTGTAGCTGCGCCCCATATGGCTGTTACTGGTTGGATCAGGTCAACATCTAATGCCACTAAAGCTGCTGACAGCTGTTGGCAGTATTCAGGCAGCTTCCAACATTTGATGCATTTGGTTCCTGTTGTGCACAGTTTTTGCCGTGGGTCACTCAAGTGGTCATAGTTGAGGACAAGGACTTTGTGCTGTGGAGCAACCTGGTCCGATGGGATGACTTTTGCATCGCCCACTTGCTTCAGGTCTTGCCAACGGATTAGTCAATAATCGATCTGGGTACTGGCAACGCCACTGTTGCAGGTGACTAGGTACGTTGGCCGTTTTTCAAAGAAAGTGTTGGTGATAGCAAGGTTGTGGGCTTCCTCACCCTCCAGGATGCGCGCGCCATTGCCTTTTTAGGCTCTGAGCCCTTGCCCACTATGGATCCTCTCAAAGCCATTTTGTACATGTCCAACATGGCCATTCAGGTCGCCACCTACAAAAAGGAGCTCATTGTGAGCTACCAATTAGAGATGAGTTCAAAGACTCTCCCAGGACTGGTCTTTTTAAATGTGCGTACAGCCTATTTGTGGCACATAGGCAGAGACAATGCGCATAATTGCAGTACCAGTGTCAATGCGGACTGACATCAGTCAGGCAGAGTCACAAATGATGTTGTTGATGCCGTCATGGTATGTCTGGCTGACAACAACGACAACTCAATTCTGCTTGGTGCATGCTCCCGTGTAAAGCATATTGTAACCATCACTGATTTGTTTTGCTTTCAAACCTTTCATTTTGTCTCTTGCACGCAGGCAAGGTCAACGCATTGGTTGTTCAAGGCGTCAGCCAGGTCGCAGCTGCGGCCGGTCATAGTTCTGATGTTGATCGTTGCTAGTCGTATTTGATGGACTCGCTTCTTTCTCCAGCTCTGCCCTTGAACGAGTAGCTCTTGCTCATTTCTCACATTGTTCAGGCAGGCAAATGAGGCGCTCATCGCCTAATGTACACCCAAACATTTTGCCTTAAACTTTGCGTAAAGATTGCAAAGTGATGCAATGTTTAGTACGCTCCAACCGGCTGGTCGCTCCGCCTGACGTTGAAGGCCTCTACAGTTAGGCAAGGATCAATGACCCCTGCCCAGCCGGCACTGCGAGGAGGTGGTGGTAGGATTTGCCGGCCAGCTTTTCCATTGTCCCTTCCTTTTGAATCCTTAATAATCCGCATTTCCAAGTATATTTGTCTTTCATTTTCTTCCATTGGAGCATTTTTCTTACCCAAAACTCTACTTTTAATTAGCTTGATGTGAGTAAATCAGTATGTAAATGCAAACGGTAACAGGCCCCAATAATTAAAACAGTCGAAGAATGCGGAAAGCAATATTTTTCTGAATCTCGACATTACCTTTTTTAAACAAGATAACATTACCTTATCGTAACAGAGCAGAGGTTTTCAGCATTGGTGTATAGAAAATCTACACTCTAATTTGAAATTTAGACGTTACATGAAAAATTTTGAAAAAAATTAAGCTTCTGCAACTATCTGAAACTTAATATAATTTTCAGTGTAAACTTAAGATAACTTAGATGTGTGAAGAAAACCTACAGTCTAATTCGTAATTCTGACCTTACAGAACATAATCTGGCAAAAAATTACGTTTTGCAACGCTCTGGAAGTAAAATAAATTTGTAGTGTAAACTACACATTAACAATAATTGAATAGAGTTAAACTTTACACAACTACTGAATATAGAGAAAAGTTAAAGTCAATTTCGTGATTCTGACATTACGTAAAACATTTTGAAAAAAGCTTCCTTATGGCTCTAGAGCTAAAATTAATTTGCAGTGTAAACATTGCACAGCTACTGAGTGTAAAGAAGCTTTTAGTCGGATTCTTTATTCAGATATTAATAACACTTATATTACGATCAACATTTATAAAAAAATTAAGCCTCTATAATGGTCTAAAGACAAATAAATATTAATGTAAAGCACTTGACACTAACGTTGAGTGTAAACAAATGCGTTCGACATGCGTATCACATTAGATTTCTAGTGCATTTTTAGAATTTAGATCATGCGCTGACTCATAACCGGAGAAGTTGGCAGAATAACCAAAACAGAATCACGGTTAACACACCCAAATTTTTGACTTTACTCCTTCGAAAAAGCTAAATATTGATGTAAATAAACGCAATTTGCAGTGACATGTACCCCTTAGATAACATTTTATTTTTATTCTATTTGACCTATGCCGACTTCTAAACGGAGACGTTAGAGAAGCAAAAACACAAACAAAAAGCATTTTACGCCATGCATCACATTGTAAACTTGAAAAATATGAACCTACTCCCATTTAATATGAATAAATTCGGTCTTCGTAACTTTGCAGCCTTTGAAAGTTTGTCTGAAGAAAACTTATGTTTCGCAAAATATTTAATATATTTAATTATTATATTATAGATATTTAATATTTAACCTAATCAAAATAGGGGAAAATCTATTATTTCATCCATTTTACACCCCTAATTTCGAATTTTACATCCCCATAAATAAGTCAATGTTGCGTTTTTATCTCAGTTTGCTACAAGATGTAGCCTTTTGAAACGTACTTTATTTTTGTTATATTCAATTTATCCCGGCTTATAACTAGGGAAGTTGGTAGACAAATCTTAGACAAAAACTTGTTTTTTACACCATCACCTTGCGTGTATGGTTTAAACCCCTATAACTAACTCCGTATTAAACGTACAAAAGTTTGCAGGTCAGCAAAAAAGTAACCCCTGAGCCTTACTATATTTTTATCAAATTTCTGAGGACTTATAAGCGGAGTTGTTGGCAGACATAAAGAACGGAAAAACGCAATCAAACTGTGTCTTTACAATTGTAAATTTTTTCACTCTTTACGCTCCCCATCTGAAACTGAAGCAAAATTTAAAAAAAGAAAAAGACATATTTTTCTAGAAAACTTAATTCTCTACAATTCTATACGATTAAACTGTATGAGGCATGTATGCTGAGTTGTGTACAAGTTGGCTAAAAAAGCAGTGATTTGTATATATTATAACATTACGCTAAAGCTTTACACGCTCATTACACATTCGGTATTGAATGTAAACAAAAATGTCTGCAAAACCTTTTTTGATTATTTATCTTTTAAAAAACCGCATCTTCCATATGTGCCCTATTATAGCTTTTAGGGGTGACAAATGTGGGGGATACCCAAGTATATTATAAGTAACACGCTGACTCGCTACCTATGGAAACGAATAGATTTTTATTTCAGATGCTTCAGTATTTAATTTGCACGAGCTGAGGCTATCGTGTTTCCGACAATTAGGACATTAATGTAATATTTTTCAGATTTTTTTGAAAAAAATTTTAAAAAGCTTGTTTTGTTTTGAATTTGTGTTAGCATTTTCATGTGTGTTAGCTCTTAAGAATATTATTACGAATTCTGCTTCGCAAGTCTACAGAGAGCACAGTTTAAATATTGTTAATATCCAGAAGATTTGTGTTCCCTATAAAAAAACTCAGTAAAAAGGCTGTGGTACATTAAATTAGCTCGATATGGTGAGTTTTGTTTGACGAAAGTTATAATTTTTGTTTCCATGTGCAAAATGGTCGAATAAATGATTCAAGCATTTCAATAGCTTGAAAAATTGCTTAAATTTACCACTTCATTAATGAAAAAAGTTTATTATCTTCTCTAACGTAATAATTTTATTATGTTTCCGATTAAGTGTTGTACTTTCCACTCGCGCACATTGAGCACCTCCCTTGCAGATACCTACCACAGGTGGGCAGCACCAAAATTCTGGGGGAGATCGAATGATTTGTCAAAGGTAAAATAATGGAGTCAAAATTGATAGAATGGCAAAAAACAACATTTTCCAACGCTTATCGTCGATCTCTATCCATAGGATCAAGAAATTGCGGTAAAAAAGCTAAAAAATTTCAAAAATTGACTTCTAAGTGGTGATTGGGGTATTTTAGTTTCTAGGTGTATTCGGCGTCTGAAGGGGGTGCATATGCTCTGCCAAACCCCGCATGTCCACGTGTGATGCCTACTATCTTTTTGTGTCCTTTGTTGATATATGGAAAAATGAGGTAGCAAATGCAATAAGTGGCATTGAAAATTTTAGCTAAATCATTGTGCATGTAAACTGTGAAGTAATCAGGAATGTATTTAAAAGGCGAGAGGGGAGGGTAGTCGGCCCATGTCGTCAAAACAATTGAGCACAATAAAGAGCAAGTGCACATTTTTAGACGGTTTTAGCCATTTTTACCATGCGTTTAATTTTTTCGGCTATTAGCAACATTAGGGAAACTTATAGAAAAGACCACCATTAACGACACTTACTGACTTTCTTGACGCTCAAAAACATTTTTTATCACCCTATTCGAAGCTCTTCTTCTCGATGCTTCGTGCAGTTTTTTTACAACGAGTTTGCGCGTTTTTCATCTAGACTTTTTAAATTTCGAATATCTTTCAGAGTTAATCCATTTTTTTGATAATTTAGCATTAGAAATGGTTCTGCTTGATAAAAGACAGGAGAAACCGCTACATTGCGTATTTCGCACGAATTTTTTAGACAACTTTTGACATTTTTATTATGATCCCCTGCTCAGAAAATCCTATATCCGCCACTGAAAGCAACTCGTAAGTAACTTATAGAAACGACCACCATTTGCATGAAGAGAAATTCCGAAAGGAGAAATAAATTATCAATTTAAAACCTTGAAAAATTGTAGCAAAATTTCCTGCGAATAGTGCGATGAATTCCAAACTTCTTGACAAAATAGCTAGAAAAATCTAGAAATATTCTTCTATCGACAGTTAACCTGTATATTCTCGATTATATATAATTCCGAATGCTTTTATTAAACTAGTAGCTTGAAAATTCGATATTTGGATTTTCTAAATGCCGCTGCATGAGGACATTTGCTCCTTATTTGATAGTTACGATTCTCATATTTTTAATCAGCCTACGTCCGGAGTTTAGATTTTTTTACTCATTTGTACAATTTTTCAATAGCTGGCGAAATGGTCCGTTTCTATGCAGACGTGCACAAGATTAGCAGCATTACGTAGTGCATAAATAATGATTGTTTCTTCTTTAACGCATCTGATGTCGATCAACATGGAATTTAGATTGGACGGACAAGTGCCCGAAGTCTTTCAAGAAATACCGACGACAAGAACAGCAACAACGTGGTACTTATAATTATAATAGCTGCGAAAAATGCTCCGATGAAACAAGAAAAGGACAAATACACTTAGAACAACGCATCATAAGCATAGGTTGGCGGCACTAAAATTCTTGGGGCTGCATGATTTTTCAAAGGTTAAAAAATTGCCTTAAAATGGTGGGGTGGCGGAAAAACACCATTTTTCAACGTTTCTCAATTAGCACTATCCATTGGCATTAGACAATTTCCAGAAAAACCGGAAAATTTTAAAAATTTTAATAGGGGGATGGGTATTTTGGTTTCTGGGGTGAGAAGGGGCTGCATACCCTATCGTACCACCCCCTCTCCACGCCCATGTCTGATCATAGAAGAATATAAAAGTAGGGGTCCAGGAAAAATTCACCTCTGCCTGTGAGAGTAGTAAGAATCTATTTAAAATTCGACTACGGCTAAAACATGCAAATAGTCGATTTATATCAGCTTACCGAAGGGAGTTGCGCCTCCGCCATAAAAATAGTTAAAATTAATGGTTCATTCGTTGGAAAGGACCGATTACTATTTAAAACGACATAATGTGCATTTTCATGCTAGCAAGGCATGCATAGCTATCAAGTTGCGATAAACAAAATCGTGTGCTTGTCATAATTCATTTATCACGCTGTAGACAATAAAATATTGGCAAGATAATGAAAATTTGATGTTGATAATTTACTAAATCGGTCATTAATTTACATAAAAAGTTCTTCATAATCTCTTTTTCTGAGCCTGTTAAAATTGTTTTTTGAACGACGATTTTTCGGAGGCCGAATAGATAAATAGATGATTTTTAAAATGAAATTCAACTACTCAGAATATGAAATTTTACTACCAAGAATAGATGACTCCTTAGTCCCTGCCTTTAGGTCCTTATTAATCCGAAATTCCAAGTATTTCTTTGCCAGAACCCTATTTTTAATTAAATAGACTTAATTAAATCAGTCAGTATACAGTAACATTCCAGAATATTGATAGGTCCAAGAACGTGATAAGAAAAATTATTCTTCATGAGTACTATCCTTTTTTAAAGGAGTCATTCTTGACTTATTCGAACAGATCAAGCATTTAGGGTCACCTTCTTACTACCGATGCTGCTAAGAAAAAGCATTATTGAAAATACCCATATTTAAAGCTCACAAAGTAAAGATATGTTTTCGTTGTAAACTTTACTCAATTACTGAGTATAATGAAAATTTTAATTCAGATCCGTAATTCTGACGTTACGGTGAATATTATTACAAAGTTCAGCTTATGTAATGATATTGACCTAAAGTCAATTTTCAAAAATTACATATGTGATAGGTGTAAAGGAAACCTGAAGTTAGATTCATAATTCTGACTTTATGTAGAATTTCTAAATAACTATGCTTATGTAATGCTCTGGTACTAAAATTAATTTTTTGCGCCATCTTCAAACGACTGCTACGGAAGAAAATATACAGTCAACTGTGTAATCTTGACGTTACGGAAAACAGTTTGAAAAAATTATCAAGTTTTGCATCGCTCTAGAAGTAAAATAATCTTATATAACTGATAAAGCTCTACAATAACTAAATATTTGCGATGCAATTAAGATCAAGTCCAAGCTCAAACCGGAGGATATAGACAGACAACATCTGATAAAAAAATTTTTACAAACAACTTATTACTTTACAACCCGAAGCTAAGTCAGTAATGAGTGTAAAGAAATAAGACCAAACGCGATGTGTAACCACAGGCTCGTAACTTTTGTTTAGGATAGTTTGCACCATCCGATTCATAACGGAAATAGTTTGCAGACAAAAACGGTTACACAGCTAAAAATAACTATTTTGAGTTCAAAGAAACGCGCCAAATGCAATGTGAAGCCCTTAAAACATACTTCATTTCAACATTTTGAACATTCTGGTTGATAAACAGAGCGGCTGACAAATGAATAGTAGGTCAAAACGAATTTAACCTTTATACAAACGCAGGCAAATCCATCGTGTAGCCCTCGAAGCGTAGTACTTCACCACAAATGGATTTTTGAGGTCTTGCAAATAAAAAATTCATCAGACATTTAGAACTCGAGACCTGGACCAAAATGTGTTTTCAAATTCCAGATTTTCACACTCTTTACGCAGCACTTGTGGGGTTGGTAACTTAAAGAAAAGTTTAAAAAAGCCAGTCAGACCTTATTTGATTGTTTACATTTTAGAAAACCGGACTAAAGAAAAAGCAAAACTGATATAAATTACTATGGTAACATGTCATCAGATAAGAAAACTTATAGGGCAAAACGTTACACAAACACTTTACACGTTCACCACTCTATACAGTTTGCACAATCTTTGAACTAAATGGAGCGAAAATCAAAATTTTATAGTAGGGTTTCAAAATCCGATGTCGTCAACTCGGCTATAAGCAGTTGCGTTTTGCAAAATCAAATATTTCTTAGGTTTTCGGGTATCTGTATACTATCCACTCATATTTATTAACTCAATAGAACCAATAAAATTTAGGTTCAGTAAGCGGGTTACAGCAGGACCGCAATTAACTTAGCCGAGCTCATGTGAACTATCAAGTTAGGCATTTTTGGATAGTTTTTAACGTCGTTTTCACTGTAACTTAATTAGGAGACAAAAATGTTGCTTCAGCAGTGTAATGTCAGCGGAGCGAGTCGTAGTAGGGCTTTTGTGTCTTTTTCCCGCAAAAAACGCAGCGACTTCAATTTCGATACCTTAAGCGCAAATGACATTATCGTTAATAATTTTTGCCTTTACTGATACGGAGATTCAGGATGGTTTCACAGAAGTTAGCATGTCAGGACCGAATTTGCATAAAATTAATTAAAACTTTCGGAAATTAAAATGATGCCACGCTTTACTTATCTAAAAGTGTATTAAACTCATTGAATAAGCCTTAACACTGGACGAGGTTGTCACTGTTGCACAAAAAATATTTTAATATCCAAATAGTAAACGACTTTACTCACAGTTTCCACCAAATTTAGATTTTAACTTGTTTTGATTGCCTGAATTTAGCCTTTTTTCTCAAATGTACTATTTTTGGGCTTCAAGCTTATCAGATTTACGGTCAATTGCGTTTAAGCTATGTAAGCGAGCTTAAGGGCAGTGGGAATATACGAAGAAAACGGAAATTTTTTTAAAGCGCTAAAACTATTGACATGATCTTGTAATAATATAATTTTAGCTAATCATGTATTCAAATATGCGCATGTTCTTGTAATTTTAAGTTTCATCAATCATGACTGTTTCATTCTTTAAGATATGAATATAACCTTCTGTCCCGAGTATATTCCAAAATATCTTTACGACGTGTTTGTCAATCAAAGTGCATGCAATGGATCAACGACTTTAAAAATGGTACTTACAGGCATACGTGGGTAGCAAGAAAATTCTGGGGGAGGGGGTGCAAGATTTTTCAAAGGTCGAAAAATTGGCCTTAAAATGGTGGTATGGCATGAAAAAACCATTTCGACGTTTCTCATCAAGCACTATCCATTGACATCAGAAAAATTGCGAAAAAACGAAAAACATTTTCAAAAATTGAATTCTGGGGCGGTGGTATTTTGATTTCTAAGGGAACGGTATTTTAGTTTCTCGGGGGGAGGGGGTGGTGCATACACATCAAACCTCCCACGCCCAGGTATGCCTACAAGCCTATTTATACCTTATCTGCTTCTATCATAAACGTGCTTATTGTAAATTTAACTCGTTTACGTTTCCTTGTTGCCTATATCAATTTTTGGTCGTTTGTCTATTCATAAAATTAAGTAATAAAAACATATAGATTTTTAAACTTAATATATAAGAACATGCTCATGTATGTCTTTCTTGAAATGGTTTTGTAAGTTGTGCCAATTCTAAGATTTTTTCGTTTACGCATACGAATAGAAAAAAGTAAATAGTCTTAATTGTGCAACTTGTTTAATGATTATTTTTTAAGTGAGTGTTTTCTTGCTGCTAATTGGGGCACACATTTTTAAGCGTGGTCGTTTTTGAATTATAGTAGTCTCTAAAAATCATAATGATGTTCCCCGGCAAAACAAATATTCGATTGCATATTTCTTATTTACAAATGATCTTAACATATTCAATTTTTACTAGTAACAACATCAAAATATTAGCATTTAATACAGATGATAAAATGACAAAAGCTCCAGAGCAATAATTGATTATCTCATGAATTATAGTTGTTATATTTCTTTTCCATTATTTCTTCTCAAATTTACTTTATATTTTTATTTTAATTTATGCTGTAATATTTATTGATTATACCAAAGTTTCTCCTCGGTTACAACACTGATGCCAAAGTTATCTGATTCATTTTGGCAGCCATTACAATTGCAGTGCCTTACGAATTTTAATAATATCTGACAGAATTTCACGACACAAATGCATTCTAGAGATTTTTTATAGATTGTTAATAGGTTAGTCAAAAAACTGAAGAACCGAAAATTCCGTCAAAAGCCCTAGTGATTTTTAAAATTTTAATTGTTTTCCCAATTTTATTCCTCATATTAACTAATTATATTAATTGTTACTAATGAGATTGCTTTTGTTGTAGACCACCCTCAACAAGTGGGCTTGGCGGGACAACACTTAAGGAAGGGATGGATTTTGACTTTCAAAGAATCTAGTAGACTGCCTCTAGATAACTAACACATGGATGAATTTTGGGTACAGATTTACATACCTGGGCCTGGGGGCTTGGGGGTATGCAACCCCTCAAGAAACAGGAATACTTCCACCCCCTCAGAAACCTAAATACCCCCAGAATTCAATTTTTTTCAATCTTTTTATGCCAATGGATAGTGCTCGATTAGAAACGTTTAAAAATAGTGTTTTTCGCCATACTATTATTTTTAAGCCATATGTTCACCTTTAGAAAAATTTTGCACCCCTACTTTAGGAATTTTGGTGCTGCTCACGTATGCAAATTTAGGGTCTTTGTTATTACTGAGATTACCTTAATATTGTTATAGACACTCTACAACTAATGGGCATGGCAAAAAAACGCCCAAGGAAGAGATGGGTTTCGACTTTCTAAGAATCTGGTAGACTGCCTCTAGGTTACTACCACATGGATGAATTTTCGGAACACATTGAGGGATTCTTTGCCGGATTCAAACCAACCAGGCTCTCAAAAATTCAACTGTCTTTCATCTATGCCTTTAAGCTAACAGCACACGTGTGGAAAGAGCAATTTATTAAAAAGATTCTATAGAAAATATGAATTGCACTTGCACCCGTTTTTTATAATCGATTTCAGGAATAAACACATAAAAATTTTAAGTCGCAAAAGTTGCATGTTTTCGGAATTTTCAAATTTGTATTAGTTTACGAGGTACAGTTTTCTAAGTGTTAATGTCTTGTGGTGACGAATCGCATTTTTTCCCTTTTCAAGCCTGTCAGCATCTCTAGTTGCGATTCGTGATATAATTTCTTTATTAAATAATGTAATACGCCTTGAAGGCCACACAATGATTGAGCGTGCATCTTTACACTTGATTTAGAGTTGGTTCTATAGTATTGAAGAAAAGTTTACATTGAATCTAATTAATTTAATTTACTGTATTTAATTTATTTAGATATACATTTATATTTAATATCTTACATGCGCTCTGAAAACGCGCCATTTAGCTTCAGACACTAAATCCGCAAAATTGATGATTTCATGCTTTTTGGAAATAACTTGTGCCGAATCAATAAATATAAAAATGATTTTTAAGCTATAGAAAACATTTGCTTTGAACACTATAGTAAATAGTCCCAACTAAATAAGAAAGACTCAGCACAAAGATTTAATTTGCAAGGGTCATTTGATCGATTAGCAATATTCAAGTCATGAAAAATATATGAAATTTTTCACTCACAGTATAAGTGTCGCAGGTTTGCTCCTAATGACTTTGAAAACGCATAACCATACATGTTTAGCAATGTTACTATATGCAAGCTGCTTCTGAATGTTTTAATAGCCAGTAGGAGGCATGTTCACCTAACTCTCCAATGCTTACAAAATCAGTTATTGCATGCACAGTATATGCCTCAACTAATCTTTATACAAACATTTCTTGTTAACCTTCCTGTTACCAAGGGGTCAGGCACCTTAGACATACCCAAGTCTAGATTAGAAATGTAGTCCTTGGGGAGATACAAAAATGAATAAAAATACATATTTCTTGTGGCCAAGAGCATGAGAATTTCAGAAATGTCATTGAGTTTGCACAAAACTGAAAACCAATTGAAAAAAAACGTATTTGAACATTCAAAAAGTGTAAGAAATACGATCTGCAACACGCGTAACATATGTTATAAAATCATGAAATAAAGCTTTTCTAGTAAAATATACGTCAATACATTTTCTTTTGCTCAATAAAACATGAGTTGCAGTAAAGAAAAGAGGCTACTGAGAAGCTTGCCACGTAAGAATTAATGGCCTTACAGTAAACTGCAAAAAACAGGCAACTAGATCATGGATCCAGAGCTCCGTAAAAGTAGGTTGATAAAGCATTTCTCTTGAAACAAGAAATAGTAATTGACACGCAATATCATTTTCGATCATGTGTTATTTGATAGTAATAGCACTGAAATGACAATTTCTAAATTTATTCATCTCTAATAACAGGTTAATGTTGTTTATGAGCTAAAAGAAGTTAGACATCGTAATTAAGTATAGTAAATGATCTACTCGTTAATTAATCACCAGAGTAGTATGGAAATGGCTTTTGCTTGTGTTTTCCAAGCTCAGTGTAAATGAGCAATAGCGTTCGGAAAGTTGAGAACAACTGGTTAGTTATAGCCTGTTATGAACCGGACAAAGGTAATGTATTGTCCCTTATGACATTTATTTTAACAGTAAATATGATCCAGCTTTATTTGTTTACGAACAATTCAGGTTCGAATTTGCCCAATATGCTTTGATCATTTGCTGAATCATACTTATGCGGAACTCAATGCTTCGCAAGTCGTATATTACAACATTCCATGTGAACATACATTTCATGAACATTGCTTGGTGAGGTTTAGCATATCAAAGGTTGCATGTTAGCACGTACCTATAATATACTTAGGTACCCCAAACATATGAGTACCCCTATGGCTATAACGGGACACATCTGGCAGGCGTTACATAGAACATTTTGATAAATAATCACTCTGGAACGTTCTATAAGTAAAGTAAATTTTTAGTGTAAACCTTACAGAACTCTGTGTGTGAAGAAATCTTACATTTAGATTTGTTATGCTGATATTATGGAGAACATTTTAAAAAATAATTATGCTTCTAAAATGCCCTGGAACTGAAGTCAATTTTCAGTGTAAAGTTTGCACAACTATTGGGTACAAAGACAACATACAGTCAGATCCGTAATCCTGTAGTACGAGAACAAAATTGACCTTTCGCAACGGTATGGAAGTAAATCAAATTTTTAGTGTAAACTTTACACGGCCGTAATAACTTACAGTATAAATTCCAGACAACCACTGGCTTTAGAAAACACTAACAGTTAGATTCGTGATTTTGACATTATGGAGAAGATTTGATTCACCTTTGGCTAAGCTTTAGAATTAAAATAAATTATTAGTGTAAGCTTAACACTCAACACAACTACTGGGCTTAGAGAAAACCAACAGTCATATTCATAATACGTACGTTACAAAGAACATTTTAAAAAATCAACGTTTTGCAACGTCTCAAAGTAAATTGATTTTTTAGAGAAGAGTTCTTACCTCTGTAATAAGTCATCATTTGATGTAATCAAACACGCCTGCTTGCACGAGTGATCCTCTAAGTAGTATAGTGTGTCACTCTGGGGTTACAAGTCCGGAACTTTGTAATTCCGGAACTTAGAAGTTCCGGAAGTTGCCTATGCTGTAGCATAGGCAGAGGCGGCCAACAGCAGGAAAATGGGGGTAAAAACGTGCGCCCTGGCCCGGGGAGGGTGCGCCCTGCCCCATGTTATAGTGTAGGAGGGGGAGAGGTGCGCCCTGAGTGCGCCCTGGGTTGGGAATGGGGTAAATAAGCCTAAGGGGATTGTCTCATAAGCCTAAGAGGAGCAGTCCTTGGGTAGTTTGGGAACTTGAACTTCGGGAACTATGTAAGCCTAAGGGGAGCCAGCTGCTCCCCACACGGTGCAAAAAAAGAAATAAATTTGCTTGGATTTCTCGAATATATGTAGCTGCTAAAACCATGTGAGATGGGTTTTAATGCGACTACAGCACCGTCTTTTTCATAAGTATGAGTCATGATTGTTCCTGAACTTCAAGTTCGGGAACTTTGTGAAAAGGTGTCCCAAAAGTGCCGCAAAGGCCTAGAAGTGCGCATAAGCGCCGCCAATGCCCATAAGCGCCGCCAATGCCCATAAGCGCCGCCAATGTCCATAAGCGCCGCCAAGGCCCAAAAAGGGTCTATAAGCGCCGCTATAAGCGCTACTGACTGTCTCACTGCAAAATAATAAACTTTTATTTGGTTAGCTCTATATAGCTATGTTGACAGATTTAGGATTGCCTTTCCGTAAAGTAAAATGTTGTAAAATTTCGTTTTTTATGAAGCGAATGATGTAAAGAATGGTCAGAGTGACTAAAATGGCGATACAGCTTAAAAGTTCATTAGAAATCGCACCGAGTTCTTCTTTATGCACACATTTTACATTGCTTTCTAGGCACCTTCCTTCAATATTAATTCCTCGAAAATTTTCATAAATTTTCATACAGGTTTTACACGCAGGCTCAAATTTCATAGACTCGAGTTTTGGCAGGCATGTTAGTAGTACAGCATGCCCTTGGGGCGGTACAATGATTAACTATACTACACGTTGAAGCATAGGCGCAAAGCGCCGAGCTCAGTACACTTGTACTTGAAGGCACAAGTGCACTGTACCCCTTGAAGTACCAGGGCAAGCTGGGGCGAGCTAGCCCTGGGGGAGGGGGTCGGGCCATACCCCTTGGAGTCCCAGAGCTAGCTGGGGCCAGCCAGCTCGGGGGCCCAGGCTGTTCAGCCTGAGCATTTTCTCTGCAATTCGGTCGAATGTAAAGGAGACTTGAAACATCATTTTCACGGGTTTAACTGGAAAAGTATGATTCACCATAAGTACACTCGCACAAAACTAATCAACTTCACAACCTCTTCAGAATCTGGTTCACATAATTTTTGATAAACCATTCACTGATAAAGAAACAATTTTAATCATTTCAGAACATTTTCGTCTTTGATAAAATTTGATGCCTTCAAGAATCGAACCTCAGGCTTTAAATTCATAAGTTCCACGTTCTACCACTACACCATATGAAGTGTCACTAGAAAATTTTATTCTCTATACATTCCAAGGGCGTTTAAACTGGATAGACATTTCTTTTATAGACTACATACCTACTTTTTATCCATTAATTTAAAAATGCTGTGATCAGGTCACAAGTGCTATATAGGTAGTATGATTAATCACATATTGTTCAGATACATATAACCTATATGTACACATAACCTCATATGTGGAAAGGGCTTATGAGAAAAATAACGTTTTTATAAAATCGGTGTACTTGCGACTCAGTTTTTAGACCTGTGATTACGATCTTGCCAGAACTGAAAATGAGCGCCATAGTTCTGTTATCTGGGAATGTAAGTTTTGCGGCGCAAAACAACTCGGGTTCATACTCAACAATTTTGCGATAAGCTCTAGCGAAAGATGGTACGTTTATTCGCCTATGGATATTGCCAGAACCAACGACGTTATGGATTTTATGAGTGGTAAGTTGTAGCTTATATTCACTAGTTTGTAATAATTTGCAAATTTTCTCGTTTGCAATGTTATTTTCTTGTACGCTCCTTGCACCTACACAAACTAATTTTCCCGAATTGAATAACAAACCTGTTGCTTTAGGTTCTTTTAATCTAATAATCATAGCATTGAAACGCTTATGATCGAACTCTACCCCATCGCAGCTTTTCTGAATTTTGTATAAATTTAGGGGTTTTGTGGAAAGCCGAGCTGTTGAAACGACGTTCACAATCGTAGCCATTTGGATTAAAAATGATAATTAATTGAAAAACACGAGTATTTATATCCTTAAAAGTAGGACAGTTTAATTTTTCGGAAATGCAATTTGACAATCACTTTCCCCGAAATAAATGGAACAAATTCATCTAAATCGTCTTTAATATTAATTTCAATACTTGAAATATCTTTAACTAGGACGGGTACGTAGTGAGGAAAGTCGAAGGTTTTATCGATAATATTGGGGTAGGACCCTTCTACGTTAACAATTCGTTATAAGGGAGCCGCCACATCTCCAACAATTTGTGGTTCCAAAATATTTGCGTAAATGTACAATACTTCAATGCCCCCAACGTGCATGTTTGGTTTATTAACGCCCCATACTGATTTCGTTATTTTGTTATCTTGAAACCCTAAAATTTCGGTTATTTCTGGTGGTAATGTTACTGATTTTACAAATTCACTGTACACTATTGTTTGTACTCGTTTTATCGTACTAAAGTATTTAAAAAATATTCCCTTTTTCACAATTTCGCCCCCATTTAGAAGGCAGAATTGCATCGTCTCAACAAATTCATGTATTGAGTCGTAACACCCTAGCGGTATCTTAATTACATGATCGTTGTCATCAGCGTCTGTTATATGAATATCAGTTTTTTCAGTTTTTAGCGTTTCCCAATTGTGTGGGTAGATTAGCTGACATAGACCACATTCCCAATCTCCAGTCAATTTAATTTTTTGTGGCAAATGTACGGTAAATTCAGATGGGGTATTTTTTTTATCGATAACAGTGTTACTGGGTAATGTTACATAAAATTGATCCATTGATTAGCAATTTGATTAACTAGAAATTCTTCATTTACTACTGTTGTGCTGAGCTTAAATAGACTATTTACAAAACCGGTAACGAATTCATCAGAAAAGCTTTTTCTAAACTTTGTAAAATCAATTTCATAGGCACTTCTCTGCAGCGCCATACTAAAAAATATACGCACAATTGTCCGCACGTAGATGTTAGAGGTTTCTGCACACATTTTTTATTATATTTTAAGTGTGATGCATATTTTAGTACGTACTCGCGCGTTTTTTCACCAGGCGATAGCCCGTAGCTATCGAAATATTCGCATTTATCATTTGCATCGAAAAACAAGCATACCCAATGGGAGCCGGGCAGATAACTAGGGTCTGTATTCATAACTAATGCAGATGGTTTACTAAAAATTGGCGGTAGTTTATCGCTCGGAAAAACTCCACAAAAAACTCGACCAACCGCCTGATCGCTTTTTAAAACGTTAATTAGCTGAATAGTATTCATCTTTTAAGCAGTATAATCAAATATTACATTTCGATGCTTATCTAACATTACTAAATTATCAAATTCGGCGTAAACTACTACTTCGATACCTGTATCTGGAATTTTTTCTGCAAAGGAAATTTCAATGCTAGTCGTACCTTCCCTAATTAGATCCCAATGGGCGCCGTCATCTTCGTCGGGAGTGAGATCAAATGCAAAAAAGCACTGACCAGCATTGAACCCTTCTCGAGTTATATTGTTTCCTTTATTGTCCCTAGCAATATCCAGCACTTCAAATAATTGATCAAACGCTCTAATATACTTCCCTTTCTTAAAATCTAGCTTCAGAGGATGGGAAGGAAAAGTCGCGCCGCCAGAAATCACTTTAACTTCATTTATGCTATATGATTTAAAATTAAATGGCGATTTTTTGACGTTACCTCGATACGCGTCTGCATCGATGCATCCAAAAATTATGCGTCTAGGGAGCTGTCCGGAAAATAATGTGTTAAGTGGGGTTGACTGAGATGTACTGGGAATGTGTAAGTTCATCATCATTACTCTACGAATAGGATACTTTGCAGTATTTTTAGTCAGCACTTGCTCAACAGCTAAATGCACACTGTCTAAAATTTCGGTTTTTCTTACTAAAAATTTCATTTGTTGTACACTCAGACGAGCATTTATTGCTCCACCTGGGCTTTCTAAAACAAATGCATCCGGATTTCTATTTAATTCGAGTCTCAAATCGGTATAGTTTAATAAAACTCTGTCTTGCAAAAATAAATCAATATGGAGCGGAGCTGTTACTTCGACTATTGTTTTATCTTTAAAGTAAGAAACGCGCTGTTTAAAGCCATAATTATCTTCAGAATCCCGTTTAATATCTTGAGTATACCATGCGGATTGTAAATGCGAATTTTTTGCATCCCAATTATAGCTTAGTTCGGTCTCTAAGAAAGCTCTGTATGCATATTTATCGCCGCTATCATGTACGAGTTTACCATTTAAAAATAACTTAACTTGTCTAAAAAATGTTTTACCAATTAAATTTATGGGCGCTACAGCTGGCGTGGCAGGAATTTTTCCATCTGCTCCTGCTAGCATAACACCTGGAGATAATGAAAGTTGCATGTAAATGTAATTTTTATTTAGTTGCAAAAAATGAGGATCGGGAGGTATGTGAAATTCGTACGGACCTTCATCTGTTACCGGGTTAGTCAAATTGATTTCATCCCAATATCCTCGTTTCACAGCAACCTGGGTAGGAGGAACAGTGAAAAAATCTAATTCGCTTTTTGTACTAGCGAGTGAGAGTGAATCGATTAATGACATTTTCGTTTTTGCTTTTTACTTGAAAATATATCCTGCTTAGGTTCTTTTATAGACTTTGGACGCACCCCAAGACCACGTCCCTTTTGTAATGCTTCATTTGCCTGTTTTAATAAATTTGATGCGCCTTCTTTTCCATGCTGTTCGAATGATTGTATTATAGGTCAACCATGCAGAACATCAGCTGCTACGTGAGCGCCGGATGCAAGCGCCTGCTTTCCAATGCTAGTCGCCGCTGATTTCATTAATGGTATGGCCATTCGAAAAAGTGAGCGAAAAAAGTTACCCAAACCCGCGCCCCGTTGGTAAGGTGTTCCCTTAAATCCAATCATACTACCATAGCCGACCTGTGAAGCCTGGTCGCTATAGTAGTCGAGCCAAATGTTAAAATTTTCGGGATTAAATTGTTGTCTCATTTTTAGAATTTGTTATTTTTTTATGCATGCATTTCTTTTATAGACTTATTTTAGCCCAATTTTTCAACAAACTGCGCGTACGTGGTCTTTTTTTAAGCGCTGGTGGCGTTAGCGTCTCATATTTGTCTGATGGTGTGCTTTGCGTATGAACTCTTTTGTCCATTGTAGAGGGAGTAGACATATCGGGCGATACATACAACTCTTTTTCTTGCAGTAAGCTTAAACGTTTTTTATTTACAATAGATGATTTTGGCACATTATCGTCCATTAATTTTTGCAGAAAAATGTCGGCTCCTATAGCCGGCTCAGACTTGCCTGTTCGGGAAAAATCAGTAATTAAATCTACAATATTTGAACCAACAATTTTATTCCCAGCAATAATCATTTCACCTTTGTCAGACCATCTAATGTGTGGACTTGTGCGCGCATATTGTAACAGTGACATGGCATTTTTTTGCCATTTCATTGGTACCATGTTAAACACTGCCTCCTTTACAGAATCAGTCACTTTATTTTCTTGTGAGTCACGTGAAACCTGATTATTTAATTCCTTAATTTCTAATTGAAGCGGTTTTTCAGAATCTTGCTTAGCAATTTGATACCTATGCAAAATTTGATTATATTTTACTACTTTAGCATCAATGGGCAATGTTTTATCTTGCAAAATGCTTAACATTTCATTATCTAAATCTGACATATATTTTACATTGCTTTTGTTTTCTCCCGCAACTAACTCGTGCGGTACTAAAATCATCTTGTTTGCGTGCATCATCGTTTTATTATTGCATCCGCTAATAATTGACCCGCAATTCCTAATATAGGTGCAAGGAGAATGGGTAGAAAACCACCTTTTTGTACGAGCAAGTTCTTTTTTTCGTTAATCGTTGCATTGCTATCAATTATACGCCTGAAGCAGCGATTTGTACTTAATCAATTTTTCAACTTCATTGGATTTTAAAGGAATATTGCCATTAAGAACATTGAGAATGCATTCGCATAGGCATATGATTAAATCATTATCGGCAGTTTGTAATATTGCTCTACGCTGCTTAGGTCTAGCCTTGGCGAGCACGTCAATGTAACTGAAATTTTTGCGTAAACGTTTTGGAGCCATATTTTAAGAATGAGTAAAAATTACAATATACATTTCTTTTATACTTTTTCAGTATAAACTACTGGACGATTTGAAAAGATTTTAGCTCTAAGACGTAAGTTTTCCGATATAGATTGAGTCAAGTCGACTAAAAGGAATGAAAATGGTTCTTTTGTAGCATCATTAAAGGCTTCTAGAAAAAATTTAGGATTATGAGGGTAAAGCTGACGGGCTAATGTTTGCACTTGAAGCCGATCTGAGGGGTTTTTCATTAAAACTAAATATTCTGTGTTAATGCGACACGTTCTTAAACCCTTAAAAAATATATTTTGTACTATATGTACAACAGAAATGTTCCAGTGATGACACCCTCGTGTAAATAATATTTCATTTTTCATTTCATGCATTAAGTCATCGATAATAACAAGCTGAGGTTCATTCGAATATTCTTTAACTAAACTTAAATCAGGAGGGCCTTTAATAAATTTTACAAAATTTTCAAATTCTTTATGTAAAGTTTGCTCTTCAGTGTAAAACCACCAAATATATTTAGGAGAGTGAAAAATCAACTCACCAGCGTTTTTTACGAGTTGCCTAACGAAAGTCGTTTTCCCAGCTTTTGTTGGTCCAGCTATGATGCACGTGAATGGGTGTTTAAAGCGTAGATCCATATTAATTGCTAAAAGTTTGCTGCACCAATTGCTAATATAAAGGAAGCTCACTCTGCCAACTCTAAAGAGTTGCCCAGCCTGCGGGACGTGGACCCGGAGCTTCTTTGCAGGCCATTTTTTTGGTTTTTTTTTGTTTTTTTCTTTTTTTTAATTCTACAAATAATATTACAAGTGTAAATTGTCAATAAGTCCCTTGATGCGATCAATTTGCGTTTCTACGGTATCTTCGGCTGGCAATATCCAAATCATACGGCATTCAGGGCGGAAGTGCTGCCACATTTCGTAGAAAATGTTCCGCTTGAAACTGTGCACATTACGTTCTAATGCGATTGCAAAAAACCAAAAACCTCGTATTTTTCTTTTTCCACTGAGTCTATTTGTTTGATTATAGTTTTCTGCTTTGAATTTCCATTGTTGTTTGTAGTGATCCGTAAAACGATTCCAGAAATACGAAGCAACGCGTGCCAAGTCACGGTTTTCATACAGGTTATATGCAAATGATGAGAGTAGCTGATCACAGAAAATTACAAAAAGAGCTTCGCCACGAGCCATTCTATAAAACCGACTGAACAGTGCTGCGAAAATGAAACAGAATGAATAGTTTAAAGAGTAACTC
The DNA here is from genome assembly GCA_036768485.1 of Mermis nigrescens. Classification (NCBI taxonomy): domain Eukaryota; kingdom Metazoa; phylum Nematoda; class Enoplea; order Mermithida; family Mermithidae; genus Mermis; species Mermis nigrescens. The sequence continues at coordinate 19,401,158 of JAVLUZ010000154.1, read as the reverse complement.
TCCTTTTATACTTTTGAGCAGGTGACTCATCAAAAACCGGAATAAACCGGAAAAAATTGATTAATTAATCATGAAGGGAGGGGCTTTTTCAGGTTCAGCTGCAAGATTTTTTTGTTCAGCTATATGCCTATGCAAAACCACAGACCCTGCCTCCTGCGCCGCCCTGTTGTACTCTACGCATTTTGGACACATTTGTATTGAGAAATAAACGCGACCCGAGTCTGTTACAAAACAGTCCCTTTCACAACTACTTTTTTGACAAAAGTAGCACAATTCAATCATAAGAGGGTACATAGGGCGAGGCATATTGCGGGCACACAATTCGATAGGAGGTTTAATACTCCTACCGAATGGGCGCCTGTCCTCAATAGTGGTTTTAGGCTTAACTTCGGAAGGTTTTTCCATTTTTGTTGCTTCGGATGATGTCTCCATTTTTGTTTTACATTTTAAGATCTCAAAGTTCTTATATAGACTTAGATTTTCACGATATGATTCACCCAGCTATCGAATTTATCAGGATAGCCACGCCATTTGACGAAATACTCAGTCTTTCCACGCTTTTTGCGCGTTTTTATTATTTTCTCTATAATGTATACATTGTCAATTAATTCGACTTTTTGCATTTCTGGCTCATAAAATACGCCTTCTAGTTTTTCGCCCATTGTATCTTTCAGGACGTAAACGGGCGGTTTTCTCTTTAACCGTTTATCAACTATAAACGTTTCTTCGCTCCAATTTGGTTCATAGCCCTTTTCAAAAATGCCCTTCACCTTGCTTATGCGTACTTTATCAGATATATTAAATCTAAACTTAATGTCACCTGTATCAATTTTGAATGCTTTTTGCAAAATTTCTCGTTCATTTTTAGAATTTACGTTAACTGGCTCTATACCAATAGTGCGATGCTTTGTGTTATTATAGCCAATTAATAAATTTTCCAATACGTCTATATATTTATACGTGTTGTGTTTCGTGAAATAGCGCCACATGCGTTCTTTTAATGTACGATTAAACCTTTCAACAACAGATGCCTTGAGCTCGCTGTTTATAGTAAAAAACTCAATATCGTTTTGTTGTAGAAAAGTTTGAAACTTTTTATTTGTAAATTCCGTGCCAGCGTCGCTTTGCACTTTTTCTGGCTTGCGGCCGCCTTCTAAAATTGATCTAAATGCATTTACTATCGCATCCGCGCTTTTGTTTCTTATAGGTACGCTCCAAGCATATTTACTAAAGACATCGATACAATTTAGTAGAAATGTGTAACCGTTGTTTTGTTTTTTAAGCGATTGCAAATCAGCTAAATCAATCGCCCATTGCTCATCAATTCTTGATACTATAACTTTATTGCGGGCGTATTTTTTCTTTGATGGTTTATGCACCGTGTAAGCAGGCTGTGTTTCTAACCATTTTACTACCGTGTGTCTAGGCAGTTTAACTCGGGTACACAAAATATTTGCGCCAGTGTAACCGGTTTTAGGGTCGTAATATACTTTTTCCATGCTTAATAGAAATATAATGCGTTTTTACCTTTTGCGATCGTACAAAACTGATTAGAACACTTTTTGCAGAATTTTACAAAAATTTTCAGAGTAGTATTTTTGCGAGTAACTTTTAAAATGCATTGTTTGCATTCGACTGCAAAGCTTATATCATTTGATTTAGATCGAGGTCCGTCTACATCTTCAAGAAAAAAATACAACATATATTTATTTTTCTTGACAACATTCACCTCGGCAGAACATTTTAGGCACAATCTAAATGTAAAACGTAATTTATTTTTATCACTAACGATATCTAAAATGCAGTGCTTGCATCCTGGCTTAAAAAATCTACACCATCTCGCAAAAAATGGGGCTCTTTATGGAGGAAGCTGCATATTTCGTAATGGTATGTTGATTTGGGCACTAGGAAACACAGAGGACACTGTGTGAGACTCATTTCTGCAAGACCCTAAACTACGCATTCTCTTGTATACCTTTTCTACCTGTTTTTTCAAAAGCTTACATAATATTAGGATAGATAATATTATTACAACTATAATACACCCCATTATTTCATTATAAATGGGCTGCAGATGATTCCTATCTATGCAAGTATCGTTGATCATATTTAAAAATTAATGCTTCAAAAGCTTTTATAGACTATGTAGTACGCCTCTTTGCCGCATAATGCGTTGCCCGGTGCCACCACTTGGAGGTGGGCGTACTTCAGCACCTTTTTTTGTTTTTTTTTCGTTTTTTGTTTTTTATTTGATTTTTCAACAAAACTAGACCCCCTGTGTTTCGACTACCCACCGGCACTTGCTCTTTTCAGGGAGATCCGGCAGGCAGGCGAGAACAAAACAAAATAGTAACCATAACCATCATACGAACAAAACAAAATGACGTCTTGTCCAGTCACGCTGTGTTTCAAGACAGGTACTGGCCAGTGGAACGAAATAAACAAAAAGATTGACTAAGCAAAATGACGTCTTGTCCAGTCACGCTGTGTTTCAAGACAGGTACTGGTCATAGGAACGAAATAAACAAACAATGATCGTCAGAGGGTTAAATAATAAAATAAGGCACGAGGATAAACAAAATATATGCAGAAAAAGACTAAAAGCCATACGGCACTGTAGAGAAATCGGGCTTTACAACACGTTTATTGTAAACTATTTTATACTTTTTAGACGCATCTTCTGTCACAATAGTATGGTCGGGCAAGCGTCTAATCTGAGGAAAATATACAACTTTTTCAAGAATATTGTTTTCCTGTACAAACATTTTGACCATTTTTAATAATGATTGAAAATTAATTTTTGTGGCAGTCACTGACGACAATGTGAATCCACGGACCTTTATATGGTAATACATTTTACCATCTCTTGCTGAGCATACTTTATACGCATAATTTTTAGGTCCGCCACTAACAAATTCGTCAATGTAGCTGCCTTCACCGTAATCCTTTAATTCATTTGTCATATTTCCTAAATATGATCCTATAGGCACTCGATATTCATCATTGCCTAGTGTGCTTTTAAATATGACACTATCTGTGTCAAAGTATAAGACACGATCGCCAAGTTTTTCTAAATGTTCGTATAATCTGAGTCGCGCTTGAGATGTTGTGTAAGCCGCGAGCACAGGATTCGTATTTCCCATCACATCGGCGAATTCATCTTCTTTTGCATGTGTAACGGCCATCAGATTTTCATTAATCGCGTTAATTGAGTAAATTACATTTGAAGGGTCAAAAATTAAGTCAAAATATGGGGCTGGATCGGTAAAAAATGAAACTTTTGACATGTTATTTCGCTGTCCAAATTTCCCCCAGAATGAATTTAACATTAGTTTTGCGAGAGCGCGCATACCGCCGTTTTTCGTAATTTTTGTAGCATCTAGTTCGATTCCTTCGTTATCTTTGTAATCTTGCACGTATTTAGCTCTGTCGTCATCCGATTTTACCCATGCAGGCCAACCGTCCGATTCTTGCTTTAGTTTCATGAATTTGTTAATATATGACGTAAATAGACCACCGTCTGGGTTGTTTATTTTATGGTATTGCTCAGTCTTTTCATAGTGCCAAATTTCATATATTTCCATTATTTTGTACCCCAATTCTAGCGCTTTATAAACTTCGAGCGTTACCCATGCACCCAATATCGCACGTTCTTCGTCACTATGCTCACATCTCGTTGTTTGATGCGTTTCAGTGCACGTTCTGCATAGTGGAAAATACAATTTTTCGCCAAATCTATAGGGCAATAAAGGGTGGTACAAATTCCTGGGTGGGAGAATTTTCGCTTTAATTAAACCTTCATACGGTCTGCTGTCAACTGTGATTTCAGAAAAATTTTCAGTCAAAATTTGTGGGTGGCCAATAGGGTACAGGCCATATTTATTAACGGTCGGGTACAAGCTGCAGATATCTGTGTACATGATATGTTCTAATGGGTCGCCATTTTCACTGCGTTTAATTTTCTCATATAACTTTATTGCGTTTGTGCGCCCACCATAAAACGCTTCTCTGGGGTCAAGCGGGTCAACAATTTTTATTGAATCGAAAAATTGTTTCATTACAGGATTTGCTTTTAATTCCCGTCGTAATTCACACTCCCAGAGTTCTATTACAGTATACCCCATTTTTCAATTGTTTTGCGCCGTCGTACTGTATTTTGAAACGCTTCTTCGGCTGATGTTATTTGGTCTGCCGTCAGTTGTGTTCGTTTTTTCATGCATTTCGGGCACCCATGCCAGAAGCATCCATTGAATTCGTATACTGTCTTTTCATAAATTCCGTCTACGCGATAATTGCCTACTTTTTGCTCGCCCATGTTGCGTGCATGCCTGATGTTGATTTTTTGCGCCTCGCTCATCCACTTTAACCATTTTATGGCCGTTATCGAATGCTTTTCCATTCGCCTATATCCGCCATGCGGTACTATACCTATTGTTTTTGGCTGTAAGTAAGTCGACCGGAAAACTTTGTTACACGCGCTCGCTATTGTTAAAGAACACTCAAAAGGATCCATGCCCGTCTCGGCCATAAATAAATCGCGAAATTTAAGGCAGCATCGCCTTAAAATGTCGACGTCAGACTCACAATAAGTCAAGAGTTCCGACTTGAAATTAAAAATTTTGCCCTTTTGTTCAGCGTACCATTTTTGAAAACTTTCTTTGTTTTTTGGGCTCATGGTGGCTGGGGAGTAGTACCACGCATCTGGCCACTCACCCGCATAATTTTCATTTGCACGTGTATTGAAAAGATGCGGAAAAAAGCCTTTTTTTAACTCAGGCTCATCGAATGTTTTGGGCAAAGCAGATAAAGCCATAGGCAGAAAATTGAATGAATCAATTAGTTTTACCGATCCTGCACTAAGGCTCATGATTTCTAAACCCTTTGTGACGATAGTAGGCGCGACAGCTTGTTTAAACAGGTATTTTAAAATAAAGTGTCCGTCAAAACCTTTAGCGTTATGAGCAATTGCTATAGCATTTTCGAGGCTAAAAAGAAAATCACAAAATGCATCTGTGCAATTTTCGCCATAAAATATGCGCTTGTTTTCACCACATTTATCGCATTGTCCAATCGGTTTTGCTAGGCAGTCTGTACACACAATATGCGCTATACACAAATTTGGTTCATGTTCCATCCTTGAATTACCGCACGCTTTTTCTTGTCTGGTTTCGAAGTCAAAAAACACATATTTTGTTTTTTTCTTTTCATCTTTTTCTTCGGCTATGACTTGCATAAAACATTTATGATCGGTATTAGGTATGTCCGCTTTACACGTTTTGCAATAAAATTGTCCACATTTATGTTTCCGTATTTTATCGGCTCTATTTACATGTCGACCACAAGTTTTACATAGCATCTTTTGTTGACAAACCGATTGTTGATTTTTTCCGACTTTTTTATGATTTTTGAAGCAGCTTTGTCCCCTAAATAGACGATTACAGTCTGTACATTCCACGAGAGCAACGTTCGGGCATGCTGGACCATAGCAACATGGGCAAATTTTAGAACACCGATGTTGATTGGCATTAGAATAGCCGACATTACAATTTTCGCAAAAGTAACTGCGATTCATAAAGCCGGCCATACTACCAATAACGTCAAAATGATTATTATTATGATACAAGTGTACAACTTTTTCTGCGGACGATCCTTCAAAAATTATGGCATTACAGAAATCGGCGCTGAAAACTTTAATTCGAAAATTAAGCATTGCAGCCTGTAATGCTTGCAGCTCTGCTATACTGCAAGGGCCTATATGATCTGTAAGACCAGTAAGATTCATCAATTCTCGCGCTTTTGTTCGCTGCATAGTGTATCGACGTGCATCGCCTCTGCACATATCTTTATATTTTGCTTTAAGAGTTTTATCATCAGGCTTTCCCATGTGCACCGCACGCGCTTTTGATACTACTAATGCTCTGGGCAAACATAAATCATCATTGTTTTTAATTTTTACAAAACAGTTTTTCATTTTCATTTCCTTTTCCAAATTTATAAATCTACGTTTATGCTGTCCTGAGCCATTTGGGGGGCTAACCTGTACAATTTTGATCCGCGTTTCTGGCTGTTCGAGCTTTACTTCTTCGTTAGACTGCAAAATTCGCTCAATCGTATGTACAATTTGTTCGCCGTTTATTTGTCGGACTTTTCGGAAAGGTACAATTGCCGGTTTCTTCAGCGTTGGGTGTGTTATTTGCAGGCCCACCATATCCATCGTGCTCGAACCGTCCATGATTTTCATGATCGCACTATCAAAAATCTCTGGTAAACTTTTCTCTAAGTCAAGTCGATCCAAATTTTTAAAGTTTAATGTGTACGCTCGCCCTTCTGTGTTGAATCGTTTTATCTTTTGGATTTCTGGTTCCCCCAGTTCGTAAAATTCTTCTGGGGGATACCACTCATCTACAACTTCGAGGTCTTCCTCTTGCTCCTCCCGCATTTCTTCGTCCGATTCGTACCACGCGTCTTGTGTTGAAAGGTCTTCCATTTCAATGTCAGAAGTCATTTCAATAAGTAAAATCAAGAGCAGAAATTGAGATGTTCAAAAGAGCAATAATTTTGGAGAATGATTTTTTCTTGCCTGCTCTCTCCTTTTATACCTTCTGAGATGACTAATCAAAAAAAAACCGGAAAAAACTGAAAATTTGTAGCTTTCGTTGGACTTTGAACTCAGTCACATGACTAACACAATGACTCATAGTTATTTTTAAAGTGAAACAAAATTTTTTTTGTATTTTTTAGTATTTGAAAAATGTTCAAAATGCTTAGTATGTGTCGGCAATTTTTTATAATGCGTATAAAGAATGTTTTTATCCAACAAACTAAATAATACACGATTTAATATTGTAAGAGCATGTATCTGAGCAATATGTGATTAATCATACTACCTATATAGCACTTGTGACCTGATCACAGCATTTTTAAATTAATGGATAAAAAGTAGGTATGTAGTCTATAAAAGAAATGTCTATCCAGTTTAAACGCCCTTGGAATGTATAGAGAATAAAATTTTCTAGTGACACTTCATATGGTCTAGTGGTAGAACGTGGAACTTACGAATTTAAAGCCTGAGGTTCGATTCTTGAAGGCATCAAATTTTATCAAAGACGAAAATGTTCTGAAATGATTAAAATTGTTTCCTTTATCAGTGAATGGTTTATCAAAAATTATGTGAACCAGATTCTGAAGAGGTTGTGAAGTTGATTAGTTTAGTGCGAGTGTACTTATGGTGAATCATACTTTTCAGTTAAACCCGTGAAAATGATGTTTCAAGTCTCCTTTACATTCGACCGAATTGCAGAGAAAATGCTCAGGCTGAACAGCCTGGGCCCCCGAGCTGGCTTGCCCCAGCTAGCTCTGGGACTCCAAGGGGTATGGCCCGACCCCCTCCCCCAGGGCTAGCTCGCCCCAGCTTGCCCTGGTACTTCAAGGGTACAGTGCACTTGTGCCTTCAAGTACAAGTGTACTGAGCTCGGCGCTTTGCGCCTATGCTTCAACATGTAGTATAGTTAATCATTGTACCGCCCCAAGGGCATGCTGTACTACTAATGTTGTTAAATTTTTCCAATCGGAAACTTGAAAATCACAGCTTTCTTTCAAGATTATGTTTTGAACGGATCTAGGTAGCCTATTATAGTCTGCTAAATTATGACAAACTATGGTAGACTCATTTACATAATGATCACAATATGGATCAAGCCCATATGTAAAACGTAAGAGCACTAACAAGAAAATCATCTTTTCTAATGTAAGCAGCACTGCTTCTATTTATAATCTACTGTCGTCTGAAATGCAATTTTACGATAGTCTTGCCAAATTCAAAAGGTACGGGCTGATTTTGATCCGTTTTGATATTTATTTCAATTGTGTTAAATGATTTCTTCAGCACGGGTATATAGTGTGGGCTAATATATGCATGGTTTACAATATCCATATATTTTCCTTCTATATTCACAACCTGCAGAAGCGGCGCGAAAATATTTCCAACGATTTGAGGCTCAACTATATCGCAATATACGTAAAAATTGTGCATTCCGCCTAGCATGTCAGGAGAGTGATGGGCAGCTATGGTCACTTCTTGTGCAAGAGTATAATTTACATTTTTAAGCTGACTATCTAAAAAGCCTAACATATACATCAAATGATTCGTTAGCTTTAAGCTTTTAATGTATGCAGTGTTAATTACTATATGACAAAATTTCTTATTTTCATGATACTTGAAAGTCAGGTACTCAGTATATTCAAATTTTTCATTTTGACTAACCATTTTCATTCCCTCACTGATTGTTTTAATAAGATCGTGTATATTTTGGTATCTAGCTCTAGGAATAAGCATTTTTACTCGTACATTATTTTTAAAATCATAAAATTGTATCATATTCTGATCCTCAGCAACATTGTGCCATGTATTAGCATAAATTATCTCAGCTAAACCAACTTCCCAATCGCCAGATAATATAATTTGCCTTGGCAGGCCAGTTACAAATGTAGCCGCAGTATTGGCTTCCTGTGAATTGCTCGGAAGCGTTAAATAGAATTGTTTAGTATCCATTTTTATAATTTAAGCTTATCAAAGTATTTATAAATTTTTTCGCTCAGCATAGATAGAACAATATTTTTGAAGGGAATATCATTACTCCTGCATAAGAGGAAGTAGATGCACATATGTCCACAACTAATGGAAAAAAGCCCTTGTGTTTGGACATTATTGTATGTAAATGAAAGCGCATTATCAGAAATATAATGCTTCAATTGCACAGGTGGCTCTAAGCCATAGCTATCAAAATAGTCACAGCGTTTCTTGCTTACAAAATACAAAGCAACCCAGTGTGAACCAGGCTCATTGCTAGCATCCAAATTAACCACTATAGCTGCAGGATAGTTTTTTATAGGTGGTAAGCGGTCTAATGGAAAAACGCCCAAAAACATATCCATTTTGATATTACGTTCAAGAATTTCAAATACTTCCATAGTATTCATGTTTATGCACTATAGTCATGAAATGTGTTTCGATTTTTATCAATCATTATTAAATTATCAAATTCAGCATATATAATGATTTCTATGCCAGAATCAGGCAAATTATCAGCAAACCTTACAGTTATGCTTGTTGTTCCTTCATGTGCTAGATCCCAATGCCCCCCATCATCTGCATCAGGTGTCAAGTCGAATACAAAAAAGCAGTGACTTGTCTTAAACTCATCTCTGCTAATGAAATTACCTTCACGGCCTATATCGAGTGCATCATACATTTGATTATAGGCTTGCAAGTACCTATCATGTTTGAATGCAATGCCAAGTGGGTAAGCAGGGTAGGTTATACCCCCACACGTTACTTTTGCATCATATATGCTGAAAGGTTTGAAGTTGAAAGGCGATTTTGCTAGATTGCCTCGATAAGCACTGCCTTCAACACAAGCAAATACAATACGTCTAGGTAGCTGACCAGTGAACAATGTATAATTTGGCGTTTCCCTAGCAGGGTTTGATATATGCAAGTTAGTGATAGCTACGCGCCTTATAGGATATTTGGCTGTGTATGAAAGCATTGTTTGCTCTAGAGCTAAATTTACTGTGTCCAAAACCTCAACTTTTCGAATGAAAAATTTCATTTGAGAGACTTTCAAATCTAAGTTAACATCTTCAAAACACTGCAAAGCAAATGCATTACTATTTCTGTGTAATTCTAAGCGAAAATCGGTAAAATTGACTAAATACCTATCTTGCAAGAACATATCAATATGCAGTGGAGCCGCAACTTCTACAAAATTTTCATCTTTAAACATAGCAGCTCGCTTTTTGAATGATTCACTATCTTTTGTGTCAACATTAATGCCGCCATCATGAAAATATAATGCTGCCTGTAAGTGTGAATGCTTTGCATCAAATCCATAATTTAATTCAGTTTCAAAATAAGATCTATATGCATATTTATCGGAGCTGTCAAAAACTAAACGGCCTCCTAGAAAACATTTTACTTGCTTGAAAAAAGTTTTACCAATAAGATTGATAGGTGCATAGTCAGGTACTACTGATCCTGCAGCAACTGTTGGTTTTTTAATTCTTAGTAGCATATAAATGTAATTTTTGTTCAGCTGAATATAATGAGGATCGGGAGGTATTCTAAATTCATATGGTCCCTCATTAGTTATGGGATGCGTTGGTTGTATTTCATGCCAAAAGCCGCGCTTTACTACCACTTGGGTAGGAGGGACCGTGAAAAGGTCTAACTCAGTTTTAGTACTCGGAATAGATTTTACGTCTATGAGAGCCATGTTTTTTAGAAAACGCATCAAGTGCATTAGTATTTATAGACTTTGGGCGACTACCAAGACCCTCTCCTTGCTGATGTTCTAGGGCATGAGAGGCTTCATCAAAAAGTTGGGCAGCTTCTCGCTTTGAATGCTTTTTAGTAGACTCAAAAAGAGGTTTTCCCTGGGCCAAATCGGATGCTATATTTGAACCTGCAACTAAAGCATGCTTTCCAACTTGCTTACCAATTGATTGCAGAACAGGGATGGCCATTCTGAATAGGGAGCGGAAAAAGTTGCCAAGACCAACGCCCCGCTGGTATGGGATGCCTTTAAACCCATCCAATCCATAACCAGTTTGGGCAGCCTGCCCTGTATAATATTCCAGCCAAATGTTGTAATTGTCGGGAGTAAATTGAACATGCATTTTTGTGATTATTTCACAAAAATTGAAACACACAAGGTATTTATAGACTTTCGTCCCAGTCAAAGTCATCACCAGCGGCAAAAATTTCCCTACCTTGTCTATTACCAATACTTGCTAGTGGGACATTTGTGCGGTTCAACACTTTCAGCAATTCCTTTGTACCAGGATGTCTGCTTATTTTCTTACGCTCACGTGCTAAATCATTAATTAAATCTGTAATGTTTGAGCCTTCAATTTTTTGCCCATCTATAACAAGCTCACCATCAGACTCTATTTCAATAAAAGGGTTTGTACGAATATAGTGGAGAAGCATTTTAGCCTTTGGAATTTGATTTTTTGGCATAGCAGTTAGTATTTCATCATTGCTAAGTACATCTTTTGTATGTTCAATTATATTGGCTTTGTACGGTTCCTGTTTCTGTTCATGCAATCGCTTAAATTTGCCAAGTATCTGATTATATTTTATAAGTTTTAAATCAGATGGTATATTTTTGCTGTTCAACACTTTCTGCATCTCATTATCCAAGGACTCTAGCACAACATCAATAGGTTTAGTCCGCTCGCTGATTTCAGCGGGTATAAGAATCATTTTTTCAGTATGTTTCATTTTCTACCTGTTATTGCATCAGCTAAAAGACTGCCTGCAATTGTAAGTATCGGAGTTAACAAAAGAGGAAGAAAACCACCGTCCTGTACTATAATATTTTTTCTTTCTTTTGTACTGATTTGTTTATTATTTGCCAGACGTCTTATTTGATTTTGATATCTCCGAAGTTTGTTTATATCTTTTTCGGAAAAAGGAATGTTACCATTTAAAAAATTGCTTGCACAGTCACAGAGACAAAGTATTTGATCTTTACTGGCAGTATTTATAATTGACTCCCTTTGAGGTTTTCTTGCTCGACTCAGAAGGTGTAAGCACACAATATTGCGTTTTAATCGTTCTTTACCCATTTTTATTGGTTACACCGTCATTATTAGTATTTATAGATTTTTTTACATAAACAGTCGGATGCTTGCTAAATATGTTTGTTTTAAGTCTTAATTCATCTCTAGCATTTTGGGTGAGATCTATCAAGAGATAGCCATGTGGCTGAGAGGTAGCATCAGAATAAGCTTCTAGGAAATATTTGGAATTTGTTGGATAAAGTTGGCGAGACAAAATTTGTGACTGTAATTGATCGGCAGGGTTTTTAAATAAGACTATATAATCAGAGTTTATGCGTGAAGTTCTGAGGCCTTCAAAGAACACATTTTGAACAATGTGAATGATGCTAATATTCCAATGATGACATCTCCTTGTGAAAAGCTGTACAATTTGAACATTACCCTTGCTCTCTTGCATTAGATCATCTAATATCAAAAGTTGCGGCATTAGACTAAACTTTTTTAAATAACTAAAATCAGGAAGCCCTTCTATAAATGAAACATCTTGCATTTCCCTATACAGCGGCTGATGTTCGGCAAAGCACCACCAAATCTTTTTAATTTTTGTATCAAACAAGTGTGCTCTGTTTTCTAATAATTGCCTGACAAAAGTTGTCTTGCCAGACTTTGTTGGCCCAGAAACAAGGCAAGTAAAAGGGTGTTGAAAAATCATGGTTTATAAATATGTATTAAGAAACAGGTGGGTATATATAGAAAATGGTTACTATACAGAACATAGTGCTTACTGCAGCACTTAAAGACACACTTGATCTAGATGAGATATATGCAAAATTACCAAATACTGCACAATATAACCCTCAGAAATTTCCAGGTATCATATATCGACCACCTCATGCTACATTATTGATATTCAAGTCAGGTAAAATAGTATGCGTAGGAGCTAAAAAAGTTAAAGATGGCGAAAATGCAATAAAACATTTTATAGAGCTAATAAATGCACAAGCCTGTTACCTAAAAATACAGCCTCAGCTGTTTGTAGGCTCTGCTGATTTAGGATTTCGCATAAATCTTTGCAAATTCTATGAGTTGGTTGAAAGAAAATGTACATATGAAGTGGAACTGTTTCCTGGGCTAATATACAAATTCAGAAATGTAACGTTTTTACTGTTTACAAGTGGAAAAATGATTCTCACGGGTGCAAAAAGAGAGCACAAGCTACATATAGCTTACAAAATAATTGAAACAATGCTTCAACAATGCCGCATCAACTGAGTAATTTTGCAAGAAATTTTCTAAAGTCTGCAGGAAATTTTCCAAACTCTGCAAGAAAATTTCCAAACTCTGCAAACTTCCTATGCTTAAGCATGTAGAAATTTTGTCAAACTTTACAAGAAATTTTCTAAACTTTACAAGAAATTTTCTAAAATCTGCAAGAAATTTCCCAAACTATGCAAAAAAGTTTCAAAACTTTGCAAAATAAAACTGAGTCTTGTGTGCATATTTGTCTTTTTCTAAGCATTTCCCCAGCTAAAATGGCGCTCACTATACGTTTATCAGATCAGGGACCCAAGAATCAAATTTGGGCGGTTAATCTCTCCATCGAACAAAATAATCAGTTTTGTTGCCACGTTTTCGAGTTTTTAGAACCTTTTCAACAATGAATAAATCATCTGTCAGAACATTGATTTTTTGCAATTCTGGTTCGTAGAAAATACCTTCCAATTTTTCGCCCTTTTTGTCCTCTAAAATATAAACTGGTGGGGATCTAGCGTATCTCTCTTTAACGATAAAAAATTCTTCTGTCCAATTAGGCCAATATCCTTTTTCAAAAGTGCGCTTAACTTTACTCAACCTTACTTTATCGCCAACATCAAATCTAAATACTGTATCTTTTTTGTAATGCGAAAGGCTTTATTTAAAATTTCTTGCTCATTTTTTGATGATACGTTCGCCGGAAATGTACCTATAGTTCTATGCATCGAATGATTATAATTATACATAAGATTGTCTAAGACATCAATATACCTGTACGTATTCTTTTTAGTAAAGTAGCGCCACATCTTTTCTTTTAACGTTCGATTAAATCGCTCTACTACCGATGCTTTCGTTTCACTTTTAGTAACAAAAAAGTCGACAGATTCAGATTTCAAAAATTTCTGAAATTCCTTGTTCACGAATTCTTTTCCTGCATCAGTCTGCAATTTATATGGTTTGCGCTTTGACAGTGTAAAAATATGCTTAAAAGCCTCAGCAATATCATTAGAATACTTGCTTTTCAAGGGTATAGACCATGCACACTTTGAGAAAATGTCTATACAGTTCAATAGGTACTTGTAGTCATCATTGTGCTTAGCTAGTGATTGAAGATCAACCAAATCAGCTTGCCACTGCTCATCAATGCTGCTCACTAGAACCCTGTTCCGTGAATATTTTCTTAATGCAGGTTTGTGTAAGGTATAAGTAGGCTGTTTTTCTAACCACGCTTTTACATCTTTAAATTTTGCTTTAGGGCGCAGCTTTTTTACACGAATGTAAAGCTGAGCAGCACTAGTATACCCGGTTTTTGGGTTATAATACAATTTTTTCAATGTTTTATCCATTTTTTTATGAGAAAACTACATTACTATTTATAAAGGGGAGCTATATAAGACAATTTACGTTGTACCAGATACAATTATCGTACATATTTTCAAACAGGTTCTTGCCGTTTGAATTGAACTGTTGCCATAGGCTAAACAGCTGTTCCATTTTCTTTTCCAGAATACAATCCTTCAAGTCTAACGCAAACTGCCAAAATGCGTCGCGTTTCAGCTCTTCTCTTCTTTGCTCCTTAAACTCATCATTAACAATTCTCCAGAAAAACGCACCTATACTCTGAACATCACGATTTGTGACAAACCGTTTACACGCTTTTTCAACAAGTTTAACGATAAATTGCTGGTAGGTAAGCTCTCCGGGGGAAGCCATGTTTCTAAGACATTATGAAAAGTGTATTGAAAGTGAGTTCATATTTATAGACTTTTTTCTTGAGCCATTTTAGCTTTTAGTTCCTCGGCCGCTTCTGCTGCATACCGCTGGAGCACCCTACTTCCAGCCTCCTGCGCTGCTCTATTATATTCACCACATCTAGGGCACATCTGAATGTTAATGTACCACCGACCCCCATTAGTTTCGAAAAATTCCCGTTCACACGATGCTTTTTGGCAAAAATAACAAACTTGAATCATCAAGGGGTACATGGGCCTATCCAGATTCCGACCACATAGCTCAATGGGCGGTTTTATTGACCTCCCATATGGCTTCCTTTCCGTGTCCACGAATGAACGCTTTTTGATTTCCTGAATTTCCTCCATTTTTAATTTCTAATTGAAAAATATTTTAGTATTTATAAGTTTTTGTCTATAAATAGGGGTACTTATTCATATAATTTTACTTAAAAATGGATCTAAATCATTACTTTGATATACATGAACTCCCGAGCATTTCTGTCCGCAGATTTAGGACAACTGCTAAGGCATTTTTGTTGCATTTTAAGAATCTTCATGATTGCCCTAATCTCTTTGAGATTTTCGATCAGATTTTTGAGGAAGCCATTAACAAGATGTTACATGGCTGCCCTCCCGACAGTATGGTAGGCATTGAGATCAGACAACGTAGCCTTATATGCTCCCGTATTAGTTATATTCACCGAGCGCCAGTACTTAAATGCCGATAAGGTTTTGAATATCATAGAAAATGTGTCTCAGTCCAAAAATGAGTTTTGTTTCGATGAGGACATTGAGTTTAAAGTAGTTCTTGTTGATAAAAGACCACAAATAGGTTTTGGTGTAGAATGTGATGTGACCGAGTTTTGCAAAAATGGAGGAGCATACATAAGAATCAGTTCTAAGGATAATTTATCGCTTGCTAGAGCTATTGTAACAGGAATAGCAAAACTAGACAGTAGCCCTAAATGGGAATCTATTCGAAAAGGTGACAAGGCGCGGCACACTCTGCAAAAACAGCTAGCTTTAGATTTAATGCAAAAGGCTAATATCAATATCAATGAAGAAAAATATGGTCTTGAAGCTGTAAGAAAAATTCAAAACGTTCTAGTGCCCGACTACCAAATAAAAGTATATTATAACAATATTTTGTTTTTTCAAGGACCTACTGCCGATAAAGTCATTCATTTGCATGCTGCTAATAATCATCATTATGATCTAATTACAAAAATGCCCCAGAACAGTCAGTAGCGCTTATAGCGGCGCTTATAGACCCTTTTTGGGCCTTGGCGGCGCTTATGGGCATTGGCGGCGCTTATGCGCCACTTCTAGGCCTTTGCGGCACTTTTGGGACACCTTTTCACAAAGTTCCCGAACTTAAAGTTCAGGAACAATCAAGACTCATACTTATGAAAAAGACGGCGCTGTAGTCGCATTAAAACCCATCTCACATGGTTTTAGCAGCTACATATATTCGAGAAATTCAAGCAAATTTATTTCTTTTTTTGCACCGTGTGGGGAGCAGCTGGCTCCCTTAGGCTTACATAGTTCCCGAACTTCAAGTTCCCGAACTACCCAAGGACTGCTCCTCTTAGGCTTATGAGACGATCCCCTTAGGCTTATTTACCCCATTCCCAACCCAGGGCGCACTCAGGGCGCACCTCTCCCCCTCCTACACTATAACATGGGGCAGGACGCACCCTCCCCGGGCCAGGGCGCACGTTTTTACCCCCATTTTCCTGCTGTTGGCCGCCTCTGCCTATGCTACAGCATAGGCAACTTCCGGAACTTCTAAGTTCCGGAATTACAAAGTTCCGGACTTGTAACCCCAGAGTGACACGCTATACTACTCCTCTATATTAGGTACATTCTTACAATTTAGATTCTGTCCTAATCATATCGAAAGAAATTGACAGACAAAAACCTACCAAAAACCTTTTTCACCCCGAACTTAAAACTTTAAGACTAATTTGTATTACAAAGACTAACTCTGTATTGAGTGTACGCAACCATGTGTGATGCTTAATCACTGACATGTATGGTAATCTTAGAATAGTTTGCACCATTCAATTAATACTCGGAGAGGCTGACAAAGTGAAAAAGAGGTAAAAACATGACTCTCCGTCACTTCCAATTGTAAACTTAAAACCCTCATAATTAACTCCTTATCGACTATAAACAAACGCGTTCAAATTCAAGATGTAGCCCGTACACCAAAGCACTTTTAAAAATGAAAAAGATGGGAGCGGACTCTTTGCTGGGGATAGTAATAGACATAAACATGACTGAAATGTGTTATTTCAATCCCAGTTCTTTACACTTAGCGTACTGTGGCTTAAGAACCAGCGCCAGTTTCGAGGAAAAAACAAAAAAAATAGTTTAGGGGAATTAATACTCTTCATTTTAAATGTATTAGATTGCATCAATAGTTAACAGTGAGTTATTTACAGGCAGCGTTTTTTAAACAAATCATAATTCGACAGTTCCTCACAGTTGGGCTAGAACCAATAAGTGTAGAAAAAATTTTAAGTATTGACTCGTGACTTGCAGGACATAAGCAACATTGAAAAGAATAAGTCACTTGCCAACAATAGATAGAGATTTGAATCCTAAGTATTAACTTTACACACTCATTAACAGCTGGGTATTTAGTGAATAGAAAATCAACAAAACACCAGCAGCAAATTTTTAATATCTATCTTTTAAATAAATCGCACCTCCCAAATGTGTCCTATTATAGCTGAAATGGTTGGTATATGTTAGGAGTACCCAAGTATTTTATACGTACGTTCTAACGCACTGCCTATGATAAAGTAGTTCTCTGCTTACGCAACGCATTTGAATGCGTACCTTCAGACTCAATACAGAGCTACTTCTAGTGATGTAAAGTTTAATCTAAATTTTAATGTAAAAACACATCTTTGACCGTCACTACTCCAGCAATATATCCAATAAAGCAATGTATTTTGAAAATCATGCACATGTCAAAAGTTACTCGTCACATACGGTCGCGTTCCTTTACACTCAATATTAAGTTAGATGTGGAGGTGTAAAGTTCTGAATTCATCATGAAAAAAGACGTTTGTGATACTTTCTTTGTTTGTTAACCTTTCATGATGTAAGTTGGGACATGATCCAAATTATAAAAATGTAGTTTGCATTGTGGATCACTTATACACGCGAGTGCTTTAAATTACAGTAAAAATCGCGTTACAATGGAGATTTAAGGTTTATAGAAAATCATTTTACTTTCAGAGCTGTACAGAACGTGAATTTTTCTAAAACGTCTACTGTCACAGGATTACGAATCTGGCTGTCAGTTTTCTGAACACTCTGTAGTTTTTTAAATTTTTCATATTGATTCATTGTAGAGATGTAAGATTTACACTATAGATTCATTTTACATCTAGAGAATCACAAACTTAATTTTTTTAAAAATTGTCCGTACCATCAGAATTTTGAATCTGACTATACGTTTTCTTGACACTGAGTAGTTGTGGAAAGTATATACAAATCTGAAAATTTACTATATTTCAGAGCGTTAAAGAAGCTTTTTTTCTAAGTTTTTATCCGTAACGTCAGAATTACGAATCTGGCTCTAAGTTTTCTTAGCACCCAACAAGCGAAAACTTTTCACCAAAAATTGAATTTTGTTCGCAGAGTGTCACCAGAAGCATTACTTTTTCATGGATGTTTTCCGTAATGTGAGGATTACGAATCTATAAGTATGTTCTCTTTTAACCAGGTACTCTGAAAGCAATGATTATTCCGACAATATTAGGTTTTCTTGTTTTTAATTAGATGATGGTAATGTGTAGAATAATCTTCTTTTCGACGTTCTTGCACAGCTGTTATTATTTTGGCATGTTACCTTCAGGTACATAGGTGTTTGAGACAGAGGGAGCTACTTATCCACGAAATTTTGAAAGGTCAGGTTTGTTTGTAAGAGTACCCCGAAGAAAAAATTAAAAAATTCTTTAAGTGAATTAAAAAGACCGTTAGAATAAATTTAACTTGCTCTCAGCTTTGTTTGGATATTTGATTTCAAAATTTTAGTCTCCTTTAAATCAGGAGGCCAGCTATGTTAATGTTTAGCGCATGAGTTTATGGGAACCAAAAAAGGACAAATGTACCAAATTACGCATCGTGAAGGACATAAAAGAAGAAAACATGGGAAAAGTCACCTATACCTGTGAATATTTTAGAAATCTGCTAAAAATAGGAATTTTAGTACAAAACGCCTAAAATTGAAGTATATTCTTCGGCCAGTGAAAAATGTAGCATTCTACAAATAATTTTTAATGCATTCCTAAAGGTTAAGAGTGTAATAATATTAATATTAATATTAATATAATATAATATTAATATTAATATTAATATTAATATTAATATAATAATAATAATAATAATAATAATAATAATAATAATAATAATAATAATAATAATAATAATAATAATAATAATAATAATAATAATAATAATAATAATAATAATAATAATAATAATAATAATAATAATAATAATAATAATAATAATAATAATAATAATAATAATAACAATCAAATTGATAATAAAATTCACATTAAAGATATTAAATATGATAAGATTTATGCATAATGGTTTGAGAAGCCTTATTTGGAAAATGAGTGAAACATGCGGCTAAATTAAAGCTTGGATTTAGAAAGGTTTTCAAAGAGCACTTGAAATCAGAGAAAGGACAAAAGGATACTGGGATATATAAGAACCCTCGAATCACCTTGCTCTTTGCTTCTTTCATGATCTATCTCATAGGTAGTGCGTTAGCGCGTACCTATAATACACTTGGATACCCCAACATATGTCCCCCCATCTCAAAGCTAAGACAGGACACATTGGGAAGGTTCGGTTTATCTTTGAAAGATAGATAATCAAAAAGATTTTGCATACTTTTTTCTTTACACTCAAAGTCGTGGGTGTAATGAGCGTGTAAAGTTTCGGCATAACCTTAAAAGATATACAAATCGTTGACAGTTATTTAGACAACTTGGACACAATTCAGTATACATGCCTCATACAATTTTATGGTATAGTATATTAGAGACTCGAATTCTCTAAATATACAATTTAAGTTTTTCAAATTCTGAAGTAGTTCTCAAGGGGAGTGTGTAGAGAGTGTAAAAATTTGCCGTTGAAAAGACAGATTTTGGTCGCGTTTTTACCTTCTTGATGTCTGCCAACAAGTTCGGTCATAAGTCCTAAAAAATTTTTTTTAAAGAAATGCACTATGGTCTGAGGGTTACATTCTCCTTTCCAGCAAACACTTTACAGTCGATACAGAGTTAGATCTACGATTTATACTTTACACCCTAGTGGACGGTGCGAAGAATGTTCCTGTCATATGTTTTGTCTCTGATATCTCTGCCAGCTTCTACGGTTAGAGGTTGGGTAAATTAAATAGAATAAAAATAAGATACGATTTATGGGCGACACATCACAGCAAACCTTGCTTGAAAAAATCCGATATTGACTTACTTATGGAGGTGTAAAGTTCAAAATCAGTGGTGTAACATTGAGCGGATAAAAACGTTTGCTGCCCTTTCACGATTTTTTTAATATCTTAAATATTATGCGGAATGTTTTTCTACACACACATATGTGCTACAATTTAAAGGCTATGAATTGGCCCGAACCCAATTTTTTACACTCAATAGAGAGTTAGTCCGTTTCAAAGTCAGATTAAGTCGAATAAAAGGAAAATAAAGTCCTTTACTTGATTTCGAATCTAAAAATTTTACCAGGAATAAGTCGTGATACGTCAGTTGGGCGCCTTCCTTCACATTTAACTACAATGTAAAGTTGTTTACATCTAAAATCTATTTGACTTTAGGCCATTGCGGAGAATTAGTTTTTTATAAAGGTTGATCGTGATATTAGAGTAATATCAGAATTACGACTTCGACTAAGATCTTCTTTAAACTCGGTGTTTGTGGAAGTTTTAACTGAAAATTGACTTTAGTTTCAAAGCCATGCGGAAGTTTAATTTTTTCTTAAGGTTTTATGTTACTTCAGATTTATGAATCTGACTGTTAGGTTTCTCTACAAAATGCGGTTATGCAAAGCTTGCACTAATCATTTGTTGTTAATGTCCAAAGTATACACTACAAATTTATTTTACTTCTAGAACCTTACAAAGGGTACATTTTCCTCGAAATATGCTCTGTAAGGCTAGGATGACGAATCTTACTGTATGTTCCATTTACACCCAGGTGTTGTCTTGAGCTTGAGGTTGTTTTGTGTAAACAAGATAATGCTGATGTTCAGAACAATATTGTTTTCCGCATTTCTGGACTGCTGTCATTATTGTGGTATGTTACTATATGTGTTTACTGACTGGTTTACTTGAATCATGCTGATTAAAAGTAGGGCACTATCAAAGAAAAAATGCTCCGATGCAACAAAAAAGACGAATATACCTGGGACTACGGGTTTTTAAGGATGTGAAAGGAGGGGAGTAGAGAAAAGCTATACTTGTATTTGCCAAAAGTAGCAAAATATATTAAAAGTCAGACTTTATCTAAGCAACGCGAAAAATCGAAGTACATTCTGCGGGCTCTCAAAACTTATAAACTTATCCGAATAATTTTTCAACGCTTCACATAAGAGTGTATACACATGGTCTAAAATGTGTAATTTCTGTAAAATGCTCGTGAGTTGCAACCCTGACTTGCTTCACATCGTAATTGATAGAAAATAATCACAATTGTATTTGAAGATGTTTCACTTTGTTATAATGAGCATTATAGCAAGCAAACCTGGTGTCAATTATTTGATGCACACAATCGTTGTGGGCATGCAATCGGACCTACATAAAGTCTGTTTCACGTTAGCTAACGCGTTTTCCACTGCTTTAAACCAGTAATATCTCTGATGTCTTGAATGGATCGACGTTTGCTATTTTATTCTGTTAGCTTACAATGTCGCTTCTAGTTTTCTTCATCTTCTTTCCCATAGCTACTACATAACTAACTTACTACTTTTTCAATTGTTTTTTTGGTTCGATAGTTTATTTTAAACTGCATGCTGCAGAATATACTTCGATTTTTTGCGTTCTTTCGAGAAATTCTGATTTTTATCAGATTTTGCGACTTTAGAAATTATTAATTGTTAATTTAGTGTGTATTAATTATTTATTAATTTATTAATTTATTGCTAATTTAGAAATTCTTTTTGATATGTCTTGAATATTCAGCTTGATTGTATCAACTTAGCTGAAACCACGACATGCCCGATGTGCAGAAAAACGATTGATCACATCTGCTACACATTGATCACACAATCAAATACCTCTGCTCATTTCTGAGACTTTAAAATTCTTGAATAAATTGTTGATTTTTCTAATAAATGCTTATATTTGTCATCCAGTACACCTATCAGCGTAACAAGTACTACTGTTTACAGTCATGCGTACCAATGTTGCACACTAATGCATGTTCCCACAATATCCTCAGATTTCATATGATTATAATATATGCAGCATACAGGGGCAAGGTAAGAGTGGGCAGAGTGGAGTGAAATACAGGAATCGTGATACAATAAATTTTAGTCATCGTTTTCTGTATAAGTTTTTTTGTACATGCACAAAGACGGTCTCAAAAAGTCAACAACGTACATTCAGTATGTTTCAATTTTAGACTCCTGTAAAATTGTTCAATCGCACGTGATGTGCGGTAAAGTAGATTTCCTGATCCTTATTACCGAGGCTTAGTGAATTTATGGATTTCAAGTCTTTAAAATACGAAAATTCATTAATACGGTGTGAAGCGCCAAAAAATATTGATGTTTTTACGTTTACATATAGTGTTTTTGACCTTTCTTCCCCTGCAAGCTCATAAACGGTCCTGCAGCTCCTTTTGTTTTCTCAAAAACCTTTGACATAATCTGGTTTCCGAAATCCTAGGTGGGGTAATACCTTCTCTCAGCCCCATCCACTATGTCCATATGTGATGTACAGTATGGTTCAAAGGACAGGATACCAAATATTGAAATTGTAGTTGCTTTTCTTATTGATTTTTTCCCTTACACTTTTGTGAACATCACTTTTGAGTAAGTTGCAACAAAAAAAATGAGTATTTATAGACTATTTATCGGAATTTTGCGAGTAGCTTTAAAAGTGACTTCGATTCCGGCTACTTACCGATGTACAATTTTGAATTGCAAAACTTCATATGCTTATCAGTTGCTACGCACAGTATTATAATTTTTCAGTTTAAAGTTCTTTGTATTCGGTTTGCATTGATTCAGCAATTGGCGTTCATGCCTAAGGTTTCGCAAAATAGACTATAGGAGTGTTAGCAAATCAAATTCAAAGATAATTTTTTTGCTAGAAAAGCCACCGAGGCATCTTTACAGTTGCTTTCATAATTGTTAATTATAGTTTCCGCTTTACGTTTAGATAAAAGTTTTGATTATATTCAGTGAAAGGTCGAATTTACATAAATGTCGCATTAAGCTATTTCCATCATTTAAAAATCAAATTAGTAGTTGATCATGTGGCAAAAACATTTTTTATTAAGTGGAACTAGTCACATGCTCTAATTTAGACAGAATAAAAGTTGAATGAGGGAGTTTCAGCCACGTCAATACTAAGCTGTACACAAGCTGATAAAAATTTTGAGAGATTAACATACTTTTCACTGATGGGGTATTAATCACTGAATGGAAAAAAATTTACATCACTTCATTAATCAGATTGTTAATAAAAGATTTTACATTAATCGTTCATCTGCAACGCTCTTGTAAGAAAACTGATTCTTATTTGAAATTTGTCGAATCAGTATATGTCTAAGTGTAGGTCAGCAGCTACTGAGTGAAATGGAAATATTATAAATGCGTAATCCATATGTTACTGAGAACATTTTCAAATAAAATTAATACTCTAATGCTCTAAGAGAAAAATAAACTTTTAGCAGGAACTGCGAACTGTAAATAGGGTTACTACACATCTTACTGTGGGTCAACAACTACTGAATGAAAGATAGATTAAAGTTAGATATCTATGGTCCTAATCTTACTGAAAACTTTTTGTTTGAATGAAAATTCGGTAACAGTTTGAAAAGGAAATGAGAACGAGTATTTAGTCTACAAGTTACACTCAAATCACGTAATGCCTTAGCTTAGGTAAAAAAACCGATTTTAAGAAAATTCGAATTTAGGACTGTATATCTCAGGCGAAGACGAACATTTCCAAAAAATTGACCCTTATACTTATCCGGGTAAAAACTTGACTTACAGAGTCAAATTTACATCGGCGCTGCAATGACTCAGTACAAAATGTTATAGAATGCCCTTAAAAAATTTATGATTCTTATGATGGAGCACAATTTTCCCATTTAGAATCAGGTCTCGTCGACCCGTGACCGGAAACGTAGGCATTGAAACATAAAGTTAAACCTGTTTTATCATGCACTGTAAGCCTTAAATCCATATAGATAAGACAATATTAAGTGTAATGAAAAGCAAATAAAATCAATTTTAGAGCCGTGAGACGTAAAACACATTGATTATATAGATCGCATCATATAATGCAATGAAAATAAAAAGTTAAATGTTTCATACAAATTCTGCGAAAAACACTTTGCAAAAATCCCATTTTCAATATTGTACTGTGACTTAAGTTGTTTTATCTTTAAACTTTAAATAATAACTGAGTGTTAAGAAATTATAAAGCTACATTCGTAAACCTTATGTTGCGGACAAACTTCTCATGCCTCTTTTGTGAAATTGATATGGTTATAGGTAAAAACCCAACGCCTCCACAAATAACTTCATTTTTCGGAGGTATACAACCTGTGCAAGTGCGCGCGTGACACTAGAAGTCTGACACATTTTTTGAGTTGAGATCAAGTCCTCTCCTTCCTACAGATGCACAACATAGTCAGTCTATGATTCGAGTCCGCCGGTCGCTAGGGGCCTAAAATTGAGATTTTCGGTTAAAGTGATCTTATAACTGATATAATTGCTAAAATAGCCCTAATCATACGTCATTTTAAAGTTTCTGATCAATTTTGAGCATATTCTCCAATAAAGGTTTTAAAATTGCACTTATTTGTAGCTTCCAATTTATTCCGATTTTAGAAAATCAAATCTTTTATTCTTCTCAGTCTACTGTTCCTGGAATCCCTTCCCCTCCGCGGGGTTTCCCTGGGTTGTTTCCTACGCCTGTAACATATTCGACTGTGCTTCAGCGCTTAGCGCACATTTGCCTAGTTGAATACCATTGACCTACGAACTTATAGTAATTTAAGACCGTTGATTATCCTCGTAAAAGGTTCTGACCGTCCGTTTAATGTTATTGCATTCATAGACAGCAGTAGTTCTTGTTCTTTGGCTTATAGGCGTATTTAAAATGAGCTAAGAAGTAACGACGAAAAAGTGTGCGAAAAATCATACGAAATAAAATCGGTTCATACGATAGGCGATCATTCCATCGAATTTGATACTGAAGTAGAATTGATTTTGAAAGTATAACTTAAAAATTCTCAAACAATTACTGGGAAATTTCTAGTCACTGACGCAACGGAATATGATTTGCTCTTCGGGCAGGACGTTATGCATGCTTATAATATTGTTCCTAATATATCTCACAGGCTCGTTACTGTAAATGGCATTTCTGTGTTTTTTGCAGATGAGCCACGAAAGTCGTTTCCATTTTCAGCGCTAATTTCTGTTGATCGTACCGCAGTCTTTTCCGCTAGGCACATAATGTATATAAGTGGTCTGTTTAGTGTATTAGTTGATGAAATTGACGTCGTTTTTATGCCGAAAATTTCAGAAAATGAGCCAAAAGTAGCACTGGTTTTGACTGCGAGTACTGTCAACGTTTCTAATGGGCGTATTTCGGTCTAAGTCATGAATGTCATAGATGAGAATTTAAACTACACAAAAGCGAGGTTATAGGTTAAATTGAGGCGTTCATTGAGAGAAAACTATCCATAAGCACTCTGAAAAGCCGGAAAACTCCAAATATCTAGCTAATATAGCATTAGCACATGTCCGAAATAAATTAACTAATTCTGTTCTGACGGACGATGAGAAAAATCAGTTGCTAAGCTTGATAGATAAAAATAAGAATCTCCTTCTCGAAATTTCTTGCAAAATCGGAAGAACGACTAAAGCAAAGCACAAAATTTGACACGGGAGGTAACCCCACAGTGAATCAGCCACTCCGCAGGGTTCCATAAGGTGTTAAGTACGTGACCGACCAAGAAGTTGAAAAAATGAGAGCTCAAAATTTTATTCAACCGTCTCAGAGCTATTTTTTGCGCTACTTTTCTGCTGGTCCAAAAAAAAACATGAAACAATTTGTCCTTTTGCTGATTTTCGAGCTCGAAATGCAATCACAAAAAAGACGTCTACTCCATGCCCCATATTGACGAAATTCTCGATAGTTTAAGAAAATCTAGGTTTTTAGCGCTTTAGATTTGGCCTCGGTGTACTCATGCCCCATATTGACGTAATTCTCGATAGTTTAGGAAAATCTAGGTTTTTTAAGCGCTTTAGATTTGGCCTCGGTGTACTGGCAGGTGGAATAGGAAGAAAATTCTCGCGAAAAAACTGCTTTTGGTACTAGAAAAGACCTTTCGAATTTTCTGTTATGCCTTTTGACTCTGCAACGCCCCAAGCACTTTTCAGACGCTAATGGCCCTCGTGTTGTCTGGATATCATTGGGATTTATGTGTAGTATATTTGAACGACATTGTAGTTTTTTCGAAAGCGTTCCAAGAACATTTGCAGCACTTACAAAAAATATTTGATCGAATTCGTGAAGCCAATTTGACACTGAGAATTTCCGAGTGTAAATTTGGTTGCGGAAAAGTGCCGTTTCTTGGACAAGTTGTTTCCAAAGGTGGTATCGAGGCAGATCCCAAAAAATTAAAAGCATTGTAAAATGGCCCATCCCGAAAAAGAAGGGAATTGTCGCTAGTTTTTTTCGGTCTCTGTGGATATTATCGGCAGTTTCCGCAGAATTTTTCGGAAAAAGCTGCTCCCTTATTAGAAGTCAGTAATCCCAAGGGGGAACCATTTAGCTGGGGTCCTGAACAGCAAAAAGCATTCGAGCGTTTAAAACAGACGACGTAAGCTATCCAATCCTTAGATATCCGGATTTTAATAAAATTTATGCAGTTTACACAGACGCATGCGAGCATGGTTTAGGAGCTATATTAGGCCAAAAGATGAAACTGTAGAGTGGGTAATTACCTAAGCTAGTCGAGCTTTAACTGATGCCGAACGTAAGTACCATATCAACCATAAACAAGTTTTAGCTGTCCACTGGGCTTTGCAGATGGTTTTTCGCCCTTACTCATATGGTCGGCATTTTGAGCTAGTTACGGATAGTTCCACTCTTTTTTGGTTTAAATCTTAAAAGACGGAAATGCTCGAATAATTCGCTGGTAAGATAATTTATCTTCTTGCGATATTACTGTTATTCAACGGAACAGCAAAAACCACAGAATCGCAGACAGACTCTCTAGAAAAACCGAATCCGAAAAAGCCGATGTTTCTCAGCCACTATATTCGAAAAATTTTCTAGCATTTTCGGATGCGATTGAAAATTTGTATTTTGAGGAAGGGAATCCCTCGTGGAAGGACGAGCAGTCGAAAGATCCGTTCTGTACGAAAATTTTGGCGTTTTTAATCAGAAATGAATTGCCTAGCGATTCAAAACAGTCGCAGTAAATTCAAGTTCAGGCGCAAAATTTTGTAATAAGCGATAATGGACAGCTATTCCGTACCTTGGAGAATAAGGGGAGAAGGCTTGACTGTCAGCTTGTGGTCCCTGAATCAAAGAAGCTCGAAATTTTGTGGTTTTATCACAATTCTCGTTTTGCAGCACATTTAGGCATTATAAAAACGTATCGAAAAATCGTGTGCAAATACTGGTGGCCTTCCATCTTTTCGGATGCTCAAAAATGGGTAAATGCCTGTGAAAATTGTCAGCGAATAAAATTTCTGCCCAGAAAAGCATCGTTGCAGACCATCGAGGTGGGAGAACCATTCAGTAGAATTGCTATAGACATAGCGCAGCTGCTCTTTACATCTGAAGGGGATAAGTACGTCATTGTCTGTACTGAGTATGCGACTCGTTGGGTAATGGCCAATGCGATCCCCTCCATGACAGCGGAAATAGTTGCAAGATTTCTTGTGAATGACGTAATTTGTCAACACGGAATGCCGACCACTATTCTTTTGGAATAAGTAGCTTAATTCACATCTGAAATTGTGTCTAATCTTTGCCGATGTTTGCAAATCCTCCAGTATTTTACTACTAGAAACCAGTGGCGGATCCAGGATTTTCCTAAGGGGGGCGGTACCTTTTAGGGGGCGGAACCCTGACTAGGGCGGAAAAATCAGCCATTTTGACCCGAAAATCAGCTAAAACGCGCGCTTAGAAATCCTTAATTTTGCGTACTATTTTGGGCCAATAGGAGGGCGGCCGCCCCTTCCTAAATCCGCCCCTGCTAGAAACCACCCGAGTAGTAAAGCGGGCCCCTTCAGAGTCTCCTTTCTTAAGCATAGCACGTGCTTAGGCATAGAGACTCCATGAGGCGCTAAGCGCCTGGTTCTAAGGGTTTTACTACACATAGGCGTAAAGCGCCCAACTTTTCACACTCGGATATCCAGGACGGGCGGAACCAATTGATTTTAATTTGCATAAGTAGCCAGCAGCGTCTCCCATGCTACTGTTCTAATTTTAATTTAGATTATCAGCTCACTGCACGTTGAAGCATTGGGACGCTGTTCTATTTCCGCATGTATTTTAAACTTCGAGACATGTAAGAACGTGCATAATAAATCATCATCAAAAGCAAAGCGTAAAATTTTGACGCTTAATGTTATTCATTTTCATCTTATTTATAGTTCATGGGTGCTTAGCGATTTTATCCTATGTGTGCAATCATTTTATTTCTTGTACATTTATGTATGTTCTCAGCTTATCAGACGAAACTTATGTTATTCATTCTCATATTATTTATAGCTCACGGGTGCCACTCACAAATAGGCGTGGGATGGGTTTGGGGGTAAGCACCCCCAGAAGTTTAAATATCCCTCAGATTTCAAAATACCCCCCCAGAATTCAATTTTTGAAAATTTTTCTTTGCTTTTCTAGCGATTTTTCGGAGCCATTGGATAGTGCTCAATGAGAAACGTCGAAAAATTGTGTTTTTTCGCCATACAACCACTTTTAAGACCATTTTTTGACCTTTGAAAATTTTTTCACCTCCCCCCAGAAATTTTTTCACCCCCCTCCCTCCCAGAATTTTGGAGCTGCCCACCTATGGTGCCAATGCGTACCCATTTTGTCCTATGTGAGCAATCATTTTTCTTTCTCGTACATTCATGTAGGTTCTACAGCTTATCAGACAAAACTTATGTTATTCATTCTCATCTTATTTATGACTCAGTGTGCATACCTTACCTGGGTGTGGGGGATTTCTGGGGGATAAGCACCCCCAGAAACCAAAATCTCCCCCCCAGAAATCAAAATACTCCCAGTCCCAAAATTCAATTTTTGAAAATTTTTAATGTTTTTTTCGCAATTAGTGCTTGATGAGAAACGTCAAAAAATAGTGTTTTTATCGTCATACCACCATTTTTAAGGCCTTTTTTGACCTTCAAAAAATCTTGCACCCCTCAGAATTTTCTTGCTGCCCACGTATGGTGCCTACCCATTTTATCCTACGTGTGCAATCTCTTAATTTTATGCAAATTCAAAAGCTTTGAAGAGACTCGAGGTGTAGAAACAACATTTCGAATCGTAACCATGACTGAGAATGATAAAATTTTAATGAACACTGCTGTTTATAATAAGTAAGATGACTTAAGTAATCGAAAATGCAACTTGCAAATCACACAGGCTCCATCAGACGATTTCATATTTATAATAATTCGGGAGCATTTTCTTCATCTTTTTTTGTCATCATGGTTTCGCTTTACTACTAGTATGAATAATATTGCCATTAATTATCTATTCATAATAATTTTAATTTGCCAGCACAAAACAAGTAATTCTGTCAAAATATTGCGACGATAATTTTCGTTTGGTCAAATTGAACCTCTTTACTGTCATCATAAACATTTCGCCGACAACATAATAATCAGTTGCCACTCCTCCCCAGCCGACTTGCATTCATTCTTTTTCACCGAAAATAACGTCCCAGAAATCGGGTGATCCAAAATTTGTTCTGTTGGCCTTTGATAATTTGATGAATTCTTGGAAAATAAACGAAACGATTTTTTCTTCGCCGACCCATAATCGACTATCGACCAGTTTTTGAAACATCTGCCGATTTATAACCGGCTCTCGTAATTCCTTTGACGACCCGTCTTGAACAATAGTTGCCGAAAATTGAGCCATAATCGCATTCCTAAAGCCTGTGCTGCCATACTCTCAGATTTTCTGTAGTAAAACGCCAAAGAAACGCTCGTTTCCGACCCAGATCTTCGACTCGAACATCGCTAATAGTAGGTTGACAGACGGAAGTTCGAAATGTGCCGCCATAATTCTTGAAAAGAATGAGCTCGCTAGCTCTGCTCAGAGTGATGGCGTACCAGAAATAGCATCTTTGATCAAGCTGAGACAATAGGCAACGGAATTGAGTGCTGAAAACTCATATTTTTTTAATTTTTTATCTATAGTTTCTTTATTTTTCCGTTTTCCTCTTTTTTATAATTTTTTGTCCAATTGATGGCTTTCTATCATGATAGCAAAAAACATGTATAACAGCATACTTTCAAGAAAATATAAAAATTTTACAAAAAATTTTCATAACTTGACAGATAATTTTCACAACTTGACAAAAATTTTTTTTCACAAATTTACAAAAAATTTTCACAACTTGACAAAAAAATTTTCACAACTTGACAAAGAATTTTCACAACTTGACAAAAAAATTTCACAACTTGACAAAAAAAAACTTGACAAAAAATTTTCACAACTTGTCAAAAATATCTCACAACTTGACAAAAAATTCATAACTTAACAAAAATATTTCTCAAGTTGATAAAAATTTTTCACAACTTAACAAAAATATTTCACAACTCTACAAAAATATGATTGTTATTGAAGGGCAAAGTCTTCGGTAGTATGCAATTATTAGAAACCTATGCATGCGTGCGGGAGACAAGAGAAGCACCTATGGGAGGGGGTCTACTTCACATGAATGGGAAAACTTCAAGGAAAAGGCCGAAAATTGATGAAAATTAAAATTTTCTGCTGCAATGACTGTGAATTAATGCAGCTTTTAAACTGCATTCCAGCATTTATGACTATTTTGAGGCTGAAAAAAGTTCTCTGGGTGACCCGAGAACCGCCATGCAACGCATCTACGGATGATATTTTTTTTGTTATTTTTGCGATTTTGTGTCAACCTGCGACGATTCATCATGTCGTATTTTTTATCAAGCAAGGTGGTCAACTATTCCAATTTGCAGTAGGCTGCCTACTTCATTTTTGCTGTAATTTTAAAATTTCAGCAACTTTCGCGAATCCATACCTGAAAGTTCTACTCAATTTTCGTCAGCTGAAACAAAATTAGTCGTTATGAAGATCACTTACTTATTCCTGACATTCTTATTGTTGTTATCACATTTACGTGCTTTCTTCGAACAATAAATAAAAGATCAGTACATAACAACGAGACCTGCACGTGGGGGCATCTAGGCATAGAAAAATAGGAAAATTTCTGGATAAAATAGGGCGAAAAGTAAGGAAAATGTAAAAATGATTGATATTGACCAGAAACATAGTTTTTATGCATTTCAGCAATTATAATAATTTTCAGCAAAAAAAATTCAATGACACCAGCTGAAATTCCCAGATCGACCATGCTGTGTACCTATTATGCAACCAAGACAGACGAATTTATTCATTTCGTCAACTATTCATAGCGTGAAACTTTATTGCATATGTGATTGACCTTACATCACATTTTTAACTTAGAAGCTAGCACATTCTTCACAATATTGGTCGCTACCGTCACTTCATTCAGTTCTATGCCTAGCATCCGTTTTCTTCATATGCAAAACGTTAAGCTCTGGTTCTGAAGCAAAAATTATCGCTGACAAAGTGCCCCGATTTTTTGTGGACAATATTTCAACTAGTGCTTTTGTACAAGGTCCGTTTGGCAATGTACAAAGATGGCCCCCTAAAAAGTCTTTGTAACATTTTGTACACACTAATTTTTCGGTACTATAATAATATGGTACAGTAACAATTTCGGTGTTTCAAAAACAGACTTGTTCAACTTGTGGTATTGTATTTTAGCTAATTTCTGGATTTTTGAGCGCTAAAATCACTAATAGTTTTCTCAAAACGGCGCAAGGCGCTCGGAAAATTCGACAGTTTCTTTCAAAATGCAATTTCTGAAAGATACATAGAGCACACAATTACTCATTTCGAAGAAAATTTAACAACTTGACAAAAAAATTTTCACATCTTGACAAAAAATTTTCACAACGACGAAAATATTTCACAACTTGACATAAAGTTTTCTCTACTTACTGTATACTACCGAAAAACTTTGCCGTTTTGAAAACAATCAATGTATATATTTTTGTAAAGTTGTGGAATATTTTTGTAAAGTTGTGAAATATTTTTGTTAAGTTCTGAAAATTTTTTGTCAAGTTGTGAAATATTTTCGTCAAGCTGGTGAAAATTTTTTGTCAAGTTGTGATATTCGTCTAAGCTTGTGAAAATTTTTTGTCAAGTTGTGAACAATTTTTTGTCAAGTTGTGAAAATTTTTCGCCGAAATGAGTAATTGTGTGCTCTATATATCTTTATAATTTCAGAAATTGCATTTTGAACGGAAAAATGTCAAATTTTCCATCGCTTTGCGCCGTTTTGAGAAAACTATTGGTGATTTTTGCACTCAGAAATCCAGAAATTAGCTAAAATACACTACCAAAGTCGTCACACAACTCTGTTTTTGCCACACTAAAATCGTTACTCTTCCGTATTATAGTACCGAAAAATTTGTGTGTAAAAATGTACAAAGACTTTTGAGGGCCATCTTTGTACATGTACAAACGGACCTTGTACAAAAAGCACTGGTTGGAAATATTGTCCACTAAAAATCGGGGCACTTTGTCAGCGATAATTTTTACTTCAGAACCAGGCTTAACGTTTTGCATATAAAGAAAACGCATGCTAGGCTTAGAACTGAATGAAGTGATGGTAGTGACCAATATTGTGAAGAATGTGCAAGCTTCTACGTTAAGAATGTGATGTAAACGTCAATCACATGTGCAATAAAGTTTCACATTTTGAATAGTTGACAAAATGAATAAAATCGTCTGTCTTGCAGTGTTGTTCCACAGGTTGCATAATAGGTACACAGCATGGTCGATCTGGGGTTTTCAGCTGGTGTCAATGAATTTTTTTGCCGAAAACTATTATAAATGCTGAAATAGCATAAAAACTATGTTTCTGGTCAATTTCAATCATTTTTACTCTTTCCTTACTTTTCGCCCTATTTTATCCAGAAATTTTCCTATTTTTCTATGCCTAGATGCCCCCACGTGCAGGTCTCGTTGTGATGTACTTATGTTTTATTTATTGTTCGAAGAAAGCACGTAAATATGATAACAACAATAAGAATGTCACGAATAAATAAGTGATCTTCATGACAACTAATTTTGCTTCAGCTGACGAAAATTGAGTAGAACATTAAGGTATTGATTCGCGAAAATTTGCTAAAATTCTGAAATTACAGCAAAAAATGAAATAGGCAGCCTACTGCAGATCGGAGCAGTTGTCCACCTTGCTTGATAAAAAGAAATACGACATGATTAATCGTCGCAGGTTGAAACAAAATTGCAAAAATAACAAAAAAATATCATCTGTAGATGCATAGCATGGCGGTTCTCGGGTCACCCAGAGAGCTTTTTTCAGCCTCAAAATAGGCATAAATGCTGGAATGTAGCGTAAAAGCTGCGTTAATTCACAGTCATTGCAGCAGAAAATTTTAATTTTCATCAATTTCCGGCCTTTTCCCTGGAATTTTTCCATTCGGGTGAAGTAGACCCCTCCCATAGGTGCATGTCTCGTCTCCCGCACGCATGCATAGGTATCTAATAACTGCATACTACTGAAAACTTTGCCCTTTAATAACAATCAGTGATAAATTTTTGTAGAGGTGTGGAATATTTTTGTAAAGTTGAAAATATTCTTGCTCAAGTTGTGAAATTTTGTTGTCAAGTTGTGAAATATTTTTGTCAAGGTGTGAGAATTTTTTGTAAAGTTGTGAAATTTTTAAAATTTTTATATTTTCTCGAAAGTATGCTGTTTTACATGTTTTTGTCGCTACAATGATGGAAATGCATCAATTGGACAAAAAATTATAAAAGCGAGGAAAAAAGAAAAAATAAAGAAAATATAGGTAAAAAATAAAAAAATATGGGTGTTCAGCACTTAATTCCGTTGTCTGATGTCTCAGCTTGACCAGAGATGTTATATGTTATTTCTGGTACGCCAGCACTCTGAGCAGAGCTGGCGAGCTCATTCTTTTCAAGAATTATGGCGGCACATTTCGAACTTCCGGCTGTCAGCCTACTATTAGCGAGTGTTCGAGTCGAGGATCTGGGTCGGAAATGAGCGACTCATTGGCGTTTTACCACAGAAAATCTTAGAGTATGGCAGCACAGGCGTTCGAAAAGCGATTATCGCTCAATTTTGGGCGACTATTGTTCAAGACGGGTCGTCAAAGAATTTTGAGAGCCGGTTATAACTCGCCAGATGCTTCAAAACTGGTCGATAGTCGATTATGGATAGTGATGTAAAAGATCAATTGAATCTGATCTTTTCATCCAGATTCAAATCTAGATACGAATAATCTGGATCTGATTATTTTGTGATCTGGTTATCTGATCTGATCTGAATCTGCCAGAAAATTAGAACCCTATCTTTATTCGGATCTGGATGTGTTTAATCAAGTTATATCTGGTTAAACAGATCGGAAAGTTGCGCGATGGTATTTTTTTCTGTTTTACGGATTTACTGTAGGTAGGTTATCTAAGTAGTTGTAGCCTTACATGCACGTATGGGTGGGATGTGGGTCTGCTGGGAGTTTTGACCCCCCTCCCAGATCCGTGCTGACTCCTTCCAGGATGGCCAAAAAGTGGCCCTGTACCCTATAATTTTTTGGTTTTAGAAAAATCTTTGAAGCTCTGCAGAAAAAGTGATAAAAATGTATTGAAGGTTGTTTTTTACATAAAAGATCATCATAATTGACCTTTGAGAGACTTTTTGCCTGAAAATGGGAAAATTCTAAATTTTTCGAAAATTTTTTGTTGAAAAAGTTGTTTCAGTGGATGCGCGACATTGAGAAACGTCTAAAAACAATGTCTTTAGTTTCCATGGGCCATTTTTATCGCTTTTTTTATGTTTGAAAAAATTGACCCTGACCCTTCTATAATTTCAATGCTCTTCATATATGGTTTTAGTAGGTGCATCTGTCATTTTTCATGAATTTTTACAGCGTTTTTCTTTGTTAAATTGAAATTAAGCAGGTTTCTTCATAGTATTGCATTTTGTGTTGTTAGGTAATGTGTCGTTTGTGCTACTTGACAGTGATATCCCTCTGAAATAATACACCCTCTCTTTCTTACAAGCACTCGAAAGAAGCATTTGTTTCTCCTGTTTGACCACAATGTTGCCAAATTCCAGACATCTTCATTCCTGTGAATATTCACTGCCGTTTTGTTTACAAAAATCTCAATTAAAGCTGTTGTAATAATTTTAACATTTTTCATGCCTCAATTTTGTTGAATTTTCACTCATGCTCTCTTCAACCGTTTCTCTTGCTGTACACTTCAACCTTTCAGATTTATTATCCACCATCAGTAGAGATCACGAGCTGGGTTTTTAGGTTTTTGTGGGTGCTAAAGTTCCCGATTTTTGGGTTTTTGGTACATGTACACACAGCAAAATTGGCTAAAGTGAAGGCAGTAACATCGGGAAGTTGGGCAAAATTGATCAATTTAAATTGATTAGCAGTTACATTGTCCAGAAACAACGAAATAATTGCCCGGAAATCAGTTTCTGGAAAATATTTCAAAAGTCAAAAAAAAATTTTCTCAATTTTTTGTGTATATGCTGGTATGCTGGCATAATCTTTATCGAGGCTAATGCCAACAAACTTGGAAACACGGCTGAGTTTGATATTGATTACGAAAATACCAATTTACATGGCGTAAAATGAAAATTATTTGAATTATTTTTTTTGTTTTAAACTGTTTTTATCTACGTATTGCTGGAATATTTCGCCCATTATGTAACTCCAAATTAGTTTTTCAAAGGTTGCCTCACTGTTGGCTTACTGCAAATATCAAGAACCCGCCTAAAACTTGAAAAACCCCACCAATAACCGACAAAAACTCGAAAACTCCGCCAAAATTCTAGATCCTGATACCGACGTTTTCCAATTTTGGTGTCTACATCAAGATACGTACAAAAGGATTGTCCGTTATCGCATGCAATCTTCTTTCAGCTCCTGCATCATCCGCTTCCGCTGAGAGGGCCATTTCAGCCTCAGGATTGTCGTGTTTCCGGCACGTCGGAACCAGATTGTAAGATACCAATTTAAAAAAATATTACCTTGTTGAAAATGAACCAACATTTTATTGAAATTCGAATTCTTTGTTGATTAAAATTGTTGTTGATGTCTCAGCAGACAGAAAGGAATATATGATATCATTTATATGTAAAAGCTCTAAAATGCAAATTTTCCTCGGCTCTGCCCCAGACCCCTCTGAGGGGCTATTATATCGTCTCGCCACCGGGAGACCCCCCAATCCATATGGGTTCGGGTGCTTTACGCCCCCTTTTTCGAAATACAAATTGCTGCACAAAAAAAATTTTTTCTGAATCTGGATCTTTTAAATTTTGATCTGGCAAAATTATCTGGATCTGGATCTGGTTATTTTCTCGATCCGGTTATGTGATCTGGATCTGGATCTGCCAGAAAATCTTAACCCGATCTTTATCTGGATCTGGATCTAGGTAAAACTCTGGATCTTTTACATCACTAATTATGGGTCGGCAAAAAAATATTCCGTTTATTTTCCAAGAATTCATCAGATTATCACAGGCCAACAGAACGAATTTCGGATCACCCCATTTCTGGGACATTATTTTCGGCGAAGAAGAATGAGTGCAAGTCGGCTGGGGACGAGCAGCAACTGATTATTATGTCGTCGGCGAAATGTTTAGGATGAGAGTTAAGAGGTTCAATTAGACCAAACGAAAATAATCTTTGGCAATATTTTGACAGAATTACTTGTTTTGTGCAGGGAAAATTAACATTATTATGAATAGAAAATTAACGGTAATATTATTCATACGAGTAGTAAAGCAAAACCATGATGACAAAAAAGATGAAGAAAATGTTCCCGAATTACTATAAACATGAAATCGTCTGATGGAGCCCGTGTGATTGGAACGTAGCATTTTCGATTATTTAAACCATCTTACTTATCATAAATCGCAGTGTTCATAAAATTTTATCATTCTCAGTCATGGTTACGATTCGAAATGTTGTTTCTACACCGCGAGTCTCTTCAAAAGCTTTTGAATTTGTATAAAATTAAGAGATTGCACACATAGGATAAAATTGGTAGGCGCCCGTGAGCTATAAATAAGATAAGAAATGAATAACATAAGTTTTGTCTGATAAGCTGTAGAACCTACATAAATGTACGAGAAATAAAATGATTGCTCACATAGGATAAAATGGGTAGGCAGTGGCACCCGCGAGCAATAAATAAGATGAGAATGAATAACATAAGTTTTGTCTGATAAGCTGTAGAACCTACATA
>JAVLUZ010000154.1:19219133-19363654 GCA_036768485.1 Mermis nigrescens | reverse complement strand
TTTACACTCAATACCGAGCGCGTCGTGAGTATGTAAAGTTTACACCAAAAATTCAAATAATTTGCGGAGGGTCAATTTTTTTTAAAAATGTTTTCCCTAATTAGTAGGTTACGAATCTGGTCTTAAAATTTCTTTACACTCATTGGTTGTTGCACAGGAGTGTAAACTAGACGGTTTTTTACAGTTTTCGTGTGCAAGAGCATATCTAACTCAGTTTTACATTCTATGCAGTCTGATTGGTTTCAAAAGGTAGACGGTTAAAAAATCTAGGACAGACTTTTTTTAATTTTTCTTAAAAAGTAATATTTTCGAATTTAGAGGCGGTTTATTGTAAAGAGGCTGGGACAAAAAAATATTTTTTCCCTGCCATATTCTCCACTTGGTAGACAGAACGTGGTAACTACCTTTAAAATGTGCCTCGTCTTAAGCGCTACACGTCAAAATTTTATTTGTTTCTTTACAATCAATATTGCGTTATTAGTGCAAGTGTAAACTTTACACTGAAAAAATTTTTTCCGCCCATAGCGTCGTGGATGATGAATTTTTTTTAAAAATGTTTTCCCTAATTAGTAGGTTACGAATCTGGTCTTAAAATTTCTTTACACTCATTGGTTGTTGCACAGGAGTGTAAACTAGACGGTTTTTTACAGTTTTCGTGTGGCCGAGCATATCTAACTCAGTTTTACATTCTATGCAGTCTGATTGGTTTCAAAAGGTAGACGGTTATAAAATCTAGGGAAACTTTTATTTTTTTCTTAAAAAGTAATATTTTCGAATTTAGAGGCGGTTTATTGTAAAGAGTCTGAGACAAAAAAATATTTTTTCTCTGCCATATTCTCCACTTAGTAGAAAGAACGTGGTAACTACCTTTAAAATCTGCCTCGTCTTAAGCGCTACACGTCAAAATTTATTTTGTTTCTTTACAATCAATATTGCGTTATTAGTGCAGGTGTAAACTTTACACTGAAAAAATTTTTTCCGCCCAGAGCGTCGTGGATGATGAATTTTTTTTAAAATGTTCTCTGTGAGGTCAGAATAACGAATCTGACCTTCAAACTTTTCTACAATCAATACACAGTACCAGGGGTTTAAACTTTACACTCTAGTGGATGAGTAAAAAAACAGATTCTGTCAAAGATTTATAAGCCAACTTTTTCGGTTATGAATTAAGATAATTTAAATAAATAAAAATAAAGTAACTTTTAAGGGCTACACGTCAAAGCAAACCGCGTTCGAAAAAACGTAATATTGAGTTGTTTATGGGGGTGTAAAGTCCGAAATCTGAGGTGTAAAATGGGCAAAAAAACAGGTTTTTTCGTATTTAATTGGTAAATCATATCAAATATTTTGCGGAACATAAGTTTTGCACATACAAACGTACTACAATCAAAGGGCTACAAACTGGCCCAAACCGAATTTATTTACACTCAATGGGGCGTTCGATTTAGATTTTTAAAGTTTACAATGTGGTGGACAGTGAAAAATACGTGTTTGTCCATATTTTTGTTCGCCACCCCTTAGAAAGTACTTTATTTTTACCCTATTCGACCTCTCCCGACTTCTAAACAGAGAAAGTGGCGAACAAAAATATGCACAAACACGTATTTTTCACTGTCCACCAAATTGTAAACTTAAAAAATCTGAACCTAGCGCCCCATTGAGTGTAAATAAATTCGGTTTGGGCCAGTTTGTAGCCCTTTGATTGTAGTACGTTTGTATGTGCCAAACTTATGTTTGTAAACTTTACACTGAAAAAATTTTTGGAAAAAAATCAGTTTGGGTTTTTTTGAAACAGATGAAAAAAAACCGATTGATTGCCCCAGATGTACATTCTTCTGCTCAATTTCCATACGCACGTACAAGACCGTTAAGCGCAACGCTTAAGTGAGTCGCCCGGGACCACCTTACCCTAAAAATTATCATATTTTTTATTCCATTCCCACACATATTTTCAATCAAAATCCGGGATAGGAAAATGGGCACTCGGGCTTAATGCGACTTGAGTACGCATTGACATGTGTGTTATCATATCTTACGTATGTTAAAAGATCATATGTGTGTGTCTCATATTTGTGCCTGTCTCGTTTGTACATACCTTTACCGTAAGCTTTTGCCCATAGGCCTATTGTCGTATTCATAGATCCTTTTCATATCTCTTGGTTCGTGTTGTTACGCCTCTCTTTTCCGGGTCAGTTAAAACTGCGTGCGAGCGCACTTTTGACGCACTTTAAGATTTTACATTTTACAATTAGTTTTTGAGCCTGAGAGCCTCTCCACCAGCTTCCGCGCCGAGCGTATCTTTTTTCTCTTCCGTCGCCGTACGTGAGCAGACTCCGTACGTGCCTTTTTATCTGCTTGGCTGCAGAACTCGTCTGTTTGTTTTCCTGCATAGTGTGCACGCTTCTTTTCGCCGTATGCTTTGTTTTTAATCATTCGTGTTTGTGCCAATCGGCATCAGTTGTATGCCTTTGGCAGGGCTTTGTGCCCTTGTTCAATTACATTGTTTGATTTTACCCGATTATCATAACACGACGGTCGGCAGCATGTATCCTTCATGCTGTCGCTTCTTAATTGCTTCATAATTTTTCTGTCCAAAAAATATTGTAAAAATTAATTATTCAATTAACGATGCTGGGCTCGGTTGAATTTCCGTGCTGTTGAATTCTGTCCTTGTGCTACACTATACTTAGAAACCCTTGATATTTTCAAGCACCGGAATTCGGACCAAAACAAGTTAAATAATAATCTTTTTGAGCCCTCAATTAGGTTTCCCGGGAACTTACTTTAATTAGGTACTTAATCTCAAAGGGGTTAAGTAAGTAAGTTTCACTAGATGCGTGCGTAGAGGGCCGGGCTACCTTGAATAGGCCGGGCCGCTTACCCCCGAATCGCGGGCTGGTGATCGACCTCCTAAAAAGGGCGAGAACCCCCGTGTGAGCGCATAAGCTTGAGATTCGGGTTAAGTAAGTGAAGTGAACGTAGCTTGAGTCTACGTTTACACATCTGATATTTATTTGTTTGCACTAATCATTTGTTGTTAAAATGTAGTTAATACTACAAATTTATTTTACTTCCAAATCTGAGCGTGGATCTAGTATACAATTTACCCACCACCGTTTTTTAGCCGATTCAAATAAGCTTCAGTGACCAAACTTTACACAAAAATTATCAAACGCGTTCTGACTCGCATCAATAAAAATAGTGCTGGTCACTGTAGCTGATTTGAATCTACAGTGTTGGTCACTGTAGCTTATTTGAATCGGCTGAAAAACGGTGGCGGGTAAATTGTATACTAGATCCCTGAGCGTTAGTGTTCCTTACACTTGATATTTGCGTAAAGTTAATGCTGAAAAACTTTGATCTGTTAAAATAACGTAAGGTTATCTTGTTTGAAAAGGATAATGCTGATGTTAAGAACAGTATTGTTTTCCGTGTTCTTGGACTGCTGTCATTATTGTGGCATGTTACTGTACGTGTTTACTGACTGATGTACTCAAATCATACTAATTAAAAGTGGGGTACTAGTAAAGGAAAATGCTCTGATGGAACAAAAAAGATGAATATACTTGGAATTGTAGATTATTAAGGATGTTAAAGGAGGGGACCAGGAAAAATCTACCTAAAGTCGCAAAATCTGCTAAAAATCAGACTTTCTCTAAGCAACGCTAAAAATCGATGTATATTCTGCGGCCAACAGATTAAAATAAATATTTAACCATAAAAATGATTGAAAAAGCAGCACGTTAGCTATGCAGTAGCTATGGGAAATGATATTGAGTAAACTAAGTCTTCTAAGCCAATTGAATGAAATAGCAAACATCGAAGACAATTGGAGACATGGTTGGTTTAAAACAGTAGGAAACGCGTAAGTTGACTTGAAACAGACTAAATGTAGATACACTAGCATGCCCGAAACGATTGTGTGCACTAACCAATCGGCCCCTGCTTTGCTTACTATAATGCTCATAACAAAATAAAACAACTTTAAATTAGAGCTGTGCCGGGGCCGCCTTTTTGCCGGGGCCGGGGCCTAGGCCCCGGTGCCAGGGCCGGGGCCGGGGCCTGGCCGGGGCCAATAATAGCGTGCTTTACCATGCTTATAGTACGACCCTGCCCTACCCCCTATATGTACCTATGCATATATTCTTGCTTGTAGATATGCACGTCAAGCGTTGATATTTGTTGGGATTACAAGATATAACAGAACATGGATATCGGGGGATCTAGACCCCAGAATTCTTATTCTCCCCCCCCCCAAAAAAATCCGCTAGACCCCCCAGAATTTGATTTTCAGAATTTTTTCTGTTTTTCTGCGGTTTTTTGATGCTAATGGATAGCTCTCATTGAGAAACGCGAGAAAACTGTGTTTTTTTCGCTCTACCATATATTATCAGGCACTTTTTGACTTTGAAAAATTTTGGACCCCCTAGAATTTTTGAGCTGCCCATGTATGGATTTAACTCCTCTGACTTGGATGCGTTTCTCAATGTGCTTTACTTTGCACTTTTTTTAGGCTTATTATTCTATTTGTTCTGATAGACCTAGCTGTCTGCTACCAAGCAAGCTGGAAATGCTCATCTATATGAAATGCAATTTAAAATATGTCAATTTTGATTATTAACTAGAAGTTTGCACCAATCTGACATAGTGAAATAAAGATTTGAATTAGCAAGATCTGTGGTTTGCTTGAAATTGAGTTTGAAGGTAAATCTGCCCAAAACATTATCAAGTTTCTACATTATAATCGACTCTAACATTGGCCCCGGCCCCGGTGCCGGGCCAGCCTGGCCCCGGCCCGGGGCTAGGGTCTAGGCCCCGGCGCCGGGGCCGGGGCCTAGCCTCAACACAGCTCTACTTTAAATAAAATACCTCTTAGTTTTCTATCAATCAGGTGCCAGCAATTTAAAAAAGTAACCTTGATAGATTTCGTACACTCTTATCTGAAACTTCGAACATTATTAAAAAAAGACACTTTTTTAGAGGCCGCAGAATATAATTCGATTTTTAGCGTTGCTTAGAGAAAGTCTGATTTTTAGCACATTTTGCGACTTTAGGTAGATTTTTCCTAGTATAATACATACACAATGCAAGTATAAATTGCTAAGTACCTAATGACATTCGCTACAACACTGACAAAGATAGGAATAACTACTATTTTTTGTTAACAAAAAGTTGGGTACTAGCAAGAAAAAATGCTCCGATGGAACAAAAAAAGGCAGAATATACTTGGAACAAAGAATTATCAAGGACGTAAAAGGAGGGGACTAGAAAAAGCTCCTATCTACAAATGTCACAAAATTTGCTAAAACTCAGAAATTTCCTAAACAAAGAAAAAATGAAAGTAAGTAAATCAAAGAAAAAACCTACCTGTGCCTAAAACTGCAAGATCTGCTAAAAATCAGACTTTTTCTAAGCAACGCAAAAATCGAAGTATATTCTGCGGCCTCTGAAAAAAATAGGTGAACCTTCTCATATTGTCCACCATACAGTGGGCGGTTCCAAAATTCTGAGGGGGGTTTTCAAATTGGAATATTGGCCTTAAAAATAGTGCTATGGCGAAGAAAACACCTATTTTTGAACGTTTCTTGTCGAGCTCTATCTATCGGTACCTACCAAAAAAACCCAAAAAGAGCAGAAAGATTTGAAAAATTGAATTTTGGAGGTATTGTTGGGTATTTGCGTTTTCTTGTTGGGTATTTTGCTTAGGGGTGCATACTCCCCAAACCCCCTACGTCTAGGTATGGTGTCCAATGCTTAATATAAAGCTTATAAAATAAATCTCAAATCTGCGTTTTTGCTAATCACTTGCAACGTTAATTTATTCGATATTGTGGCTAGATAAATATTACAAAAAGTTATATCCTATGATTATTTGCGATACCGCAACGAAAGACTGTGATTTCTACATAATGCATGCGTCCATTCAGTACTCTTCTGGCGTTTAATCCCCATAGACCACCCGGATTTTATTCCTGCCCATGTAAACTGATAACCATTAGGCATGGGAGGTTAGGGGTATGCACCAGTGTTCAATCAGAACGTCGAAAATTGCCGTTTTTCCAACATACCATAATTACTATTTTTTGACCCAGAAAAATATTGCAACATGGCGCTGCTCAGCTATGGCGATATCTGCTTTTGCAGAGTGAGTGGTTCAGTTATCTAGCCCAATGTTTTATCTTTGTTCGACAGGATGCTGCTTTCTTCTGCAGGCCGCAGAATATACTTCGATTTTTGCGTTGCTTAGAAAAAGTCTGATTTTTAGCAGATCTTGCAGTTTTAGGCACAGGTAGGTTTTTTCTTTGATTTACTTACTTTCATTTTTTCTTTGTTTAGGAAATTTCTGAGTTTTAGCAAATTTTGTGACATTTG
Source organism: Mermis nigrescens (assembly GCA_036768485.1). NCBI lineage: Eukaryota > Metazoa > Nematoda > Enoplea > Mermithida > Mermithidae > Mermis > Mermis nigrescens. Next base: position 19,357,282 of record JAVLUZ010000154.1, on the reverse strand, counting down.
TAGATAGGAGCTTTTTCTAGTCCCCTCCTTTTACGTCCTTGATAATTCTTTGTTCCAAGTATATTCTGCCTTTTTTTGTTCCATCGGAGCATTTTTTCTTGCTAGTCTATAAATACATACATATCATCCAGCGCGAGTCACTGGCTGGCTATTGACAAGCTTATGCATCACTCGCGTAATGATCATAGCTTAGACGAGCATCAAACTTATGCGTTACTATAACAGGATTCTGCGCTATTCATGTGAAAAGAGGCAACTTGACTGCAATCATATTGATGCATTGAATTGAGTGACAGCAATAGCTTATGCTGAGAGACTTTTATACCTTAGCAGTTATAAATTAGCACGGAAAAACACTCAGATGGATCAGAATAGGACATATATACTTGGAATTATGTATCACATAGAATGAGATTACTAGGAAAAGCAACCTGTGAAAGTCCTATGAATGTGGACTTCCTCTATGGAATGCATAAAATTGCAGTAGTTATATTCTACAGCCTGCTAAGAGAAATTGCACTTCTGTCGGAAAATTACTGTTTATTATTTGAATAGAAGTTAAAAGAATTGATCGTTTCGAATAAAAAAAACAAGGAATAACTCCGTGGCTGGTTTAATAAAATCTAAGAAAAAGCCACAGCAAAGGACTACTAAATTATTATAACGCACTAAATACCCACACGAATAATGAGCATTACAATATATGAACAGATAACAGCTTTTTGACATAGCAAGAGTACTAGTAAACTATGTGTTCTCGGAGTAGTTTGGCGGGAATGGACCCTAGAATAGCTACTGATCCTCCCCCACAAAATAGTTGCGCACCATCTCACCCTCGAAATGTTGAATTTTTTGTAAGAATTAAAAAATATGCCTTGTTTTGCGCTCTTAGCACATTTTTGCTGAAAAATCTTATATTTTTGTCGAATCGCTCGATATACACATGTTTTCAATACATTCTGTTCAATTAACTCGATTTTTTCTTGTTTTTCGCACTTTAAAAAACTTTTTGGGCCTGGCCCTTAGATGTTTCACTGTACATATATGGTAGTACATTAGGCCTATGATACAGCACCAGCTAGAAGGGTCGTGCGGAATGGTCATGACATCCACAAATAAGTGTAGGGGTGTAGGGGTCTCATAACTTTGGCGGATCGCCGAATTCAATTTTGGAGCAATTTTAGGCAATTAAGTCCCGATTAGAATTCAAAAATTTAGCTGCTGCTAATTTTTAGAGATATATATTGTGATTTTCTGCTATGGACATGTCACAGGCAGCGAAGAAGCAGTCGGCATTTGCCCGTACGGTGTGCACTTAGATTCCAAACAATCGCTGCACTGACATGCATGCAACTTAATCTGCCTTAATATTCAAGGCAATTAGAAAAATTCCAAAATTCTGACAAGAGCCTTATAGATTTAGCATACTTTTATAATGTATAAGTTATCTTAAGTGGTGCATTACCAAAGCTCTCTAACTTGGTTTCACATTCTGCTTTTCAGAGGAATAGTGCAGAGTTCAAAAAATTAGAAGAAATACACCTGTGAATGCATTTTTTTGAGAGGAATATCCGTTAGAAAAATATTACGCTTCATGAGCTACAGGTTTTACTTGTTTGGGTTTGTCAAAATAGAATTAAAGTTAGATCTAGCCGTTTAAATTTAACACTCTGATTAATTGACGAATTGATTTGCTAATTTCTTTGATTATCAATTCGGTCGTGCAGGTTGTTCTAAGAATGAAGTGTCAAGAATTAAGCTTCGCCTTTTGAACGACTTCCTTCAAACTCAGAGTCCCACATAGACTTGTAAACGTTTGCCGGGATCTCGAGGGTCTTTAGCATCCCACAACGTGTGAAGAAGTTGTGGCTATCATGTAGTTTTCGTCGTTTAAGGACACCGTGTTCCCACAGTCCTCGGATAGTCGGTTATCGATAAATGGTTTAATGGCAAACCGTCCAGTAACGTGTTAATAGGCTGTTAGCGTCGGGCGGGCAATTTATTCGTAAACGCAAGCAGCCAGCAAACAGGATAAAGACATAAATTACGCCAGAAAACGAAACGATGCAGGCAGCCACAAAAAACAGGAAGACACATGCAACTACGAAAAAACAGAATGACATCAAACGCTCCTGCAAAGCGACGGGTGCAAACCGATTTCCAATTGTTTGGAATATAGCATAGTATTAGACCAAAACAGACGCAAAACCGAAAACCGATAACAGGGTTATGCAAATAGATAAATGCGCATGGAAAACAAAAAGAAATGGTACCAAACTAAATATATATTTACACACAAGAGCTTTGACTCGTTTACACTTCTCCACCGAAGACCAAGTCCCACTGAGGTCCGTAATTCAGACAAGTCAAAGTTCTGGAACAAAGTTAAACTAGTTTTTTTTCTCTTTTTTATTCAAGTAAGACCAGTCCGTGGGTGGAATAGGACCCAAACCTTATGGTCCGGTCCAACCGAAAATTCCTCGACTAATGATGGCCCTATTGGCCCGACAGTATGGCCTCCGCATTAATAGGTAGGTAAATATCTTCAGATCCTTGATTTAAACCGAATCCGCTACACCGATCTCACTTTTATGTACAGCACGATTTATACACAAGAATGTGTATAAACATTACACTCAGCTCAAAGTTGCCATTGCAACTGGACTAATAAGGATAATAGGTAAGCATCGATTCGAATACATTGGGATCGGCTGAGGCTTCTAATTTGACCCTGTTTCGACTTTGCTCACATGAAATTAGTGAATAGGACCAGAATCCGAGGAATTTTTTTCCGGACCACCCCAGCCTAAAATTATATACTGATTAATTATTATCAACGAATGAACTAAATTGTTACACAAAAATTTTTGTTTAATTATTACATTGGTACCAGAACTTTTCAACATAATAACTTTGCTTCGCACAAATTAATAATTCGCACAGTTCTATGACAGCGAGTTTTGACGAAAACGCGTTCAAGTAGAAAAATTGTTAAAGTCGTTGACAATAAAAAATGCGAGTTTATTCAGACAATGCACAGTACGATGAAATTGATTTATGCCGGATTCAGGTCCTTTTTTACAATTTTTTTATTAAGAAGAGACAACATTTTTTGAGGTTTAGTGACTTTTAGATTTAGCATATCGATCTCTTTGACGTTGCGATGAAGAAGTTGATCAGGTGGCGGTATCGGCAATAATGTTGGGCGAATCCGGCGATGTTGGAAAAGATACGTCGTTTCGTGTTCGAGCGTATGCAAATTCGTAGAAAGTGATGCGACAGAGTTCGAGAGATTAGCAGCGGATGACGTAGACGACATCGGCAGTTTCATTGTCGCTCGTGGAAAGGCACGTTTGAGCATCGTTAGACAATTGGCCCAATAATACAACAGGTCCTAATACTGAGCCCGCTAGCTGCAGCTCAATTTCAAGCTCCCAAGGGGATCCTCCCCAAGTATCCAAAACAAGCTTCTCTTGGTTTTCCGAAAGTATCAGTTCTTTGCCAATTTCAGAAGATAGGGTAGAGCTCAGGTCCAAAAGATTTAGTTTTTGGCCCATTTTAATCCAATTTTGTGTGCTCTGCAGTTCTAGACACTTAGTAGATATTCTCGTAAGAACTTTCACAAAGAACAGATTAAGGTCAGTAGAGACAAACGACGAACGAATTACCTCTGCGCTTTTAGATATAGGCGAATGATATATTCGCTCCGAATCATAAAACCAAGTAAAGCAGAACACGGTACAATTGTATAGCTTCATACCAAAAGAAACCTGTGCGCTCATTTTCGACTGCTCAAAGGATTCGTGTGAAATTTTCGCAAAAAATCAATGTTGCAAAATATTAATTCAAAGCTTTTAAACGCTTTTCGAAAATTCTCTTCGCTTTTTATACGGTAATCGACTTAAACACCTACGAGAAATTATTCACAAATTTTTCTCGCATTGCGCTGAACCATTTCGAACGTACAAGACATGTTTTTGTTGTACCGCTGCTTCAGACTGTAACCGAATGCGACCTGCTGTTCGTTTCCAGCTAGTGCTCAAAGATGCAAATCTGAGAGTAGTAAATTTTCGCAAAGACACCCACCTTTTCGTTCTACTATTTTGGCACGTAGTTTTACCAAAAGTTGGGACAAAATATTTTTTCGGTATTTTTCGGTTCACAGCTTTTGGACTTTTCCCGTCACAATTTCAGCTTTTCGTGACCTCGAAAATAAAGAATGCTTCGCAGCAAACGAGGAGTTTTCGGTATAGTAATTTTATAACCGTACTGTTTAGTGCTATAGCCAGTCTTGTATTACGTCTATTTAGCCTACGTTGCTTACCAGCGATTGTTCCTCCCCGGTTATGCTTTTACGAATTCCAGCCAATTCATGCGCCAAAAAAATTACTTTCGAAATAGTGTCGTCACATTTGTGTCTCAGGAATTCACTTAATTTTGGCAAATGCTTTACTATTTTTCGACATTCAGGATAAATTTTTAATTTTCGAACGATGTATTGGAATATACCGCACAAGTATGGAGACCAATCAGGACTGCTATAATCGAACCAAAGTCTCTTGATTTTAAACATACTTAAATTCTCCTAAAAAAGCAAGAAAATTTGGGCAAAGTCCGAAGTTCTTCAACACTCAAAAGGATGTACAGTTCGCAATTAGTCACCATAATTTTCGGTGCTATTTGTTCTATGGTGTGCCTAGCTGCCAGCATTAGACGAAAATAACTGCAAGTAATCCGCTTCCACGTCTCTATCGAACGCATCGTTTCTTGATCGCCAACCTGAATAGCCGCGAATGCCGTTTATTCGCCGACTTATTTCAAAATTTGGAACGTTTCTATAAAGAACACAATAAATAAACTATTCAAAAATAAATAAGTAAATCAACTCGGAAGCAAAATAAATATAAACAAAAAATGCACGAAGGGAAGAAATATATTCACTGTTCAAACCAAAATTTTTTGCTTCGAGCAATCTGCCTTGCTTCTTCTAAGGCGCCCCTAGCTAATCGTGTTTTCGCACACAATTCTAATTCTGTGTCATTTTCGACATTTTACTTGAAAATGTGATCAAAAGCGACAGAAGTTACAATATTACTTCCTAAAATTTTACTACGATTTCGTTTGGCCGTTTCTCGTTGCGCCAGATTACATAGTCGTCTACAAGTATAGCGGGGCAAAAAGGCTACCTACAGGGTTACACAATTACTAGCTCACCTTTCTGAGGCCGAGAAAAATTCAATTTTTCAGTTTTTTCTGTTAAATGCTCGTTAACTTGAATTTCTTTTGGCTCAAGATCGGTAATTTTTCGCAAAAGGTTAAAATGAACGACTTTTTCAGGTCCGTTTACGTGTAAAGGCTTAATTCGGTAGTTAACACTAGTTTCTGGGCGTACTATTACATATTGCTCGACCCACTTGGGTTCTATTTTCTAACGCACACCCTTGGCCTCACGCTATTACAAAGCCAAACTTGTTGTCCTTGGTGTAAACCAGTTGAGCAAGCGTCTTTAGTATACTGAATGGCTTACCACTTTCTGGGCTTTAATTGAATTATCAAGGGCAATTTTTCTAGCTAGGGTTAAGCATCGTTTAACCACTCCAGCGTCTAATTCACCGAACAGATCGGGGTCTACCTCCCGTTGTGCTTCAAGATCTATCGAAAAAATGGGTTCCCGTCCATACAACAAATGAAAAGGAGAATCCGCACTAGACGCATGCTCGGCTGTGTTGTATGCTAAAACTACGAAGGGCAAAAGAGAATCCCACTCATCACTCGTTTCGGTTCCACAAGCTGCCAGCATTTGAAACAGCGTTCGATTAAAACGCTCACACATGCCGTCAGACTGCGGGTGGTTTATAGTAGTGAAAGACTGGAGAATTCTCAAAAATCGGCAAAGATTAGACACAATTTCGCGATGTGAATTGAGCTCCTTGATCCGAAAGAATAGTGGTCGGAACTCCGTGTTGACAAATTACGTCATTCACAAGAAATTTTGCAACTATTTCCGCTGTCATGGAGGGGACCGCCTTGGCCATTACCCAACGAGTCGCATACTCAGTACAGACAATAACGTACTTATTCCCTTCAGATGTAAGAGGCAGCTGCGCTATGTCTATAGCAATTCTACTGAATGGTTCTCCCACCTCAATGGTCTGCAACGGGGCTTTTATAGGCAAAAGTTTTATTTGCTGACAATTTTTACAGGCATTTACCCATTTTTGAACATCAGAAAAGATGCAAGGCCACCAATATTTGCACACGATTTTTCGATACGATTTTATAACGCCTAAATGTGCCGCAAATCGAGAATTATGATAAAACCACAAAATTTCGAGCTTTTTTGATTCAGGGACCACAAGCTGACAGTCAAGCCTTCTCCCCTTATTCTCCAAGGTACGGAATAGCTGTCCATTTTCGCTTATCACAAAATTTCGCGCTTGAACCTGAATTTCCTGCGACTGTTTTAAATCGCTAGGCAATTCATTTCTAATTAAAAACGCCAAAATTTTCGAACAAAACGGATCTTTCGACTGCTCGTCCTTCCACGAGGGAACCCCTTCCTCAAAATTCAAATTTTCAATCGCATCCAAAAATGCTAGAAAATTTTCCGAATTTCTTGTCTGATAAACATCGGCTGTTTCAGATTCGGTTTTCCTAGAAAGTCCGTCTGCGTTTCCGTGGTTTTTGCTTTTTCGTTGAATAACAGTAAAATCGTAAGAAGATAAATTATCTTGCCAGCGCATTATTCGAGCATTTCCGTCTTTTGAGCTTTTAAACCAAAAACAGCGGAACTATCTGTAACTAGCTCAAAATGCCGGCCATATACGTAAGGACGAAAAACCTTATGCACAGCCCAGTGGACAGCTAAAATTTCTTTATGGTTGATATGGTACTTACGTTCAGCATCAGTTAAAACTCGACTAGCATAGCTAATTACCCACTCTCCGGTTTCATCTTTTTGGCCTAATACAGCTCCTAAACCATGCTCGCATGCGTCCGTGTAAACTACAAAAATTTTACTAAAATCCGGATATCTAAGGATTGGATAGCTTACGGCGTCTGTTTTTAAACGCTCGAATGCTTTTTGCTGTTCAGGACCCCAGCTAAATGGTTTTCCTTTGGGTTTACTTACTTCTAATAAGGGAGAAGCTTTTTCCGAAAAATTTTGCGAAAACCGACGATAATATCCACAAAGACCCAAAAAACTAGCGATATCTTCCTTCTTTTTCGGGATGGGCCAATTTACAATACTTTCAATTTTTTTGGGATCTGCCTGGATACCATCTTTAGAGACAATATGCCCAAGAAATGGCACTTTTTCGCAACCAAATTTACACTTGGAAATTTTCAGTGTCAAATTAGCTTCACGAATTCGATCAAATATTTTTTGTAAGTGCTGCAAATGTTCTTGAAACGTTTTCGAAAAAACTACAATGTCGTCTAAATATACTACACAGAAATCCCAGTGATATCCAGACAACACGAGGTCCATTAACCTCTGAAAAGTGCTTGGGGCGTTGCAGAGTCCGAAAGGCATAACAGAAAATTCGAAAAGGCCTTTTCTAGTACCGAAAGCAGTTTTTTCGCGACTATTTTCATCCAATTCCACCTGCCAGTACCCCGAGGCCAAATCTAAGGTGCTAAAAAACCTAGATTTTCCTAAACTATCGAGAGTTTCGTCAATGCGGGGCAAAGGGTAGACGTCTTTTTTGTGATTGCGTTTAAAGCTCGAAAATCAACACAAGGACGAATTGTTCCATCTTTTTTTGGACCAGCAGAATATTAGCGCGAAAAGGACTCTGAGACGGTTGAATAAAATTTTGAGCTTTCATTTTTTCAACTTCTTGGTCGATCACGTGCTTAAGAGCTTCAGGAACCCTTCGAAGTGGCTGATTCACTGGGGGTTGCCTCCCGTGTCAATTTTGTGCTTTACTTTAGTCGTTCTTCCAATTTTACCTGAAATTTCGAAAAACAGATCTTTATTTTTATCTATCAAGCTCATCAATTGATTTTTCTCATCGTCGCTCAGAACAGAATCAGTTAATTCATTTCGAACATCTGCTAATGCTATATTAGCCAGATCTTTGGAATTTTCCGACTTTTCAGAGTACTTGTCGATGGTTTTCTCAATAAACGGCTCAATGTAACCTAAGATCTCGTTTTTGTGTAGCTTAAAAGGCTCATCTAGGACATTCATGATTTGGACCGGAATCCGCCCATTAGAAACTTTCACAATACTCTCAGTCAAAACCGCTGATACTTTTGGCTCATTTTCTACAATTTTTGGCATAAAAACGACGTCAGTTTCATCAGCTAATACACTAGACAGGCCATCTATATACATTATATGCCTAGCAGGAACGACTACGGTACGATCAACAGAAATTAGCGCTGAAAATGGAAACGACTTTCGTGGCTCATCCGCAAAAAAGACAGAAATGCCATTTACAGTAACGAGCCTGTGAGATATGTTAGGAACAATATTATAAGCATGCATAACGTCCTGCCCGAAGAGCAAGTCATATTCCATTGCGTCAGTGACTAGAAATTTCCCAGAAATTGTTTGAGAATTTTCAAGTGATATTTTCAAAATTAGTTCTACTTCAGACTCAAATTCGATGGAATGATCGCCTATCGTACGAATTGATTTTATTTCGGATGGTTTTTCGTACACTTTTTCGCCGTTACTTCTTAGCTCATTTATAACCCGTCTATGAACCAAAGAACAAGAACTACCGCTGTCTATAAATGCAATGACATTAAACGGTCGCTCAGAACCTATTACGAAGCTAACCAATGGCCTTAAATTACTATAAGTTCGCAGGTCAATGGTATTACAGCTAGGCAAATCTGCACTAGGCGCTGAAGGCACAATCGAATTTGTTACAGGCGTAGGAAACAACACAGGGGAAACTCCTGTTGGGTGAAACCGATTCACAGGTGGTTGAAACTGAGTTACTGGTGGCTGAGACTGATTCAAAGGTGCACGAGTACACTCAAAAGAATTATGACCGGGAGCAGAGCATATAAAACAATATTTATAAGCTGACGTTTGCCTATGATTAAACGTGGTACTCGGACTACAAGCCTGATATTTTTGACAATTTTGCTTAATGTGACCTACTTCCTGACAAAAGTAACATTTCACAGGTCGAGTTTGAAAAGTTGCTCTTACAGGAGGTCGCTGAGTAGGCGTACGTGGAAAAACAGTTGGGGAACGCTCAGAAAAAATCTGCTCTGGGTTTTGTAAAGCAACGATACGCGGATTATACGATTTTTTACGCATGATACTTTCTCTCAAAGACGATTCACTTTCAGCAAAATTCATTGCCTCATCTAAAGTTCGAAAATGCTGTCTAGCTACTTCGAGTCTGATTTCGTCATTAGCTAGTAAATCAATGTAAATTTCTACCAAAAATTTCTCGTTAAAACCCGGGAGTTCAGAAGCGTATGCCTTACGTACGCGTTCTCGAAAAAGCATATTAAAATCACGAACCGATTCATTAAATTTCTGATTTATACGCCTGAGATCAGTTTGGAGACGTTCAAAATGTTGTTTAGGCACTAGATGGCTCACAAGAATTTGTTTCAAAATATTCCACGAAAAACGATCTTCTTTCGGTATTTTATCAAAAACTGTGGCCGCCCGACCTTCTACAAGATTCGCTATGATAAAGGACTTGTACTTATCCGTCCAGCCAGATGTTTCACCAGTACGCTCAATTTTTGCGAGCCAATCCAAAAATATTTCTTCGTTGTTGCCGTCACACGGGCCAAAATGTCTGGGCACTTTAAAAGATCGAATTTCCTCGAGATCGTTTTCCTCTGCCTCAGAACATTCACTAGACGAAAGATTTATTTTTGACAATCTTTTCAACTTAGGCATTTCTTTTGAATGTCGAGAGCTATCAGATTTTTTCTTTCGTTTCCGTTAGACTTTTTCTGCTCGAAAAGTTCGAAATCGACTGGCTGCTTTCCCGTCAAATTCTGCGGGAACCTGCTCCAACCTTACCTCTATGCAATTTACTTTCGAGCTCATTTTTTGTAGATTTCTCGTAAGTTCCGAAACAATACCTTTCATAGAGTCTAGATTTTGCGAAGTACAGCGCTCTAAAATATCAGCATGCTTCTGAAAATCCAGTTTTATTTTAGATGTCTCAGATTCATTTTGTCTGATACCGTGTTCTAAAACGCGAATTTCAGATGTGGTTTTCGCTTCAAGATTCACAACAGAAGCTTCAAAATCAGAGTATTTTTGAATAAAATCTGATTCAAGACGAAACATGTTTTCAGACAAAGCCGTATATTTTTCGGTAAGACCATCCTTAGTCTGATTTAGGGCATTCAAGATTTCCGATTGGGACGTGGTAATGAAACCTTTTATTTCGATCAAAACGTCGCCAAAATTATTAATTTCCTGGTCTTCTTTTTTACCTGAGTTTTCGTCAACATTTAAATTTCCGTCAAGTTTTGCATCGAACAATATTAGATCTTGGTCACTCGAAACGCTCACAGGATCCGTCCTAACCGATGGATTTAAACGATCAGGAATTTCTACCTCGAATTTATTCACAATGCGTGCATTTATATTCTGAATGCCCTGCTTTTTAAGCTCATTTTAGCAAAGTCTTTTAGGGAATTTTCCAAATCAGTCCGCTTATTGCCCTCAGCACTTGTCTGTAAATGCTTCAGAACTAATCTTAGATTTTCCGTCGGGTAAGTACGATTACACAAGATACCAATACGAACAAGAACCATATTGATTAATTAACGTACCTTATATTGCGTACTCCCATCATCGTATAAGAATCGAATTGAGCCGAGCCGAACTATCCTGGTGCCAGCACCATGTAAACGTTGGAGTTGATCTTGGGTCTTTGGGTTCCCGCAACGTGTGAAGACTTTGTGGCTGTCTTATAGTTTACGTCGTCTACGGACACCGTGTTCCCCCAAATTCCTATGATAGTCGGTAAATCGCTATTCGTACGATGGGCAAACCGTCCAGCTACGTGTTTAAAGTCTGTTAGAATCGGGCGGGCTATTTATTTGTACACGCAAGCAGCCACAAAATGGAATAATAACGTTAAACGCCAGAAAATCAAAGCGACACAGGCAGCCACGAAACACGGAAGAGACGCAGCCAAGTACGAAAAACAGAATAATATGAAAGGCTCGTGCAAAGCGACGCGTTTAAACGGAATACCCATTGTTTTTGAATAACGCATAGTATTAGACCAAAACGGACGCATAATCATAAACCGACACCAGGGTTATGCAAATAATCAAATGCGCGTGGAAAACACCAAGAAATGGTACCAAACCAAATCATAGGTAGCGCGTTAGCGCGTACCTATAATATACTTGGGTACCCCCAACACCTGGGCACCCCCCTACAGCTATAACGGGACACTTCTGGAAGGTGCGGTTTTTTTTAAAAGAAAGATAATAAAAAATTCGCTGCCCGTGTTTTTTTGTTTTTCTTGAAACTCAAAATTGACTGTGTAAAGAAGGTGTAAAGTTTTTGTGTAACGTTATAACATAGGACAAATTTTGGGACCTTTTACTGCGGCATGTGGACAACTGAGTATTGATGACTCGAAGGATTGAACAGAATAGGATAATAGAGGGATGAATTCTACAGATGACACTTTTTTTGTTTTTTGAAATTCGCATTATTTATCGAACGGCAGTGTAAAGAGTGCGAAAATCTGGGGGTGAAAAAGCACTTTTTGGTCGAGTTTTCAACCTTCCTATGTCCGATACTAACTCCGGTTATGAGGTTTTTAAAATGTTTTCTGACAGAAATGTAGAGCGGATCAAGGGCTACATTCTGCATATAAGCAAAGTCTTCTATGCTCTATGGTGAGTTAGATCCTGGGGTTTAAAGTTTACACTCTAGTGGATGGTGTAAAAAAACGGATTTTAACTAAGATTTCATCTGCCAAATTTTTCCGCTTATGAGTCAGTGCAAATCGAAGACAGCATTAATAAAGTGCCTCACAGGGGCTAAACATCGCAGCAAACCGCATTTAAAAAACGCAATATTGAGTTATTTATGGGGGTGTAAAGTTCGAAATCAGAGGTAAAAATGGGCTAAAAAACACGTTTTTTCCGAAGTTTGATTGATAAATCATGCCAAATAATTTTTGCAACAGAATTTTGGCACACAGGAATGTACTACGATTTAAAAGCTACAAATTGTACCAAACCGAATTTCTTTAAACTCAATGGGGAGTTCGGTACGGAATTTTAAAGTTTACAGTGTTCTAAATGATGGAAAATACGTTTTTGTTGCGTTTTTTGTTCGCCACTTTCTCCGTCCAGAAGTCGGGATAAGTCTAATAGAATAAAAATAAAGTGCTTTATATCGGGTGCATGTCAAAGCAAATTGTCTATACATTAATTTTTAGCGAGTGTAAAGTCAAAAATTTGGAGTTTTAAATGCGTTTCTGTCTTGTTTTTTCTGCCTGCTTCTCCGGTTACGAGTCAGGGACACGTTTATCAAGTCTAGAAATGGACCAGGAATCAAATTTGATATGCGAGTCTGGCGCATATGTTTACACTCTACGGTGTTGTAAAGTAGTTTACACCAATTGTTAGTTTGCCCATAGAACATTATGTAGACTTAATTTTTTCATAAATATTAATCGTAATATCGGAACAATATCAAAATTACGAATCTGACTAAAATCTTCTTTACACTAGGTGTTTACATGAAGTTTACACTACATATATATTTATCTTCGTTTTTGAGCATTCCTGAAACCTAATTTTTTCTTGGAGCCTAGAAGTTTTCAAAGGATCAAATGTGAGACGTCACGTAGGCGCGTTTGTTTACATCCAACAGTGATGTAAAGTAGTTTACATTCATTGTTTATATGTCCTCAGACCATTGTAGAGACATAATTTTTTCATGAATGTTGATCATAATATCCGAGTAATTTTTTACACTGCATGTTAGCCTTTGTTCTAGAGCATTGCAAAAATCGAAATTTCTTCCTGAGATATAAAAATTTACAGGGAATGAAATATATACGTCAATTGGGCGCGCTTGCTTACACTCAGCAGTATTGAGTATTGCAAAGTGGTTTAAACCTAATGTTTATTGTCTTTAAAACATTATGGAGACTCATTTTTCCATAAATGTTGAAAGAAATATCGGAGCAATATCAAAATTACGAATCCGACTAAAATATTCTTTACGCTATGTGTTTGTGTAAAGTTTACGTTACGTGTTAACCTCTAATTCGATAGACTTGCAGAGACTTTGTAACTGAAGTCAAGAAATTTTCAAGGATTCATATGTGAGACATCAATTAAGTGAGTTTGTTTACCCTCAAAAGTAATCTAAAGTGATTTAAAAATTATGTTCAAGTGTCCTTAGATCATTGAAGAGATGTAATTTTGTCTTAAATGGGTTGCATTAAAGTTAAATCCTTCTTTAGCCGTGTTTATAATATGTTTCACAAAATCTTGCACATGGAGAGCTATCGTTTAATTGATGTAAATTGCCTGCAAAAGTGGTTTAAAATGAACCAGCAATCACACTACTGTGCACAGAAGTCGACAAAGATATACAGCTTTATTGTAATCATGTACATTAATAAGCCGTAAACTGTTAGTATTCTCTACACCTAGTAGTTGTGTAAAGTTTGCACTATTCATTTGTTGTTAATATGTAGTCTATACTACAAATTTATTTTACTACCAAATCAAAGCGTTAGTGTTCCTTACATTTGATATTTGCGTGAAGTTTTTGAATTTTTGCCGAAAATCTTTGCCTTCTAATTTACCAACATCCCGCCTTTTCCATTTTCTTGAAGTTTAAAATCTTTATAATTCTCTCATAATTTAATGGTAGGTTTTAACTTTAAGTTTCTCTTGGTTTACAACTCTCGCTTAGCAAGCTCATTTTTCAAAACTTTTTCATAGTGATCAGATTAGTTGCGTTTAGTTTGGAATTGGTGGACGGTCGTTATTTTATTACTCGGCTTAAATAAACCAAGTGACTATCTTTTGATTATTTTCTTCATCGCAAATTCAAACACCCAATTTTCAATTTGAAAATTGACCCAATTTTCAATTTGAAAATTTATCCAATTTTCAATTTGAAAATTGAAAATTGGGTGTTTTCAATTTCAAAAGTCACAACACATTGTGCTTGTGTCTTGATTGAGTGAGGATTTGCAATGTGAATTCGTTGGTTAAATTTTTGTGCTTGATTATAAGTGAACTGCACATTAAGAAGAAATAACTTAATGCAGTTTTAATTTGAAAATGGATGGTGTCAATAAGGTTGTCTTGTTTAAAAAGGATAATGCTGATGTTAAGAACAATATTGTTTTCCGCGTTCTTGGACTGTTGTCATTATTGTGGCATGTTACTGATTGTGTTTACTGACTGATGTACTGAAATCACGCTAATTAAAAGTAGTGTACTAGCAAAGAAAAATGCTCCGATGGAACAAAAAAGATGAATATACTTGGAATTGTGGTGATTATTATGGATGTAAAAGGAGGGGACTAGGAAAAATCTACCTAAAGTCGGAAAATCTGCTAAAAATCACACTTTCTCTAAGCAACGCAAAAAATCGATGTATATTCTGCGGCCTCTAAAAAAGTGTCTTTTTTAAATAATGTTCGAAGTTTCAGATAAGAGTGTATAAACGAAATCTATCAAGGTTACTTTTTTAAATTGCTGGCACCTGATTGATAGAAAACTAAGAGGTATTGTGTATTTAAAGTTGTTTTGTTTTATGAGCATTATAGCAAGCAAAGCAGGAGCCGATTGATTAGTGCACACAATCGTTTCGGGCATGCTAGTGTATCTACATTAAGTCTGTTTCAAGTCAACTTACGTGTTTCCTACTGTTTTTAACCAACCATGTCTTCAATTGTCTTCGATGTTTGCTATTTCATTCAATTGGCTTGGAAGACTGTTAGTTTACTTAATATGATTTCCCATAGCTACTGCATAGCTAACGTGCTGCTGTTTCAATCATTGTTATGGTTGAATATTTATTTTAATCTGTTGGCCGCAGAATATACATCGATTTTTTGCGTTGCTTAGAGAAAGTGTGATTTTTAGCAGATTTTCCGACTTTAGGTAGATTTTTCCTAGTCCCCTCCTTTTACATCCATAATAATCCACAATTCCAAGTATATTCATCTTTTTTGTTCCATCGGAGCATTTTTCTTTGCTAGTATGTATATATTTTATATGTAAAAGCTTTGACTCGTTTACAATTACTGGCATGTCGTTTCCGACCTTATCAGCGCCTAAGACTGTACATATTGGTTTGATTTAAGTAAAACTTAAGCCCGGTTCACAAGTAAAAATTGGCGATATCCCGACACTTTTTCCCGGTTCAGAAGTGCCCTGATTTTCCCGATTTTTAGTCAGCGATATTGCCGACTTTCTGATTTTTGTCGGCAATATCGCCGACTCTTACGATTTTCTCGATTTTTAGTCGGCGATACCGCCAACTTTCCCAATTTTTATCGGCGATATCGCCGACTTACCCGATTTTTGTCGGTGATGTCGCCAACTTTCCCGATTTTTGACGGCGATATCGCTAACTTACCTGATTTTTGTCGGCGATGTCGCCAACTAAAATCGTAAGAATAGGAACCCATCTTATTTTTCTACGATATTGCCGATTTTTGGTGCATTGAAGTATGCGCTAGGTATGCTGTTGTCTATTTAAGCACGTAGCTGTTCATGTAAATCATCATAAAGTACATATATATGTAGGTACCACCAATCTAGGTGCCTGACTACATAACAAATCCTACTGATTAACATATATTATGTATGTATGTACTTTTAGCCGCGAATAAGGAAAACTATACTGCTTACTATCTTATGTCATGAATTTTAATTAGATGAGATACTCAACTGACTTTTCTGCACACATCTTGACACTTTGTGCTATTACATATTTCTACGTACATACGCACCTACAAGTCCAATGAGGCAAAAATGCCAAGAATCGCATTAAACATTGAATTCCGAGGTCAATTGATTTTTAAGGGACTTTCATATTCTGGGGGCCCAGAGCATACGTGGGCGGCACAAAAAATTCTGGGGAGTGTAAAAATTTTTAAAAGGTCAAAAAATGGTCTTAAGAATGTTGGTAAGGCGAAAGAGCACCATTTTTCGATATTTCTCATCGAGTGCTATCCATTGGCATCAAAAAATCGCGAAAAATGCTAAAAAAATTCGAAAATTGATTTCTGGGAGGTATTCTGGTTTTCATGTGTATTTTGCTCTTATGGGAGTGCATACACCCAAACCCCCACGCCCACGCAGTGGCTCAGAGCCTCCAGACCATAGATGTACACCATGGATCAATCTGGGGGGTCAGCCGGTACCATAAGGTCGAAATTTTTTCGGTTTTGAAGGCCAAAAATGACTGAAAAAGTGCTAGAAAAAGTCAAACTAGCGCCAATTCTACCACAGTTCATGATAAAGAACGAAATTCAGACACTTGTGAAAAAATTGCGATTTTTATCGCCGTTTGTCTTTATTTTTGCCTATTATTCCCAGAAAATTTCTGACTTAACCGCAGAGATGCACAGTAAAAGGGGGAGGGGTGGAAAGCAAAAATTTTTTCTAGAGTCCCTTTTTGGGCTAAAAACAAAGGGTACGCATTAAAAATTATGTATGTACCTCTTTGCCGACTTTCCCAACTTTAGTCGGTTTGTGTTATTGTGCTGGTCATTATGTATGTATGTATCTATTGCCGACTTTCCCGATTTCAGTCGGTGATATCGCTGACTCTCCCGATTTTTGTCGGCAATATCCCCGATTCTTACGATTTTCCCTATTTTCAGATGGAGATATTGCCGACTTTCCCGACTTTCATTGGCGATATTGCCGACTTTCCCAATTTTTGTCGGCAACTTTCTCGACTGAATCGGTAATATCGGCGATATCGCCGACTTTTACTTCTGAACCGGGCTTTACAGATAAATTTTTTGACCTGTGATCCGGCACGTAGCTGGCCCTCCTATTTTAGGGGGACCAACACCAATTTTGGGGGTCTAAGCCAGAAATAGCACAAAATAACGTATGAAAAAACCTATTTTCCTATTTTTTCTGAATTTTGGGTTGGTCCGAGCCCCCTCCCCATGCCCCTCACCCCCACAGCTACGTACCTGCCTGTGATGCCTATTTGAAAATACCCATCAGCGATCAGAACCGTATTCAACACCGCCAAGCTTGGAAACCTTTAGAGACTGTTAAGTTTTTCATTTGGTATAAATTACTGCGCTTCCTGTCTTTCCGCACAGAACCCTATATTCTGTATGCTGCACAAAAATACCTGAAGAAAATGTATTTTTGGCCTATTGGCAGTCACATAAAACAATAATAATCCTTCATTCATACCCGTAGGTACAATACAATGTTAAGAATAATACGCAACGTTTTGACAGTTATACCTACCATCGTCGTTAGGCTCTTACAGAATATAAGAAGTTGTGCGCACCAGGAATTGAAGCTTAACAGCTAATAATAATTTATTTCTAAAGTCTGCGGTTTTACCAGCTGAGCTTCACTGGGCCATTTGTATAATATTATTTGTTCCTTTTAAAGTAACATAATCATGTTTTTAGTCTGGAGCCAGGGGCCTCTCCACATGGTGTATTCTCCTCAATAGGGCTCTATTCCATATACGACTGATCTCAATACTTCTTGAACCCACATTCTGCCCACTAGCCCTCTCCATCTCCATGGTCTCACGTATTTTCCTACGGTACCCATTGCTTTCTTCTGCAAGTATTGATGTATGCTCAAAATCTGGTCTACACCCACATGCTATGCAGTGTTCAGCAACCCCACTCTGTTCCTCTTTCAAATTCCTTAGTCCACTCCTATGTTCCCCAAGTCTTTCCTTAAGACTTCTACCAGTTTCCCCAATGTACTCCTTCCCACATTGTAGTGGTACTTTATACACTATGCCCTGCCGTAGATCTAAGAGCCTCTTTGGGGCAACACTTTGTAGTCTTTTCCTGATGGTGTCTCCACTCTTTGCCACAAGGCGCACTCCATACGCTTTGCACACTCGCTTAAGTTTCATGATTAATGCCCCACTAAATGGTACTACTGCTGTTGCAATGTAGTTAGTTGCATCACCCCTTGAGGGTGCAAGTTGTAGGGCTCTTTGTATTAATGGGCCAGGGTATCCATTAGCTTAAAACTCTTTAACTATTTTCTGATGCTCACCTTCTTTACTTTGATTTGTTTGGCGTTTGGCATATGCTCCTACATCTCATGGCCATTCCTCTAAGTATACCTGCCTTTGTGCATTTCTGATGGTTCGACTGGTAGTTTAGGTATTGACCTGTATGGGTTGGCTTACGGTACACTGATGTCTCTAGATGGTCATGGGATCTCTTAAGTAGGACAATAAGGAAGGGCAGTGTGCCCTCCACCTCCTTCTCCATGGTAAACTGGAAGCAAGATTTTGACTATTCTTGTGCTGGAGGAAAGCCTCTAACTCCTGATCTCCATGATCCCACAAGATGAAATGTGTCATCAATGTACCTGAGCCACATTGTAGGTTTATATGGTGCTGTTTGCAGTGCCTGTTTTTCTAAATCATTCATTAACAGGTTGCACAGTACTGGTGACAATGCTGAGCCCATTGACATCCCATCTACTTGCTGGTAATAATATTCCCCAAGCTGAAAGTAAGTACTCCTGACACAGTACTCCACCAGTTTGGCAATGACCTCAGCACTCATAGTTGTTCTTTGTGCCAGGGTAATATCCTGTCTAAGCAGATTCAATACACATTCTATAGCCAACTGAGTTGGGACACTTGTGAACAGGCTCACAACGTCTAGGCTGACTAGCCGTGTATTTCCCTGTATTACCATTGGTTCTATCATAGCAACAAAGTCGTTGCTATACTTCAGTGAGCTGGCAATGTTCTGCTGCAGTGGGTTAAGTATCTTAACCAGATATTTTGACAGAGGATGTATAGTTGTCCCAATGCACCTGACAATTGGTCTAAGTGGTACTCCTGGTTTGTGAATCTTTGGCAAACCATATATATGTGGTGCTTTGCAGCCTTCCTCGATTTTCACCTCTTTGTCCAGACCTTCTTCCTTGAGCAGTTTCTTCAATGCTTGCTCTACCCTGGTAACTGGTGTGCGTTTACCAATGGCCTTGAACTTTGAAGGATCATCAGTGATCTGCTGCAGCTTATTGTTGTACTCTATTCTGTCCATCACCACTGCTGCACGACCTTTATCTGCTGGCAGAATGACTATGGTGTCATCTGCCTTTAGCTTTTCAATTGCTCTAAGCTCTGCCTTGCTGATATTTGCCTCAGGCTTATCAACCCTGTCAATAGCTTGTCTAATCTTCAACCGAAAGTCATCCTTCCGTTCCTGTGGCAGGAAATGGGCTGCACACTCACTACCTGTTATGATATTCTTTATTGGATGTTGACTTGGTGCTATAGCAAAGTTTAAGCCTTTTGCCAGGGCAGTCTGCTCATGATTAGTCAGTGGTCTATGGCTCTGATTTATTACTACCTTATCCAGGTTGAGGTTCCATTGCCCCTGTCTTGGCATTAGTCTATCCAATTTTGCCTTCTGCCTCTGTGTTACTATTTCCAGCTGCCTTATGTACAATCTGTCTACTGAGCCCTTTATCCTCATCCAATGATCATAGCCCATATTCCTCTCTAGGTCTTCTTCAAGTGCCTTCTTGGCATCTTGTAGACTAGACTTTCTCCACCTCATATGCCTAATTCGTTCTCTGACCAGGGCTCTTCCTGCTCTCTGTAGTATCCTCTGTGAACCCCTGCTGTTAATAGGGTCTCTAAGTTTCAAACCTGTAGGTATGATACCTAGGTCTCGACATTGCATCAGGAAGGTTAAACTTGATGATGCTTGAGCTAGTTTCTCCCCAATGCTATCCAACCTGTGGAGATCTCTAATTAAGTCAGGGCCATACTGCTGTAGTAACTGACTTCTAAATGTTGGTGACTGGTTCTTATCTGAAGAAAGTGTATTTTTGGCCTATTGGCAGTCACATAAAACAATAATAATCCTTTATTCAAACCCGTAAGTACAATACAATGTTAAGAATGATACGCAAAGTTTTGACAGTTTTACCTGCCATTGTCGTCAGGCTCTTACAGAATATAAGAAGTTGTGGGCACCAGGAATTGAAGCTTAACAGCTAAATATCATTTATTTCTAAATTCTGTGGTTTTACCAACTGAGCTTCACTGGGCCAGTTGTATAATATTATTCGTTCCTTTTAAAGTAACATAATCATGTTTTTAGTCTGGAGCCAGGGGCCTCTTCACATGGTGTATTCTCCTCAATAGGGCTCTATTCCATATACGACTGTGATCAATACTTCTTGAACCCACATTCTGCCCAGTAGTCAGCACAAAATACTATTTGTATCGATAATATTTGAAAGATTCTGAAGTAAAGCCAAGGTCGCATGCGGAAACCTTTTCGCTTCGTGTTTTAAATAAAGTAAGCGCTCAACTTACAAGTATAACGTCGTCGAGAAGCGGCGGAAGTATCAAAAATCTAGGATAGGTTAAAAAACGTGAACAAATTACTCTGTCATATATTGCTAAGTCAAGCACCCTGGGCTGATGAAGTAGCCTCAAATTAGTGATTCTGGTTGCAATCAGTCGTGTTTATATGTTTTAATAATCAAGGACTAACAAAGAGTGGTTCTGTGCATTTAATAATTTTTTTTTATTTTAGAAAAGTACGTATGTGCTTGCATGTGTTAAAAAATATCATTCGACATTACTTAGCAATTTCTAATGCACTGTTTGAATTGAATCATTCAATTTAACACAATACTTTTAATGCTTTCACTTTAACAGAAAGGTTACAAAATTAGCCATGTGTGCTAAAGGTTGTTTTTTATTTTTTTGATGCCTTTAAAAAGCGAACGCCGATGATCAATATTTAAGGTTAAAAATTTTGCATAATTTTTATGCTTTAAACCTTTTTGGTCTTCCAAAAATGCCAAATTTTTATCAAAGTAACAAAGAAATTTAGTTAGATCGGTAGCTGTATTCTTCATCCAGAGGCACAAAATTTCAATTAATAAAAACTGAAACGTACAATTTGAATATTTACAATAAGATTTCAGTATGATAAGCTGGTGTTATTCGGCATAAAATTCCATAAAATTTGCAATAAATAAGCTTAAAGGTTTGCAAGGAAAGATAAAATTAGGCATTTTTTGTGCAGAAATGTTGTCCTTTTCCTTATTCGTAAATCCATATTGATTTCATCAGTGCTGTATATAGAAGTCGCACATCAGAGCGTGATAAATGGCGACTTTAATCTATTTATTAGAAAAGCAATACTCGGTAGGGTACTATTTAGCTTAGAAAACTAAACAAAGTCTGGGTCGTGCCCATCCTATGAATTTGCTCAATCGCCAAGGTCAATCTGATTCCTACAGATGTTTGTAAAGTCTATAAATCCTAATAAACAACAAAAATAAAGATAAAAAAATAAAAAGGAATAAAAGAGTATAAAAATGCTTCAATGACTTGACCATTTTTATTCTGGTGCAGTTGCTTGTGACACAGAATACTTTAAGAAAAACAATTTAAAAAAACGCTACCAAGCATTTATCACCTGCTCGAATTGGATATAAAAAAGTCAGGTTAACTGTAAATAAGAAACAGTAAACCCAGACAGTCCAAGCAAAAACTACATTCATAACTGAGCTTATGATAGCACACTTTCATTATAACATACAATAAAGGGCTTCAAGCTTGGACATGTTTAACAACTATTCATTGATTTCCTAGCTTGCGAAAACCATTATGTTTATTCTTTTTCCTCATACCTTCGTGTGACTTGAAATGTTAACTACACGTCTGTAATAGTAAAACAATATCTTATTGCTCAACAGGTATTAGATTCAACGGGTTAGTGCGTTGATAACATGAAGCTTTTTTATACCATTGAGCGAAATACGCAATCGTACAGTTTTGGTTCATATGACTCTTTCAACACAGATGAGCTCGCGAGAGGTGTAGGGGTTATAGCTGCACAGTTTAGATGGTTTTAGGGGTAACCCGGTTTTAAAAGGTGTCAGGTAGAGAAATTTTTTCAGTTAAAATGGCCTGAAAATCAGGTATGCTTAATGAGCGTGACAGCTAAGTGAAACTACAGTTTTTGCTTACTTTCAGGCACTTTTGCAGACAAATCTAATTTTCAAATGATTTTCACCCATTATTGAGTTTTCTCTCTGTACTCCATGTGCACATCGAGTCTGAAATCTTAATCTTGGCTGTCAGGGGTTTCAAAAATGACGTGATTTTAAGGGTGTAATGGTTTGAACGTAGGTTTTCTTATGTCGAGCTGCATGGAGCGGCCGACTTCATCGATAAATCGTTTTGTTCTTGCGCGTATTTTTTGAAACCTTTCGCGTTTCTCATTTTAGCCGATTTACTTCAAACAAATATTGTAGTTTTGTTAAAACATGCCAAAAAGTAATGTTTTTACCTGGGGATTCATTCTTTAATCATTTTTGTTCTTTTATATGTTTGTATCGTTTAGGGAAATTTATTCAATGGCCTTCTATTTTACCAACTTAATAATTTTAAAATTTAAAGTGATAGATGAACGTAAAATATGTAGAAGATTATTCCAAAATGTAGATTTAACTCTTAAAAAACTTCTTACTTTGTGCATAAAGTTTTGGAGAGGATCACGTCGTAAAACATCAATAAATCGACTATTCATTAAACATTGATTATTAATAAAGTTCCATAATATTCTTATAGGAGCAATAAATAAGATTCACTTTCGCTTTTATTTCTTTTGTGGCTCACTTTATTTTCAGTAAAAAATATATTCTTTGAGAAAAGATTTTTTAATGCACCACGGAATGAATTTCATGGCTGAGAAAAATTTGAATTATGACAATCACACAAATACTATGCTTTAGATGCTTGCGCACCGCTGGAAAATGGTATAAGAAATCAGTCGTTCACTTATTTACTAAAGTTGTGCGTTTTTAGAAAAAATGGATAAAAATAGTAACTTATCCTCAGTCGAATCTAACACTGAAAACTAGTTTAAATGGTTTTATCCAAAAAGCGGCTTAATTTTCAGGCGACACTGCAGAAAAAAATGCTGCTTACCTGTTTATTGCATATTTATTGCTCATCAATTCGAAACTTATGTGATTTCTCTGTACTTTACTTTTTAATCTGATAAAAAGAGTCGGATCGCAATCACGAGTACTTACGGTCGAAATTTTTTCGCTTTTGGAGGCCAAAAATGACTGAAAAAGTGCTAGAAAAGTCAAACTGGCGCCAATTCTACCACAGTTCATGATAAAGAACGAAAATCAGACACTTTAGAAAAAATTGCGATTTTTATCGCAGTTTGTCCTTATTTTTGCCTATTATTCCCAGAAAATTTCTGACTTGGCCGCAGAGATGCACAGTAAAAGGGGGAGGGGTGGAAAGCAAAAATTTTTTCTAGAGTCCCTTTTTGGGCTAAAAACAAAGGGTACGCATTAAAAATTATGTATGTACCTCTTGCCGACTTTCCGAACTTTAGTCGGTTTGTGTTATTGTGCTGGTCATTATGTATGTATGTATCTATTGCCGACTTTCCCGATTTCAGTCGGTGATATTGCTGACTCTCCCGATTTTTGTAGGCGATATCCCCGATTCTTACGATTTTCCCAATTTTCAGACGGCGATATTGCCGACTTTCCCGACTTTTGTTGGCAATATTGCCGACTTTCCCAATTTTTGTCGGCGATTTTCTCGACTGAATGGGTAAAATCGGCGATATCGCCGACTTTTACTTCTGAACCGGGCTTTACAGATAAATTTTTTGACCTGTGATCCGGCACGTAGCTGGCCCTCCTATTTTAGGGAAACCAACACCAATTTTGGGGGTCTAAGCCAGAAATAGCACAAAATAACGTATAAAAATCTATTTTCCTATTTTTTCTGAATTTTGGGTTGGTCCGAGCCCCCTCCCCATGCCCCCCACCCCCACAGCTACGTACCTGCCTGTGATGCCTATTTTAAAATACCCATCAGCGATAAGAACCGTATTCAACACCGCCAAGCTTGGAAACCTTTAGAGACTGTTAAGCTTTCCATATAGTATAAATTACTGCGTTTCTGTCTTTCCGCAGAGAACCCTATATTCTGTACGCTGCACAAAATACCTGAAAAATGTATTTTTGGCCTATTGGCAGTCACATGAAACAATAATAATCCTTTATTCATACCCGTAGGTACAATACAATGTTAAGAATAATACGCAACGTTTTGACAGTTATACCTACCATCGTCGTTAGGCTCTTACAGAATATAAGAAGTTGTGGGCACCAGGAATTGAAGCTTAACAGCTAAGTATCATTTATTTCTAAAGTCTGTGGTTTTACCAACTGAGCTTCACTGGGCCAGTTGTATAACATTATTTGTTCCTTTTAAAGTAACATAATCATGTTTTTAGTCTGGAGCCAGGGGCCTCTCCACATGGTGTATTCTCCTCAATAGGGCCTCTATTCCATATACGACCGATCTCAATACTTCTTGAACCCACATTCTGCCCACTAGCCTTCCATCTCCATGGTCTCACGTATTTTCCTATGGTACCCATTTGTCACGACGGTAACCTAGTACGTCGTTAGCTTATTCAACTATTTTTATTACTTACTAATAATCAGCTAATATTATACACAATAATATTATAGAACAGTACGTACTAGTCGAGGTGACAATCCGCGTAGGTAAGTCTCGGAATAAAATCAGTTAAAAATATATTAATAAGACGCGAACACGAACAACTGTACAGCCGAGGTCAGAAAACTATCAACTAACTCTTCGACTCCGAGCTACAGAGGAAAAAAGACCCTTCGCCATGGTGCTTATCACTTTTATTTACCAATTTTGTGGGTGGGGCTAGGCTTGTTTACCTCAACTCTTATTGGTCAATTCATCTTTGTCGTGTTTAGCTAATCTATTAGCTAGTATGATTCTTCTGACTTTTACGACCCTGCGTACTTTCTACATGTAATGAATTTTACATATTTGGAAAGGTAAATATTTTGAATTTATTCGGAGTCAAGTTTGAGTAAAATGACCCATTTTAGGTAACTTTAAGAGTAAATAAGCTTGGGGAATTTGTAAGCTATTATTCGGATTTTTCCGGTTTGGGCCAGAAGTTTAGCATTGGAGATGCTACATTTGTTGACTAGAATCGCTTTTCAATCAAGTTAGGTCATGTTTGATCATCAAATAATAAGGGTCAAACACATTGCTTTAAAATCTTTGAGAGTAAATAAAGTCTGGGGGAAAATAAATGTACATAAGTAATCACGGAAGAATTCTAACATTGAAAGAAGAAACGGACTTTGTACCTAGCAATTATACATAGTATTTTGATAAACGCGTGATAAGTATCCACGAAAACTATTAAATATAACTATTTCTGAGAAAACTGTTTTACTCTTCCGTGACACGTCCCCTGTAAAAAGAGGTCAAACGTCCTCGTTTGGCTTTGGCATCGTCAGGCTTCTTAACTTGTACGTATGTCTTGGGGCAGGTTTTGGTTTGTTTGTCGTGGTTTCTGCGGCTGGTGTTGCTTGACTGTCCGTTGAAGGCTGATTGTGATGTTGAGCGTCAATGGTGGTGTCTTCATCTGATTGATTTTGGCGGGGAAAATATTTTCTTGGTACGGTTCACATGAACCGTGGCAACTTTTTCTTTACCGAGATCAATTTTTATATTTGGGTATTTAACTTCAATGATACGAAACGGTCCAAGGTATGTTTGGAGGAGTTTTTGGGGATTCCTCTATTTATCGATTCATTCTCAAGTAATATCATGTCATCGATTTTATAGGTAGCGTTATGTATCCTACTATCATATGTCTTTTTATACCGATTTTGTGACTTTTCAATCTGTTCCTGAATTATTTTTAGGGCTGTTGAGAAGTGACGTTTGACTTCCAAGTCATATGTTTCAGCGTCAATTAAGTATAAGGGGCGTTTGTATGTTAGGGCCATATCAATGGGAAAATTTGGGTTCCGTCCATATACGAGTGTAAAGGGAGAATAGCCTGTAGTTTCGTTTTCGTGAATGTTGGTCGCAAATACTGCGTATGGTAAATGCTCGTCCCAATCCGGCTCATTCAAATCTATGTACATTCTTATCCGTGTCGTTAGTGTTTGATTGGCTCTTTCTACTTCTCCATTGGCTATCGGGTGATATGCGGTGGTGTGGATTTTCTTTGTCTTAAATAGTTGGTGTAATTTCAGTCATTAATTCTGAGGTGAAATTGCTGCCTCTGTCTGATTGTAGGATTGCGGGAGCGCCATGTCGGCAGATTATTTGAGTAATAAATAGCTTAGCTATTGTTTGTGCTGTAATATTTGGTGTGGCATAAGCTTCGATGTATTTCGTAAAATAATCTATAAATACTACTACGAATTTGTTTCCCGCTTCTGTCAGATTCAGGGGTCCGAGGCAGTCTACTGCGATTCGGTGAAATGGACCAACACAAGTAATCGGTTTGAGATTTGCCAAGATTTTCCTCCGTATGGGTTTGTTTCGTTGACATTTATCGCATGTTTTACAGTATTTAAATACGTCTTTGTGCATGTTTTCCCAAAAATACTTTTTTGTAATCAGACTAAGGGTTTTTCGAGTGCCAAAATGTCCAGCAAGCTCATCGTCATGGTAAGTGTAAATGATCAAATTCTTTAATTTCTCAGGAACGACAATTTTCTTTGTATTTTCGTCCGCCTTGTACAAAATGTCATTCTCAACAACATAACCTTTTTCTGGTTCAGCTTTCTCAAAATGTGGTTTCAATGTATCATCTTGTTTTTGGAATTCAGTTATGTTTATCTTCGGATATTCTTCGATTTCCTCGTTATTTAGACCATCTATGTACGTGCCTCTTAGCTCACAAATTACGGTGTTGATTAATCTTTCTTGTGTATCGTATTCATCAATGTCAAAGCATTGATTTTCTTTAGCATTTGGCAATCGCGATAATGCATCAGCATTTTGGTTTTTGATTCCTTTTCTTGGTTCAACATTAATTCTTATTCCTGCTAAGGCGAGTCCCCATCGAGCAATTCTTGCTGAGGGATTTGGCTTTTCTATGACGGATTTGACGGCAATATGGTCAGTTTCAACTTTAACTTCTTGTTGATACAAGTATGGGCGAAAATATTTTATGAATTCAACTACTGCTAACGTCTCTAATTCGGTAACTGGGTAGTTCTTTTCTGCCTTTTTTAATGTTCTACTAGCGAAAGCTATGGGGTGTTCTTCCTCATTTTCTTGGATTTGTGATAAAACTGCTCCTATTCCATTGTATGAGGCATCCGTTTGTAAAATAAATGGTTTGGTAAAATCAGGGTGTTTTAGGATTGGTGGTTTGATGAGTTTTTCTTTAAGTTCGTTGAATGCATTTTCTTGTTCTGGTCCCCATTGGAATGCATTTTGCTTTCTCAGTAATTTATTGAGGGGTTCAGCTATTTTGGAACAGTTTGCAATAAACTTCCTATAATAGGATATTAATCCAAGGAAGGATTTAATATCTTTGACATTTTTCGGTTTTGGCATGTTTTTGATTGCTTCTATTTTCTGATCGTCGGGTAAGATTCCTTTTTCTGAAATTTTATATCCCAGATAGTTAGTTTCCTCATGCGCAAATTTGCACTTTGAAAGGCGAAGTTTCATATTGGCATCATTTAAGCGCTTCAAAATCTTTTCTAATCGTTCTGTTAGTTCTTCAATGTTTTTTCCGAAAATTAAAACGTCATCAAGATACACTAGGCAAATTTGCCACTGTAATCCTGATAATATTATGTCCATAAGACGGGCGAATGAGGCTGGGGCGTTGCATAATCCAAAAGGTAGATTATTAAATTCATAAAGCCCTACAGGCGACAAGAATGCTGTTTTTTCTTTGTCTTTTTCTTCTATACCTATTGTATAGTAAGCGTTTGCTTGGTCTAAAGTTGCAAAATATTTCATCCCTTTAAGCGTGTCAAGGATATCGTCGATTCTTGGTAATGGGTATACATTCTTTTTAGTTACTGTGTTGAGTCCTCGAAAATCAATGCACATTCTATGTTTTCCGTCTTTTTTCTTACTAGGACTACATTTGTGGACCATGGTGAAGAACTAGGTCGGATTATACCTTTGTCTTCGAGTTTCCTTATTTCTTGCGTTATTATCTCTTTTTCCTTAGGAGATGTTCGGAAGGGGTATTTTCGAATTGGTGTGTTGTTTCCCGTGTCAATCGTGTGCCGTATTAAGTTGGTTCGTCCCGAATCCATTTCATCTCGGGCGTATAAATTTGGAAATTTAAGTAGTGTGTTGATGATTTTCTGCCGTTCTGTTTGATTGAGATTTGGTGATATATTTGCGTTTTCTTCAATCCATTTATCTGCTTCAACTTCGTTAATTATGTTTGTATCAGTGTTGCAATCTTGATTATTTGTTTGTATGTAAATGGTTCCAAGATGAATATTTTCGCGCAATTTAATATCATAGGATCTTGGGTTCATAACTTGGACAGGTATTAAGCCATCTTTTGTAGTACAAATGACGTGAGCAAATTGTAAATCACTTTCATATTGATATTTTTTAGGTGTAAATACTACAACTTTATTTTCGGGATACAGAATAGGTGTTTTAGCATATATAATGCCAGTAGATCGTGCGGGTACTAGTTCGTCGCGAGCTAGTATTACTGTACTTATGTTCTCAGGTGGGCTGTAGTTCATGCCCTCGCATAGGATAGGTATTTGACGGAGACATATCGTGGATTTCTTCCAATTAAGTTGTATATTTGGAAATCTTCCCAAAAATTAGTTCCTAAAATCAATTCTGCAGAGCATTCTCTTTGTATGTAAACGACGATTGTTTCATGTACGTCAGCTACTTTTATGCTAATTAGGGTAGAACCTATGACAGGTATTATTTGTCTATTTGCTGCTACAGGCTGAATATTCGTTGAGTGTATTCTCAAATTCGGGATCGTATTGGCAACTTTTTCGTCTAAGAGAGAAAATACTGCTCCTGTGTCTATCAGTGCTCGTACCTTTACACAGTTATTTATTATTGCTTCAATATGTGGAGTTTGCGTGATTTTGCTATTAATAGCCGTTATTTGCACAGTTGATTCATGACGTTCTGAGGGAGTTTTTGTCCAAGTTACTTTATTTATTTTTCGATATTTTCGTTCTTTTTGCTTTCCATTTTTTATTTTTAATATCCTCCAGAGTGCATTTCCTAATGTTTCGTTGGTTGGTCTGGTTGAGGGTAGAAAAGTGGTGCTTGTTTTCTTTTTCCGATTTAAAATATATAAATATGCGAAATATCCGATGATTAGAGCCGCAAGAATTATCAATAAGAGATTTATCAATAATTGAATTGGTCCTTTTAGCAGCGTTCCGAAATTAGAAGTAAAACTAGATTGAGTTCCTTCAATGACATTCTCTATTGCGGTTCCTGCACCTATTAGAGCGTTTTTAACGCCAGTCCCTGCTCCAGACAAAGCTTCATATATGGTATCTGGCTGTAATGACATCATAGAAGTATACTGTATCAGGCGATGCATTGCTTTCTGTAAGAGTTCAGTTTTATATAAATAATTTCGAAAAAGTCCGAAAGTAGGTTGACCCACAGCTAATCGGTCGTGAAAAACTGAGGGGGTATTGAATTGAAACAGAGTATTATTATCTTCCCAACTTAATTCTAGAGGGATTTCAGAAACATGTGTTATTCCAGAGCTTGTGATCCATTTGTCCTTATATCTAAAAATTTCTATTTTCTTGTGCAAACAATTTACTGTTTCGGAAAAATGGACTAAATCTATGCTTCCTGGAAGCGAAAACCATAATTTTCCATCATATTCGACCGGCAAGTACTTATAACATGTGTCATTTACTTTATGTTCCGCATAAATTCTAGTCACATTTACTTTTCTGCAGCTCCATACCGTTAAAATTTCTCCGGTGAATTCGGCAATAATGTCGGTCCTACGGAAAAATGCACGCGCTCCTACTGTAGGATCTAGATATAAAAGCTGCCAAATGACATCGATGTGACGCTGTAATTGCTTACACAGTTCTAGCCAAATTCTACGGAAAGCACTGACTTCACCCTGTAAAATTCTATACTCCAAATAATTTAGCTTAGAATTTACTGGATCGTAAAAGATAGTCCTATTCAATTTAGCCGATTCTTGTAGAACTTGCTTAGATGTAAAAGCGTAAATCCTTACTAATATACCTTGCTCGGTGCTAAATGCTTGTTCGATAGTGCTGCATTTTGCAAATCGGTTGCGGATGACAAACGCAGATTGCAATGCATCTACAATTACGTAAGGTAGACTTATTAGTGCTGAGTAAGTTCCTTTTAGTACATAAGGGCACACTTCTCTAAATATCTCACCATCCCAAACGACAGTACTTTCTGTCATTTTACAGTTTCCATATATAGGTCTACAGCTACTTAAATCACCTAAATCCGACATAAGCGTATCACCGTCCCAACTTGCTACTGTTCCTTCTTCAATTATGAAGTTAGAAACTGATGAACACACTTGTTTACAGCACCAGCTAAATTGTACGCTTAGCCGAAAATTCGTTGACCAAAAGCCATGTTCGTCTTTTTCTAATCTATCGCTCATATATTTTTTCCTACTGTACGAATCTTTACATACATCATGCAGAATAGGGAACGTATGTGATTCATCGGAAATCATCCCTTTAGATCCGAAAAATCCAGTAAAAGTGCAAACAGAGCGAGTTAGAATCATACATTTTATGGCCTTAGTGTTTTTAGGGGTAAAACGTGGGACATAAATTGTAACATTTTGCTTTTTCGGTTGTACCAAAAGATCTTCCGGTAAAGAGCATTGAACAGTACGTGGGAGGCTTACTGGATGTCCACTCCTACTAGTACCACAAATCTGAAATTCAGTTTTGCATTTTAAAGGCAATACGCAAAACATGTATATGATTAAATATAAACGCTGTGCCATTAAGATTGAATATAAACGTCGCATAACTGAAATCAAATTCAAACGTCGCATCACTGAGAGTAAATAAGAACTTTGCATTGAGATTAAATATGAATATGGCAGCACTGAGATTATATACTTATAATATCGCTTAATCAATGATAAATGGAAGTCATAAATCACTTTAATCACGCTGCTCCTTTTAATTTTCGCCGTTTCACTTTCATCGTCTTCACACTTTTTCGTCGTCGGAACTTTCTGCAAAAATTCTTTGTAATTCGCTTTTTCAAAAATACATCCTAGGAATAACATTGCCCACTTTATTTGTTTACGATTTTTAATCGTACTGAAATGCATTCTAGTGTCTTTATCGACTTGCTTTTTGTTATTTTTGACAAATTCTCCACAACATTGGAAAGAGATGGCGTCAACTCTTAAGCTTTCCTTATTTTTCTTTTCATAATTTTCCAAAAATAATGATAGATTCAGTATCACGTAAGAGACTAACAAATCGATCATGCACGATAATTTTGAATAGATCACCGTCTTTAATTTACGAGTTTTTCTTGAAAAACTTATAAATGTAAGTAAATAATACCGTGAAATCAATAAAATTTCATGCGATACTATTGCATGCATGCAAACGTACAAAAATTCAGATATTAAAGAATGAATCGTGGTTAATTTGAGACATTTAAGCTTCAATGTTTTACAATATGCTTGAATATGAAGCAAATATCTTAAAGAGATAAGTATATATAGTTTGTAAGAAAGATATATCCAACAGACATAAAGATTTATGAACGTTATTATTAGATAATTTTTGCTTAAAAATGAAAACTTATAGATATTGATTTTTAATGAATTTTCTGGGTTATTTACGAAACAATTTGCTATCAGAATAAATATTTTAAATAAAAATATTAGAAATCGCTCACCTCCCTGCGGCTCGCGGTCCCAACGGCTCGTTCCACTCGTGCGGGGCTTTTTCCCACCATCCAAATCATCCTTGCCGTTTGTCGACGCTTCATCATCGGCGCGACGACGCTTTATTCCTTGTGGTCGAGAACGCAACCAAGGCGACGCTGAACGTGGACGATCTTCGCTGTGTACGGGGCATAACACACACGTGCACGGTGATTCAACCATTTGTGCGAGTAAAGGCCGGGCGCTGTTGGCCGGAAAACGGTTTTGCCCTGGAATATTAGCATCGGGGGAACTTAAGTTGTTCCGTTGAGCTTCAATATACTCATTTATATTAAATTTTTTATGCTTAAAGGAAAAGACGACTGGATGCGGTAATCAGGACTTTTATTTCCAAAATCTGCCCAATTTTCGTAGTATTCATAAACGTAATATTGCGGGGGGTCGACTTCGTTTTCTTGCTTGATTTCTGACGGGACCCATTGATCCCTTTCCCGGGGTAAAATGACGCATGGCGGACTAGCAGCTGGGCTGACTGCTTCCAAAGTATCGTTGTCCGGTTGTATTTGAAGCGAGTCGAGCATCGCTTTTTCTCCGCGCCAGCCGGACATCGGTCCGAAACTTCCGGGCGTGAAACCGTCGCATTTAATCTCGAACGTTGGGTCGATTTCGATCTCTGGAGAGGGGGGCAAAAATATAGTATTTACGTGCCTTTCTTCACATATTCTAGGGAGGAGTGCTTCGTCATCAATATCCGAAAAAGGGAAAACTTCACAGTTGAATTCAGGGTTGTCCCCCTTTTCAAAATCATTATTGTTTGAATTTATTTGCCTGTTACTGGGGCTCGCTTGAAAACGCACAATTTTCTTTTCAGTATTTGGAACATTTGAAACCGTATTTCGTGCGGGGGAAAAACTCCTATTTCTCCTGCCAGCAAAATCGTATGTATTATTACTTGGTTTATTAAAAGTTCTGACATTCCTATCTATTTGTCGAGTGTTTTCATTATAATTATTATTTCTATAATTATTTCGTTCATTATTACTTCTTGGTGCACCGTAACGATTGTCTAAAGTACTTTCTTGATGTCTTGCATTACCTAATCCCGAATGACAATTTCGGGCATAATGCCCCGGACGGCGACAAACGTGGCAGACTCCAGAACCGTAGCGACAATCGCTGGTGGCGTGGTTGCTTCGGCCACATGTCTGACATGAGCGTCGATTTTCTAATACCTCTGATACCATCGACTTCAATTCCTTGAGTTCGTTATTCATTTTCCTGTCAGAATTGAGTAATACAGATAGATTATAAGGCATATTATCTAAACTAGCGGGACTGGGGTATTCTTGAATCGTCTCCCTAAATATTTGTTGCTCAGCAAAAGTTGCCCTTTTTACTACCTCAGCAAGATTAGCGAAATCCTGATATTTTACAGCCTCATAAATTTTTGGCAAAAGTCCGTGAATAAAAATAGGTTTAATTATAGCCTCTTGGTTTTTCGCATTTAACTGTGGATAAGCTGAACGAGCCATTCTTTTCAAACGTTCCGAAAACTCTAAAACGGTCTCATTTCTCTTTTGCTTTGCGTCATAAATTAATTGTTGGAATACGTCAGAATCCTTACCCTCCGGGTACATAATACGCATGTGATCAATTAAATCGTCAAAACTTGTTTCTCGTAAACCCTTTTGGGCGCTGGTCAGGGTCGCAAGGGCAGGTCCAGTTAAACTATTTTCCAAAAGAGCGGTTTTGTATTCAGACGACATATTCGCACTCCCTTGCAAAGTCATATATTTTTTGAATTTTTCATACCATTCTTCAAATGATTCTCCGAAAGTGCCCGAAAATGGTTTAGGAGGGCGACTGCTTATCATCGTTCCTAATCGCAAAAGTGAGCTTGAAGTATCATTTCCATGTATAGAATCCTTAATTTCCTGGAGTCCCTGGATAAGAGGCTCTCCAAAACCTTCAAATGCTCGTCTTAATGTTAACTCTAACTCTTCTGGATCCTTAGCCATTTTACGCGTAACAATTTTTCGAGATTTAAATGGCAAAAATTGTTTAAAACGATCCACAATATCTTGATTAAAAACAGGCTGATCTGATTCAGTACGTACTTGTGTCTTCTCTAGGATGCTCGTTGAGGGGCTACTATCCGTGTGTTGGAGCAAAGATCCTTTCGGAGTGCTACACTTTTGAATATGTCTTGGTGTAAACGAATTCGAGCGAAAAATAGAGTCAAGCAGTCTTTGCTGCGCGTTTAGACTTTCCTCAATATTTTCGAAATGCTCTTGAGAAAACGTATTTCCTTCAGATGTTTCACTACTAGTTTCGTCTTTTTCCTCAGTATCTGAACTATTCTTCTTTGAATTATCAATTTTGTTTATTTTTGAAAAGAAAAAATTCAACCTCTTATTACAATTAGTCGGATGTTTTTCACTATTCCCGTTTTGCTTTTAAACGAGACTCGTTGCTGAGCAAACGTTGGCCACCGTTGGACAGCAAACAAGGATCTCACGTAAAAATTACGAAAAATTCGTTAAATTTCTAATTGACTTATCGTAGCTTCACGAACTTTTGTCGCCTAATCTACGCCCAGTCAATTATTTTTATTTTTCCCCACTGGCTTATCGTAGCTTCACGGTAAAATTCGTCTAATCTACGCCTAGCACAGAGTATTCCTTATTGGCTTATCGCAGCTTCACGTTTGTTGAACGTCCTATCTACGCCTAGCCTAATAAGCTTAGTGTTAAATTATTCTTAACACCGAAATCAATATTTTGTTCAATCAATTTTTTTTGCTGTTAACTAGCAGAAAAATTCAAACTACGTAATTTTCAAAGCAGATGTTAGTGAACAGAAACAAATTGTAATAATTATCGGAAACTTTTAAGAAAATTCGCTTCTCGTATCCAGGATCTTTGCACTCCAGAACATAGAAAACAGCAGCACCCCACTCGTGCTACCAAAATGTCACGGTAACCTAGTACGTCGTTAGCTTATTCAACTATTTTTATTACTTACTAATAATCAGCTAATATTATACACAATAATATTATAGAACAGTACGTACTAGTCGAGGTGACAATCCGCGTAGGTAAGTCTCGGAATAAAATCAGTTAAAAATATATTAATAAGACGCGAACACGAACAACTGTACAGCCGAGGTCAGAAAACTATCAACTAACTCTTCGACTCCGAGCTACAGAGGAAAAAAGACCCTTCGCCATGGTGCTTATCACTTTTATTTACCAATTTTGTGGGTGGGGCTAGGCTTGTTTACCTCAACTCTTATTGGTCAATTCATCTTTGTCGTGTTTAGCTAATCTATTAGCTAGTATGATTCTTCTGACTTTTACGACCCTGCGTACTTTCTACATGTAATGAATTTTACATATTTGGAAAGGTAAATATTTTGAATTTATTCGGAGTCAAGTTTGAGTAAAATGACCCATTTTAGGTAACTTTAAGAGTAAATAAGCTTGGGGAATTTGTAAGCTATTATTCGGATTTTTCCGGTTTGGGCCAGAAGTTTAGCATTGGAGATGCTACATTTGTTGACTAGAATCGCTTTTCAATCAAGTTAGGTCATGTTTGATCATCAAATAATAAGGGTCAAACACATTGCTTTAAAATCTTTGAGAGTAAATAAAGTCTGGGGGAAAATAAATGTACATAAGTAATCACGGAAGAATTCTAACATTGAAAGAAGAAACGGACTTTGTACCTAGCAATTATACATAGTATTTTGATAAACGCATGATAACCATACGTGGGCAGCAAGAAAATTCTCGGGGGGTGCAAGAATTTTTTGAAGGTCGAAAAATGGCCTTAAAAATGGTGGTATGGCGATAAAAACACCATTTTTCGATGTTTCTCTCATCAAGCACTATCCATTGGCATCAAAAAATTGCGAAAAAAACGAAAAAAATTTTCAAAAATTGAATTCTGGGGGGTATTTTGATTTCTGGGGGGGGGGTATTTTGGTTTTTCTGGGGGGGGGGGTGCATACCCCCTAAACCCCCACACGCCCAGGTGTGATGATAAGTATCCACTGAAAACTATTAAATATAACTATTTCTGAGAAAACTGTTTTACTCTTCCGTGACACCTTTATTATTTAATTTTTTGTTCAATTTGGTGATAAGGATTTCAATTTAATTCAGAACTTATATTGATGAATTTAATGTGAATTATATTATTTTTGATTCAGTTTCTAGGCAAAATCGCCGGACAAAAAAAGGCCAATTCTGCGGACCCTTTTTGGTCTAAATTTTCGACCGAAACGAAAGATTTGTACAAAGCAACTGCAAAATTGTTTAACAGAGAAAACAACTTGGTTGGAAAGATGAAAAAACGGCTTTTGGTGTTTCGCAACCGAAATCGCTTCCGAAGTAGCCAAAAACGACATTTCAGATGATTACATACGTTCTATATTTGCCAGCCTGTCGATTGAAGGAAGACAACAGCTAAAAATCAAATAATTGACGACTTTGTTAAGAGTCTAAAGTCTTGATAAAATTTTTTGTTTTTTCATTTGTTTTTTCAAATATTGGTACAACTATCGTTTTTTATATTTTGTGTATTTTTTGGTAATTTTCTAAAATGGTATTATTTTTACTTCATAAATTTACATCTTTTATAATGAGGTTTTTCAAAATAATGCGTTTTAACTGTAGTAAAATAAAAGTATAATGTTTTGAATAGTAAAGCTTGCATACTACACTATGTTCATCTTTTCATTGATATTGTGCTGGTTTTTCATCCTCCTTTATTAGACCCACTAAGGGCCCATAATTAAGCCGTTGCCAATGTATGATGGCAAAATTATCTTTTGTCAAGGCAATAGTATAAAATTTTTTAAATTAATATTCGAAAATAGTTAAAGTTTTCTGTGTACAAACGATTGAAATATAATTTTATCCATATAATCTGCCTTTTTCAACATATTCTTAATTTATTTTAAATTTTTTAAAACATAATAATTCATTTAAAAATTACGATTTTTAAACATTTAGTATGCGAAAAATATTTGTTTTTTTTGTCATATGAAGCTGCATCCAAATTTTGAATTATTTCATAGTCAAATTCACGCAGGTTAAATTTAGTGAAAAGTTCTCAGATAAGTGAAACAGATTATGAAAAGTTTCCGGCCACGAGAAATAGGTTTTTGGATGTGTAGGTACAATAGGTTGCAGCTTTGCCGCGAGTGATCGCTAATTAGCCACTAAATCGACAGTAAGTGCAGCTAACATACTAGGTACAATACGGCGTGTACATAAGTATATAGACCCCCTAGAGTATGCAAGTTTATACCATAGGTACCATCCTACTTTATGCATACAATCACCCAAGGTGCTTATGCACATGCTTTCCTAGTGTAGGCACAATCCCCCAGGGTACTCGTGCACATGAGTTCTTATTGTCCCCAGGGTGCTTATACATATGCAGATAGGCGCGTGTGCATACGTAACGCTACTTGTATTACGTATAAAGGCTAGGTATATGCTTATGCACTCCCCGTCTGATGTCAGCTAAGGTCGTTTGCCAGCTAGGGTTTAGCCAGCTAGGGTTATGGCAGTTACTACTGATTTTTGAGCAAATAGGGATCGAACTCTTCTCGTCGCATTCGTTAGATGTTCCAGACATAGGCTTTCATTATCGTAGCTTTTAGTGTGATCTAAAGATAGTAGCATAATGAGAGATATTAACAAAGCCATGATTATTGTTTTATCTTATCTAAGAACTAAACATGTGTATATTTATAACTTTTCGACCAATCGCGAGTTTTTCAAAAGAAAAACATAAGTTAGTAGTTTAAAGTAATTTTTTTGACAACAAAACATAGCTGCCTTATGCGCTAATGAAAAAATTTAGCGAAAAATAGAAATATTCGCAAATTCGTGAAAATTGGCAAATAAAAGTTCTTTTTAGGAACTTTTTCACAGAACGATGCGGTATATTGTAAATAACCTTAAAATAATTATTTTTATGCGCTAATAAAAGATTTAAAAATTCGTAAAAATCAGCATAAATTAGCATAAAAAATTTTCTTGTCAAATAATTTTCTCGACACAGTATATTGTAACAAATACAACAATATTTTTTTGATGCAAGAACCCAATTTTCAGATATCTGACTAAAAACAAGAATAATTAAAAATTCGTAAAAATAAGCATAAATTGATATAAAATTACCAAGAAATTTTCTTTTCAAATAATATTTCACAGAAAGATACAGTGTGTTGTGAGTAATACGGGAATATTTTTTTCGACGGAAGATCATGATTTCAGAGTGAACAAATTTAAAAAGTCTGATGAAAAACAAGAATAATTAAAAATTCGTAAAAATAAGCATAAATTGACATAAAATCACTAAAAATTTTCTTGTTGAATAATTTTCACACAGAAAGACGCAGTATATCGTAACAAATACAACAATATTTTCTCAACGCAAGAACCCAATTTTCGAGTGAACAAATTCAAAAAATCTGACTAAAAACAAGAATAATTAAAAATTTGTAAAAATAAGCATAAATTGCTATAAAATTACCAAGAAATTTTCTTTTCAAATAATATTTCACAGAAAGATGCGGCGTGTTGTGAGTAATACGGGAATATTTTTTTCGACGCAAACAAAACGATTTTCGATTATAAAAATTCAAAAAATCTGACTGAAAACAAGAATAATTAAATATTTGTAAAAATAAGCATAAATTGATATAAAATCACTAGAAAATTTTCTTTTGAAATAATATTTCACAGAAAGATGAGGCGTGTTGTGAGTAATACGGGGATATTTTTTTTGATGCAAGAACATAATTTCAAGGTGAACAAATTCAAAAACTGACTAAAAACAAGAATATTTAAAAATTCGTAAAAATGAGCATAAATTTGCATGAATTAACATAAAATTACCAAAAAATTCTTTTCGAATAATTTTTTCACAGAAAGATGCAGCGTATAGTAAGGATTACGGGGATATTTTTTTCAACGCGAGAAAACTATTTTTGAGTGTAAAAATTCAAAAAAATGTAGATAAAACTTTAAAACAAAAAATTGAAATTTCTGAAAACTAGAGAATTCACGTTGAAAAATGAATTTATATTGCGTACACTTCGGCAGCAGTTCGGCCGAGGTCCACTGCAGGGGTTGGCTTTGGTCCGGAGGTCCAATAAGATTGTTGGTCCTCGGCCCGGCAGGCGGTCGGTGTATAGGACTCTGTGACCTCATCACGACAGGTTCTTCCGGACGTGCAGCCAACGCCGGTCTATATGACCTCCTTGGTTGCACTGTAGAGTCCAATGTTGGCCTATGTGACCACGTTAGTTCTCGGAGGCAGGCAAGTGGCCAGTGCCAGTCTATGTGACCCCGCTGGTTGTTGTGGATGGCTGACGCCCGTCTGTGTGACCCCGTCAGCTTGTGGGGTAGGGAGAAAAGTTGCGGCTGGTCATTTATCTATAATGTACATTTTGTATTATGCACATATTGTATACACATAAACCAAAGTTTGCGTTTGGACGGTAGAGGGGAGGGGGTGATGGACTCCCAGAATCTGGTGGATCCCAAAAATCAAAATTTAGTATATTTCAGTGTTTTTACACTATCAAACTTGAAAATTTTTGCGAACTTTAGATTTTCACGCAAGGGATGTCCTGATTAGCTTGAATGTGTTCTATATTTTTTAACTATATTTTTTGTTTCTTTAAAGGAAGTTATGAGCTTCCGACCAAAATTACTACAAAGCAATTCAAAAAAAGTAATCATAATGCCAAACAATTACGAATACCACCTCAAGAAGCATCTTGCACCCCCAACTTGCCCTGGTTCTGCCTCCTATTTCACACTCAAAACAAACGCGCTTTGTGCGCTTATCGCATATGCAATAGATAACTCGTTGGGACGACAAAACTATGACAAATTCAGTGGTCGTTTAAGAGAAGTAATAGTCTACAACACAAAAAAGGCGATTGGAATTAACCGTGAAGGGCAAGAGTCCTCAACAATTTGAATTGTGCTTAATATAGGCAAAAAATACGAACTCGCATCAATATACCCTCTTTAACTTAAATTAGGTAAAATATACACAATTGTTGTTATTAGGAAAATGTTTTCCTTACTTTTGGGATAGCTTGGACGGTCGAGTTTGGGAGGGGGACACTATCCCCCTCTACAACATATTTGTTTAAATATGCAAATAATTAGTAAATCTTAAAGCATTTTCTATTTAGTGAATAATTATGCCGAATAGAAAATAATTGTGTTAT
The DNA here is from genome assembly GCA_036768485.1 of Mermis nigrescens. Taxonomy (NCBI): domain Eukaryota; kingdom Metazoa; phylum Nematoda; class Enoplea; order Mermithida; family Mermithidae; genus Mermis; species Mermis nigrescens. The sequence goes on along the minus strand of JAVLUZ010000154.1, from coordinate 19,317,055 downwards.
AATTGCCAGACCTTTTGGCCATGCTATAAGCGATTGCCACGTTATTGTCAAAGGCTACAAAATCTCGAGTATCTAAAAATATAATTACGCAGCATTGAATAACTTACTATGCGATCTATATATATTTCCAGAACGCCTGAAATAATATTCAAGAAACCGGTTGACATTAAAGTGCCGTCTAATCATCTATCAAGCAAAGCGGCTGAAAAACAAAAGTATATATAAATTAGCAAATAAAAATAAATAGTATCTTAATAATAAAATTATTGCGCATGCATAAAAAGATAATACAATTATTTAGTATACATTTTTAAAACAGGAAGCCAATTCAAATCGACAAAAACGATCCGCCGACCGTAATCGACCCAAATTTATATAAAATGGCGGCCGAGGTACGCTCTTTGATGCGTGTGACGCTGCCACGAGCAGCAACATACCTAATAGGTTAGTTTTACGTGAATGAAATTTTTAAAAACTTTTAATTATAGTTATACGAAGAAATTGGGGTAGAGGATTTCCACAGGGGGTGGTAGTCCTTTGTAACATACTAAAATTGACAAATGAAAGATCAAAATTTTTGTTTAGATTAATTTTAATGCACTCTTCTAATATCGAAATGCAACCGGTTGAGATAAATTTATCTGGAATTAATAACAAATCTGCAAATTTGCAAAATGAATCTGCTCCTCAATCTGAATCGTCTAGTAGGAAAAAACATGTCAAATTTTCTGACGACAGCTCATCAAATAGTTATGATCGCCCGCACAGTCATCGCTCGTGCCACAAATCTCGATCAGCGCAGATGACGTCATAGGCATAGTTCAGGTTCTTCATCTGAAAGCTCGCGTGGTGATTCACGTCTCGCTGATTCCTTGAATCGCGGACCATTTTTGCAGCAGATGCAATTTGCAATTGCAAATAAAAATATTTTGACGGCGATAAATCGGATATAAAGGCTTATTTTGCAGAATTTGAATCGTCTTGCCAATACCTATGATATTGACAAGGCTGATCGTTTAAAAATTGCTACTGGATTTCTTGACCCTTATGCTTTGCATCTATACCATTCGTTACCTGCTGATATACAACAATCTTATTCGAAAATGAAGCATACGCTAATAACCGAATTTTGTCCTATGGACACCGGTGCGCTCTTTAATTGTTTTTGTCACACAAACAACAGCCTAACTGAATCGGTTAAAGCTTATTATCTCTCGCTTCGCGAAGAGTTAATTAAATCGGATCCCTATCTTGAAGTTGACTCGCCACATTTTAATAACTTAATGTGACATCAACTAAAACAAGGTCTATTACCACACATTTCGAAAGAGGCATATCATAAAAAACCTAGAGCATCATTAGCTGAATTTTTGGACAATGCGCTTAGTGCTGAATTTGCTAATAAAGAATTTGAGGATAAAAAGGCAGTAACGCCTTACTTATCGGTAACAGCTGCTCCAGTAGGCAGCGTAGTACCTAAAGATACTCCTCACGCATCTAACCAAAATGATCCAAATCGTTCACGTCATCGAACGTTTCAACGCTCATCGCGTGCTGAGAAACCAGAAAATTCTTCTCGTAAATATTGTACCTTTTGCAAGCGCATAGGTCACATTTATGAGGAATGTTTCACGCATCAAAGGCAAGAAACGTCTAATAATGCTAATTTTAATAATCAAGCTGATCGGAATACTAATTCTATGGCGCGCAATTGCAGCCAATCGCGTTCTTTTTCACGACAAAATAGTTCGCCATCGCGTTCGAATTCGCAAAATAGGCATCGATCCCAATCACGATATCGTAACTCTAGTCAACATCGTTCATCTAAGTATGCAAATAATGCTAATCGCTTTGAATCAAAGCAATCACGATCGAATTTTTGGCAAAATCGTAATGATTATTACCAAAATTCGCGTGCTAATTATCAAAATTCGTAGTACGATAATCGTTATACTAACCAATCGCGCCAAAATACACCTTTTGTGCAATTTCCTAATGAACAGCGTGGGACATACTATAACTCTAATTATCGCAGCAATAATGATTTCAGTCGCCCGTATGTCACATATACTGCAGACAACCAACCCGAATATACCCCCACCGCAGCCAACCCTTACATCTCCTCGTGATGTGAACACGGTTACTGCGAAAGAGCTAAGAATCCTAGTGCGCGTCCTAATTTATTCAACGTCGCAAGAATTTCTTGAAGAGTACGAACGTCTCACAACGTCGTCTTGCAACTTACGAAAGAATTAATCTACCTCCATCTAAGACTTTCGATCCTAATATTCCTAACGTAAGCCATGCTGGACAAACTTACCCACTATTCTCATTAAAGTTCATGGCGTTGACGTGCCTGCTCTGATAGACACGGGTTCACAGGTCACTATGATGACCATGTCTGCATTCTTACGTCTTGGTTTTAATTTACCACCTAAGCAAGTTTTGCTTTTATAAACGGCATAAAGGTTAATTTACTTTCTTCTCACGAAAAATTGCAATTTCCTGCAAAACCCAACGCAACTACCTCTGGTGTTGTGTGTGTGTGCATGTTTCGTTACCTGAGCCTGTTATTATACAACCTAGGCATGAATTAATTACACCTGGCTATATAAGTCACAGGTTCTTGCAATTTTGATTTCGCATTATTCGGACCTAATCCTGATTTTATGGAAAAAACTTCACTTTTTGTTGCTCCGTCTATAGTCGATGCTTCACAACCTCTAATACCTGTTCGCATCTGTAACATCTCTAAAGCACCAATTCGCATTGACTCTGGTGAAATAATAGGTTCTTTAACCACTGATGTCGAAGTCGTGTCACATGTTTCATCTTTGGATGATAGGACACCAGAACTTTTTGCATCAATAAATAAAGCTTTAAACGGCTCCGTCGTTAATTCTAGACAGCAGCAATAAATTCGTGAACTTTGTTTAAAATACGACTCAATTTTTGCATTAAAAAATGAACCTCTCGGTCGTTACCCCCTTGATGAAACATCATATTGACACAGGGGATAATCCACCCGTTGTTGGAAAAACTTATCGTGTTGAACATTCTAGAAGGGAATCCATGCAGAAAATTATAAATGAAATGCTTGCGGATAAAATTATTCGACCTACAACTAGCCCATGGGCAAGTCCATTATTTCTCATTGGAAAAAGGATGGTTCCCTTAGGCCAGTTGTCGATTATCGACGGTTAAATGACGTTACTAAAACGCAAGTTTACCCCTTCCACAATTAGACAATTATTTCGATTTGTAACTGCGAGAGTTACACGTTTAGGCGAACCTGCCTTAGCAGTTCGCGATAGCCATAACATAGCCAATACTAGTAGCTATCTATAATAGTGTACTGTGGGCTATGCCTTCGGTCTTCCCATTATTTTCCCAAATTTTCAATAATAAAAAACATTTAGATACTTGTCCGGTATCGTAGACTTAAGTGTATGATAATAGTAATTGTTTAATGCATACCGCTTATGTGAATTGAGAATGTTCGATCTGAGATAAAAGTCATTTCAGTATTATATTAAATTGATCGTTGTTTTAATTTACTGTAATGGCCCTTGAGGCCAGTGTACTGAAAGGTCGTATTAGTTTTTTCTGGCTTGTTTGGTTTTTTTGTTGAGCGGTTTAGTCGACTGTACATTGTCATTTTCTTTTGCGTATTTTGTTTCCCAGCTATAGGCCGTGTGTTCTTCGTCAAATAAAATCATAGAAAACCAACCCAGTGGTTTTGGTTACACCGAGGTTAGGTCGGCCACCATCCCTTCGTCGAGGACTTCCACCTTCTAGTGGACTGATAGGTAAATTCCGTATGATAGTTTTCTCCATTCGAAAATCATAACTTATTTCTCAAGCCAAAAATTGATCAAAATTATTATCTAATCTTTAAGGATGATTGATCAGCATAGAGCTCGTTGTTTGTTTTCATAGTTCAGCGTGCTACACTAATTAGGAACCAAAACATTTCGAATCAGGCACTGATTGAAAATAAGTTAAATTACAACTTGAGCTTGAGATAGGTCAACTGACCTCCGCGGCAATTACCGAGACTAGGTAGGTAGCCTTAGGTCTTAGGGGCGTAGCTGCTGAGATCACCCGACATAGAAGCAGCCAGCAATATTAGGGCTGAGGGGATCGAAGCCGTAAGGTCTGTAAGGGTCCAAAGATCGAAAGCCATCAGAGCCGCGCGATCGGGGCCAGCACTAAGCGTAGACTTAAGTACCTACGTACCTAGGTAAATCTCGAAGGTAATGCTAGGCCGGTCTGTGTCACTCTTGTAGATACAGGCCCCTACATTTACAAAGGTACAATATTTACGAGAAGAATTTTCTGGTTTCTCAGCGCGATGAGCAATGAAACGTTCGATGACGTGAGCAATTTGGATCATTTTGGTTAGATGCGTGAGGAGTATCTTTAGGTACTACGCTGCCTACTGGAGCAGCTGTTACCAATACGTAAGGCGTTACTGCCTTTTTATCCTCAAATTCTTTATTAGCAAATTCAGCGCTAAGCGCATTGTCCAAAAATTCAGCTAGTGATGCTCTAGGTTTTTTCTGATATGCCTCTTTCAAAATGTGTGGTAATAACCCTTGTTTTAGTTGATGTCGCATTAAATTATTAAAATGTGGCGAGTCAACTTCAAGATAGGGATCCGATTTAATTAACTCTTCGCAAAGCGAGAGATAATAAGCTTTAACCGATTCGTTAGGCTGCTGTTTGTGTGACAAAAAACGATTAAAAGAGCGCACCGGTGTCCATAGGACAAAATTCGGTTATTAGCGCATGCTTCATTTTCGAGTAAGATTGTTGTATATCAACAGGTAACAAATGGTATAAACGCAAAACATAAGGGTCAAGAAATCCAGTAGCGAATTTTAAACAATCAGCCTTGTCAATATCATAGGTATTGGCAAAGCGATTCAAATTCTGCAAAATATGCCTTTATATCTGATTTATCGCCGTCAAAAAATTTTTTATTTGCAATTGCAAATTGCATCTGCTGCAAAAATGGTCCGCGATTCAAGGAATCAGCGAGACGTGATTCACCACGCGAGCTTTCAGATGAAGAACCTGAACTATGCCTATGACATTGTCTGCGCGATCGAGATTTGCGAAGCGAGCGACGACTGCGCGGGCGATCATAACTATTAGATGAGCTGTCGTCAGAAAATTTGACGTGTTTTCTCCTACTAGATGATTCAGATTGAGGAGCAGATTCATTTTGCAAATTTGCAGATTCATTATTAATACCAGATAAATTTATCTCAACCGGTTGCATTTCGATATTAGAAGAATGCAAGATAGGATTATTAGGTGGTATTTCCACATTTATAGTATTAGGTACATAATTATTGGCTAAGATGTCTCCTTGAGGTGGAAAATACTGCAGCGGTGGTGGATTTAGTTGCTGCTGCGAATTCGCAATAGAAGGATTAGGTACGAAGGAAGGCGCATTACGATTTAATGGCAGCGAAGGCCGAGATCGCGACGTCTGCAAAATTGATACCGACGGCTGCGAAATTGTAGGTATATTCTCCGAAAAATCCGAGTTTTGCACTGGTTGCAAACCCGTGTTTACAGGATTCTGTGACAAATTACATATTTCCGGCGCGCGATTCGTACAACTTTGAGAGATATTTTCTGGAACAGTTTCCGAAGGTGAGCATGAATTCGATGCTCTGTTGCTAGTAGACAACAGTGAAGATGCCCTATGTGTACTTTGCGCACGATTCGCACTTTGCGCATTGAATTCAGAAAAATTTGCACTATCGATTGAGTGGTTAACGCGCTCAGATACATTAGTTTCTATGCGATTCAGAACTGGTTTGGGTTTAAGCATAGTGCTTAGCTCCAAACGCAGTTTACGCATTTCATCCGCATTTTCCTTTTTATCTTGATCAACGCGCGTAGAAAGATCCGAAAATTGCAAATGAATAGCTTGTAGCGCTTTCAAAATAAGATCATTAGTCACATTAGCATTAGCACGCTCTCTGTCGGCATTCATGCTGCGACTATGATTACTTTCTACGTCAGAATCGTGATTTTCGCGCTCCGAACTGGTTTCAGGATTATTTGCCGTGTTAATGGTAGTCGTATTATCGATCATTGTGTGACTTGATGAATTGTCAATATTAGGATCCGACCTAGTTTGCGAAGATTGATTAATGCGAGATCACATGGTACTCAATGATAATTCATCTTCGGACTGTGTATTACTCGCGGCATGTAGTGACGCTGGTAATTTATCATTATTCGCCTTAGTCGTTACGTCTTTCGTAACTGTGTCATTACTCGCAGAATTACACGCGCTATTAGAGTCAACAGGCGCGGTAGGTAATTGGCGAGCTGAAGTAGGTGGCGTAGAAGGTTTTTTCAATTTAGCGGGCGGTGTCGGCAAAACCTTTTTTCCTGCCATTTTTATGTATCAAATATGTCAAAAAATGTGCCTTTGGGTAAAATAAATTTCAGTACGTCGAAATTTTTCCCAAAATAAATGTTTCGAATTAAGCCTTTGTCGATCCGAAAAACAGGTTTTTCCACGTAAATAGTACTTCCTTACGTGAAGTAAGATATACCTGACGTGAAATGATCGAAAGCAGATAGGACTAAGCCTAAAGCGCAAGAACGTGTACGTGGTTAGAAAAACAGTTAGGTAAGAACCTAAATGACGGAATTTCGTCGTCAGTTGAGAAAAATGATGAATCGTCGCCTGAGGGTCGACGTTTATAGAAAAATGCGAGCGTGAGAGCTGCCTTCGTCGATAGAGATCCGACGGAAATAGAAAAATAACGATGGCTTTACCACGATACACAAAATCTTTACCATGGACGCTTACTTAAATTGCGCACTGCCACGATCGCGGTCGATACAACAACAAAGGTGAACGAAATGTTACACATTTTTAGATGGCCAAAATGATGAATTTAGGATCGAAAAATAATTTTACGATGATTGATCAGCTCGGCTGTAGCTAGCAGCCTAAAGGAGGGAACATCCAATGTAAATGTAGGGGCCTGTATCTACAAGAGCGACACAGGCCGGCCTAGCATTACCTTCGAGATTTACCTAGGTACGTAGGTACTTAAGTCTACGCTTAGTGCTGGCCCCGATCGCGCGGCTCTGATGGCTTTCGATCTTTGGACCCTTACAGACCTTACGGCTTCGATCCCCTCAGCCCTAATATTGCTGGCCGCTTTTACGTCGGGTGATCTCAGCAGCTACGCCCTAAGACCTAAGGCTACCTACCTAGTCTCGGTAATTGCCGCGGAGGTCAGTTGACCTATCTCAAGCTCAAGTTGTTTATTTAACTTATTTTCAATCAGTGCCTGGTTCGAAATGTTTTGGTTCCTAATTAGTGTAGCACGCTGAACACTGAAAACAACAACAACGAGCTCTATGCTGATCAATCATCCTTAAAGATTAGATAATAATTTTGATCAATTTTTGGCTTGAGAGATAAATTATGATTTTCGAATAGAAAAGGCTATCATACGGAATTTACCTATCAGTCCACTAAGAAGGTGGAAGTCCTCGACGTAGGGATGGTGGCCGACCTAACCCTCGGTATAACCAAAACCACTGGGTTGGTTTTCTATGCTTTTATTCGACGAAGAACACACGGCCTATAGCCGGGAAACAAAATACGCAAAAGAGAAACGATAATGTACAGTCGAAATAACCGGCCAACGAAAAACCAAAAAGCCAGACTCTAAACTACAACGTTACGTTCACTGGCCTCAAGGGCCATTACAGTAAATTAAAGAACGATCAATTTAACATAATACTGAATCACTTTTATCTCAGATCGAAAGTTCTCGATTCACGTAAGCGGTATGCATTAAACAATTACTATTATCATACACTTAGCTCTATGCTACCGGACAAGTATCTAAATGTTTTTTATTATTGAAAATTTGGGAAAATAATGGGAAGACCGAAGGCATAGCCCACAGTGCACTATCATAGATAGCTACTAGTATTGGCTATGTTATGGCTATTGCGAACTGCTAAGGCAGGTTCGCCTACACGTGTAACTCTCGCAGTAACAAATTTAAATTTTTTGAAAATTTAAATTAAATTTTCTTCAATGATTACAGCTTGCTACGAGAACCCTCCAAAACACCATTTTTTATGTCTATCTGCTAGTGGTTTACTCCAAAGTGTAAGATCCCTCGAATTCAGGACGACAGCTTCAACAACATGCCTGTGAAACAGACTATATGTAGTGTACACATGGCTAGCTAAAATCAACGAGTTGGTGCCGGCGACACGGCTATATACCTATAGGTTGTATGACATATATCTTATCTGTTTCATTTAACCTTGAGGTTTTTCTTGAATTTACTCCGCAAGGCTACAAAAGTGGACTACAATGTTGGAATAGTCATGTGACTTTACAATGACAAATGTCTCCCCATAAATCAATATAATGTAGAATATCACAACTATCGTGCTAGTTTAAACCACTTTTGTAGGCACTTTAAATTTTTTCAAAAACGGTAAAGCTAAATGAAACGGATTATAGGTACCTATAGGTACCTACCTATGTAATTAAGTGCCTATATGCATAGACAGGCATAAATACATACCTACCTACTCACCTAATGTACATATGCATGTATGAGTTCACGTTTAATCCGTTTTTCATGGCGCGTGAATTCGCTCGGCAAACAGATTTTCTTGTGCGAGCATTCGGTTTCTTCATTGCTCCTCGCCAAGCTATTCAAAATTTGTTCGTACTACGCCAGGCAAAGGGAATCTTAGTGTTACAGTAATAAGTAAATCAGTTTTCCGAAATTGAAAAATATTATTGACAATGATCATAACAAACATTTCGCGGACAATTAGAAAATAATGAAATGCAATCAAAATTGTAACAGAGCGGTAGGAATACATAAACAATTCAAGCTAACAACAATCAATGATTAGCAGACGAATCATAGGTAGCGCGTTAGCGCGTACCTATAATATACTTGGGTACCCCCAACACCTGGGCACCCCCCCTACAGCTATAACGGGACACTTCTGGAAGGTGCGGTTTTTTTAAAAGAAAGATAATAAAAAAATTCGCTGCCCGTGTTTTTTGTTTTTCTTGAAACTCAAAATTGACTGTGTAAAGAAGGTGTAAAGTTTTTGTGTAACGTTATAACATAGGACAAATTTTGGGACCTTTTTACTGCGGCATGTGGACAACTGAGTATTGATGACTCGAAGGATTGAACAGAATAGGATAATAGAGGGATGAATTCTACAGATGACACTTTTTTTGTTTTTGAAATTCGCATTATTTATTGAACGGCAGTGTAAAGAGTGCGAAAATCTAGGAGGTGAAAAAGCACTTTTTGGTCGAGTTTTCAACCTTCCTATGTCCGATACTAACTCCGGTTATGAGGTTTTTAAAATGTTTTCTGACAGAAATGTAGAGCGGATCAAGGGCTACATTCTGCATATAAGCAAAGTCTTGTATGCTTTATGGTGAGTTAGATCCTGGGGTTTAAAGTTTACACTCTAGTGGATGGTGTAAAAAAACGGATTTTAACTAAGATTTCTCTGCCAAATTTTTCCGCTTATGAGTCAGTGCAAATCGAAGACAGCATTAATAAAGTGCCTCACAGGGGCTAAACATCGCAGCAAACCGCATTTAAAAAAACGCAATATTGAGTTATTTATGGGGTGTAAAGTTCGAAATCAGAGGTAAAAAATGGGCTAAAAAACACGTTTTTTCCGAAGTTTGATTGATAAATCATGCCAAATAATTTTTGCAACAGAATTTTGGCACACAGGAATGTACTACGATTTAAAAGCTACAAATTGTACCAAACCGAATTTCTTTAAACTCAATGGGGAGTTCGGTACGGAATTTTAAAGTTTACAGTGTTCTAAATGATGGAAAATACGTTTTTGTTGCGTTTTTGTTCGCCACTTTCTCCGTCCAGAAGTCGGGATAAGTCTAATAGAATAAAAATAAAGTGCTTTATATCGGGTGCATGTCAAAGCAAATTGTCTATACATTAATATTTAGCGAGTGTAAAGTCAAAAATTTGGAGTTTTAAATGCGTTTCTGTCTTGTTTTTTCTGCATGCTTCTCCGGTTACGAGTCAGGGACACGTTTATCAAGTCTAGAAATGGACCAGGAATCAAATTTGATATGCCAGTCTGGCGCATATGTTTACACTCTACGGTGTTGTAAAGTAGTTTACACCAATTGTTAGTTTGCCCATAGAACATTATGTAGACTTAATTTTTCATAAATATTAATCGTAATATCGGAACAATATCAAAATTACGAATCTGACTAAAATCTTCTTTACACTATGTGTTTACATGAAGTTTACACTACATATATATTTATCTTCGTTTTTGAGCATTCCTGAAACCTAATTTTTCTTGGAGCCTAGAAGTTTTCAAAGGATCAAATGTGAGACGTCACGTAGGCGCGTTTGTTTACATCCAACAGTGATGTAAAGTAGTTTACATTCATTGTTTATATGTCCTCAGACCATTGTAGAGACATAATTTTTTCATGAATGTTGATCATAATATCCGAGTAATTTTTTACACTGCATGTTAGCCTTTGTTCTAGAGCATTGCAAAAACCGAAATTCTTTCCTGAGATATAAAAATTTACAGGGAATGAAATATATACGTCAGTTGGGCGCGCTTGCTTACACTCAGCAGTATTGCAAAGTGGTTTAAACCTAATGTTTATTGTCTTTAAAACATTATGGAGACTCATTTTTCCATAAATGTTGAAAGAAATATCGGAGCAATATCAAAATTACGAATCCGACTAAAATATTCTTTACGCCGTTTTGTGTAAAGTTTACGTTACGTGTTAACCTAATTCGATAGACTTGCAGAGACTTTGTAACTGAAGTCAAGAAATTTTCAAAGGATTCATATGTGAGACATCAATTAAGTGAATTTGTTTACCCTCAAAAGTAATCTAAAGTGATTTAAAAATTATGTTCAAGTGTCCTTAGATCATTGAAGAGATGTAATTTTGTCTTAAATGGGTTGCATTAAAGTTAAATCTTTCTTAGCCGTGTTTATAATATGTTTCACAAAATCTTGCACATGGAGAGCTATCGTTTAATTGATGTAAATTGCCTGCAAAAGTGGTTTAAAATGAACCAGCAATCACACTACTGTGCACAGAAGTCGACAAAGATATACAGCTTTATTGTAATCATGTACATTAATAAGCCGTAAACTGTTAGTATTCTCTACACCTAGTAGTTGTGTAAAGTTTGCACTATTCATTTGTTGTTAATATGTAGTCTATACTACAAATTTATTTTTTCTACCAAATCAAAGCGTTAGTGTTCCTTACATTTGATATTTGCATGAAGTTTTTGAATTTTGCCGAAAATCTTTGCCTTCTAATTTACCAACATCCCGCCTTTTCCATTTTCTTAAAGTTTAAAATCTTTTATAATTCTCTCATAATTTAATGGTAGGTTTTAACTTTAAGTTTCTCTTGGTTTACAACTCTCGCTTAGCAAGCTCATTTTTCAAAACTTTTTCATAGTGATCAGATTAGTTGCGTTTAGTTTGGAATTCGTGGACGGTCGTTATTTTATTACTCGGCTTAAATAAACCAAGTGACTATCTTTTGATTATTTTCTTCATCGCAAATTCAAACACCCAATTTTCAATTTGAAAATTGATCCAACTTTTCAATTTGAAAATTGAAAATTGGGTGTTTTCAATTTCAAAAGTCACAACACATTGTGCTTGTGTATTGATTGAGTGAGGATTTGCAATGTGAATTCGTTGGTTAAATTTTTGTGCTTGATTATAAGTGAACTGCACATTAAGTAAGAAATAACTCAATGCAGTTTTAATTCGAAAATGAATGGTGTCAATAAGGTTGTCTTGTTTAAAAAGGATAATGCTGATGTTAAGAACAATATTGTTTTCCGCGTTCTTGGACTGTTGTCATTATTGTGGCATGTTACTGATTGTGTTTACTGGATTGATGTACTGAAATCACGCTAATTAAAAGTAGTGTAACTAGCTAAAGAAAAATGTCTCCGATGGAACAAAAAAGATGAATATACTTGGAATTGTGGATTATTATGGATGTAAAGGAGGGGACTAGGAAAAATCTACCTAAAGTCGGAAAATCTGCTAAAAATCACACTTTCTCTAAGCAACGCAAAAAATCGATGTATATTCTGCGGCCTCTAAAAAAGTGTCTTTTTTAAATAATGTTCGAAGTTTCAGATAAGAGTGTATAAACGAAATCTATCAAGGTTACTTTTTTAAATTGCTGGCACCTGATTGATAGAAAACTAAGAGGTATTGCACTTAAAGTTGTTTTGTTTTATGAGCATTATAGCAAGCAAAGCAGGAGCCGATTGATTAGTGCACACAATCGTTTCGGGCAAGCTAGTGTATCTACATTAAGTCTGTTTCAAGTCAACTTACGTGTTTCCTACTGTTTTTAACCAACCATGTCTTCGATTGTCTTCGATGTTTGCTATTTCATTCAATTGGCTTGGAAGACTGTTAGTTTACTTAATATCATTTCCCATAGCTACTGCATAGCTAACGTGCTGCTGTTTCAATCATTGTTATGGTTGAATATTTATTTAATCTGTTGGCCGCAGAATATACATCGATTTTTTGCGTTGCTTAGAGAAAGTGTGATTTTTAGCAGATTTTCCGACTTTAGGTAGATTTTCCTAGTCCCCTCCTTTTACATCCATAATAATCACAATTCCAAGTATATTCATCTTTTTTGTTCCATCGGAACATTTTTCTTTGCTAGTAGATAATAATGTACAACACAATAAAAACCGTAACAGAGCGATTGAATATATAATCGAAATGGAAAATACGTCAAGAGAAACAGCAGGTACATAACTTCGCACAATTAAAATAATGATACGGTTTACTGTATGGAGTGGCCGAAATTTATGGAAATCTTAGGATTTCTATGGATGAATCTATGGATGCTGAAAATTTAGACCTGGCATGGCTACACTGCTCGGGGCCCGGGTTTCATATCGAGGCTCATCGTCCATGTTGAGTTTATAGCTCATCATTTCATTTGTACAATCTCTGCGTCATTTTTCCTTTTTTGTGCCATGTTGAAAAATGAAAAAAAATGAAATAGTTTATTGCGACAGAGACGGAATTAAAACAATACAAATTTGGTCAAATTAGAAAAAGAAAGAATCAGAGTAAATACACTAAAATGTCCTCAATGCAATGAAATATAATATCAATAACCTGCGCAAGGACTATAAGGAGTAAGTCAAGAATATGGTACTTTCAGGATACTATTAAATAAACTTCAGGAAGAGCGGATTTTCCGCTCAGTACTTAGAACATGTTGAAAAAAGCGCGGAAAAAATTTCATCCGACTATGATCAATATTACAAAAGCTATGGGTTTCTTTAATTAGCCTCTTCTTGGCCTACGCAAGCATCTACTCGACCTAAGTATTTGAAGATTCAAACAGCTGAATGCAGAATCACATGTAGATACCCAATTTACGTCGATATAAGCATCTATACATCGACCTAAGCATCTATACATCGACCTAAGCATCTATACATCTACCTAAGCATCTATACATCGACCTGAGCATCTATACATCGACCTAAGCATCTATACATCGACCTAAGCATCTATACATCGACCTAAGCATCTATACATCGACCTAAGCATCTATACATTGACCTGAGCGGGAGCGACCTCGACCTAAGCAGCTTAAAACACCTTTCCAGATATACTAAGCCTGAGCCTAAGTATATTAGAAGCGAAAACTTAGATTTTCCTTTATCTTATCAAGTAAAACCGAAAAAACTTGCAAAAATTTTTTTAAAATTTCAAACAGCTTTCCGCGCCTTTTTTCTTGTTTCTCCTTCATTGCTTATGCTTCCTTCCACAATTTGAAACCCATATAATTTATTTCTGACAAATGTGTTAGTCCTTGGATCGAGCCGTTTAATCGTCCCACCCAACACTCAAGTCGACAGTTGCCTGCAACTTTGCAAGTATGGCTCAGATTTTCACCAAATTCTTTTCCGCGCTTCAATTTATCATGTTCTACCAGTTTGGCACAAAAATTTTGGCATTCCATATTCGTTTTGCTCTCTTTTCTAAAAAGTACCATATTCTTAACTTTGGCCGGACTATAAAGGCGGTTTGCACTTACTTATAGTCTGAGAGGTAAAACTAATTTTCTCCAAACGACTGCTGAAGGAGGGAAAGTTCGGGGCATTTATAACTTCTGGCAAATTATTCCAAAGAGGAGGGAGTCTATTTGCAAAACAATACATTTTCAAATTTAAGCGAGATTTAGGTATTTTTAGCTTTACCGAAATAACTGATCGACTGATGATGAAAAAATGATTTTAATCTGATTAGCCTTGTGGCAAATTGTTTTTGTTACCTATTCAAACCTTTGGATGTACTGAACTTTCTTATGATGAAAGGTTAAAAGCGTTATATTTAGAGAGGCTTGAACTCTGTAGAATTTATTTTGATTTATTTGTTACACATAATATTATTCATAATAATCTCTTACCACCTGAAGATTTTTATTAGTTTTATGGTCATTCGCGTAAACAGGTTTTAGACACTTTTCACACAATTTCAGATCCCTCGTTCTTCCTGTAAAATGTGTGCTACCGCCCCATCCCCAATTCGAAAAATGATTTCCAGATATAAAATTACGTAACCGTATGCATGCCAGTACTGTTGACAATATTTTAGCGGTTCGATACGGATTAATGTGATGTGAACAAACCTGTTCAAATTTTGAAATAACAAAATCTATGCTAGTTAAATTCTCCAATCAAATTTATGATTCTCAAACTGATTTTAGCTTGCACGTAAGTGATGTTTAATTTTGTATGGATGATGTTTTGTTTGACGAAATCGATAATTATGCTCCTAAAGTCGTGTTAGAGTGAATTTGGTAAACCGTTTTGAAATAAATTGTTTATAAAAGGTTGATATTATTTTTTATGATATTCATGCATTTTTTGATTAAAAAATGCATGAATAATATCATAAAATTGTTCTAGAAAGCATTTGTAAACTTTTGAGCTTTTGCTTCAGCTAGGCGTAGGTCCGATTGAATTGGCTAGTTTTGTGCACGTTCTATTATGAGAAATAAGAATCCAAAAAATGATGCGCAAAACAAGCATTTTAAAACATTTTTATAAAATTTAAAAAAAACCGAAAAATTCAGCAAAATGGTCTTTTATTTCTGGCTGCGAAAGATGTGGCGCGGTGGAAAATGCACAAAAACGATGTTATTTAGCGCATCCAGCTTGTTTGTATGCGTTTTATCGACTTAATTGTTTAACAAAGTATTTTTTAATATGGGTTTTTTCTAATTTGGGGGATTTTTTGGGGGGTTTTCAAAAATTTGACCTGGCAACACTGAGTTAACTATCATTGGCTGATAAATTAGCACGCTGAGTAGATAATTGGGGTTAAGAACAACAACAAATGACTGACTGAGTTGGTGAATATGTACCTATTGATCGACCGGGGCGACTTTTGTGGTCGGGGCGGTACCGGGGCTGAAAAAATCCCCGGCCGGGGCTGGAGGCCGGAGTCAGACAAGGAAAATATAATTGCATGACACATACTTGGGGTGGAAATAGGAAGAGAAATAATGAGCGACTACTCCATTCAGTAGTAAATGGCTTATGCAAAGTTAGGGTGCCTTTTCAGATCATGTTCTATTACTATTTATATCACAAGAAACAAATTTAGTCCAATGTTTCATTGTCTGAATCATCAATATATTCTATGCCGCTGCTATTAGCACACTCAATATCATTCGATCTTCACTACTGCTACTCTGCTGCTTGCGCCGCATTCTACATGTTCATCAGCCAAAGTGCATGGGAGCTTCCACGTATTGAATCCAATTGCTCGCAGATTATGCTTTAGAAATAAGAGCTTTTGAGCTTTCACCCCCCCCCCGCAAAAAATTTTTCAACTCCTAGAATTCACACTTTTTTTTACAAAAATCATACGAAGTATCTAGATTTAAGTGTTTTTAACGTTCAAAGGGCTCAAAATTATCAAATTTGGGCCCTTAAGCGCCAAATTGGCATTAAATAGTCACTTCCTGACTATATTTTGGTCAATTTAATGCAATTTTCCGAAATTTTTTCGTGATTTTATGTTCTAGAAAGAAAGAGCATCATCATGAATGCTAAAAATCTTGTTTTCAACGTATGACAAGCGTTTTTACGGTAAAAAAAGCACTTTAAAAATATTTTTCTGATTTCACCACACCAGAAATTTTTCATTGTGCATGTTTGGAAGCGAGTTGAAATGATTACACACAGTAGCATAAATTTTCCAGGCAAGTTAAAATAAGAAACAAGGACTCTGAATATAAATGAGAAAGCTCCGATAAAAACAGAAGTAATAATCGTTATTGACAAAACCAGAAAAAGAAGTATTGGAATCACAGAGGTGTATCAGTTGAGCGGAATAGGTATTGGACGTAATAAATGAGAAATATATATCGTATCAGATCAATCGCAATTCTGCAGTATAGTTTACTTCCGCCTATTATTTACTTCCGCTGCAATAACTATTACGCAAGAAACGCGTTATAATGGAATCAAAGAGATGTAGCGATTGGGCGGAATAGGTATTGCATGTAATAAATGAGACATATAGTTTATCGGATCGAACGCAATTCTGCAGCGTAGTTTGCATTCGCCTATAATTAACTTCCGTCCCAATAACTATTACACAAGAAACGCGTTTTAAAGCAGGCGGTTCTCATTCAATTGAACGTAAAAGTGTTTTTTAATAAAAATAGTGTTTTGAAAACGTACGATTTCCAACTAGAAATAGAACGTATTTGTCAATTCTAAATCTTTTAGCCACTAGCTACGAATAAATGAGACAAAAGTAGTATTTGCTTTAATGAGTTAAGTGAAGGAATCGAAAACATGCAGATTGTCCTGAACATTTATTCAGTAAAAGCTCATCTATACACAATAGCAAAGATATAACAAGGACTAAGTATACCTATGGTCGAATCAGTACAGTTTTCAAAATTAACACTTGCTCATTGATAAATAACTGGTAGTATCACATCCTGTACAAAATACGAATTACACTCAAGTTTTTACCGGCCCCGGCCATTTTTTGACCTTGCCCTGGCCGGGGCCGGGGATAATGAAAAATGGCCGGGGATAGCCGGGGCTCGGTCGATCACTATATGTACCAAAGAATTATTCACAAACTGAAATTCCTAACAAATGCTTCACTGCTGGAAAATACAAGGCAAATACAGTAGCGAAATACGATAAAGAAAATGCGTTCGATTAGAAATAAGATACAGACAAAAATCAGCAAAGGGACTTGCAAGCATAGATTTAGCCGGGATTTTCGCCAGTGTAAGGGAATCCAAAAAAACTTGTTTTAGTCTGAAAACCCATAAAAATGGGCGGGAGCCTTTAAATACGTGTTGTTTGGGCTTTTTACATCGTCCTGCACTACTTAAACAATAGAAAAATTTATTTTTTATTGAAATTTTTTACGTTTTGACGGAAAAATGCTTATTATGCGCCCGAAGCGCTAATTTTTTGACTTAAACGATATAAACTGCCAAAAGATAGAAGAAATAGGCGCAGAGAGGCATAAGCTTAGCCCGGATTTTTTGCCAGAGTGGTCCAAAAATGTTTTTATATCAGAAGTCCATAAGAAAGCATAAAAATGTGTCTTGGACGTGAAATAATGCCTTTTTTGTGTTATTCACATCGTTTTGCAACAGTAAAAATGCAAAAAAAAGTTTTGAAAATTTCCACAAATGCTGCAACTTTGCAAGTTTCACTAGGGGCTGGGAAGTCTGAGGCACCGTTTTTTCCCAGCAATTTGTTGACATTATAGACCAGACCCAAAATTTTTCTCCATTTTTTCCACCTTTTTTCCACATTTTTTGTGAGGTCTAAAAACGTTAAAAATGGAGCGCCTGTGCAAAAAATGAGTGTTTTTTAAGTATAAAATCATATTTACACATGTAATAGAGGTCTTTGATGCACTTTTTGCATAAAAATTCCGCGCTCTACTAGAAATATCTCAATCAGTATACGTTATTTCTGTTGAAACTTGAATTTCCTTCCTTCAGTAAAGCATCTTAGCCAATTCTGAAGTCGCTTTTGACAATAAAAAGTATAATTTATCAAATGGCGCGAAGCGACAGAAAATTTTGAAATTTTAGCTCTCTAAAACGCATTTTTGCATTGCAAAAAGTAGCCAAATCCGTGTAGAAAATAAGGATTTTCAATCATAGTGAAGTTCTAGACCAGATTGTCGATAAAAATGCTGCAATTGGCGCGGCGTGGCTTAAAGATGAATAACAAGTAAGAATTAAATCAATCCAGCGCGAAGCGCCGGAAAATTTCTGAAGTTTTACCTCTCTAAAACGCATCTCTAGCATTACAAAAATTTTCCACAAATGCCAACCAAGCCCAAAAATTTTTTCCATTTCCCAAATTTTTGTTGACAAATAGACCAAAAAGTGGAAAAATGGTGGTCTGGGGTGGCGCGCTCAAGCAACCCTCAGCGGGGTCCGGGGCAGAGCTCCGGAAAATTTTGCAAAATTAAGCACTGAAGTGTTGAATTTTATCGTTAAAATGTTCATAAAATCGTCCGAATAACGGTTCCTTTATTCGGATGATAAATAGATAAAATAGACTTTCGCGAAGCGCGGAAATTTTCTGATATTTCCATGAATAACTGAAGAAATTCGAAAGGCACGAGGCGCAAATCTTTTGCAGGCTTATCATGTTCCCTCTGCTAAGCAGCTCTTAAAAACGCAATCTGCACAAAGCTCATTAATTTTCTCCACACTTTTGAATTTTTAATGACTAGAAATGTTTGCAAATAGTTACTCATCTTGTCATAGCGATAAATGCTTTATAGTTCTTGCTTGTTGCAATTAAGTTAAAAGAATATTCAAAACTAGAATAAATCGGCGCGAAGCGCCGAATTTCTTGGTTTATTCTTAGCAAATCGCCGCAGAACACCGTTACGCCAATCCCTTAGCTTCATTAAAAAATTCAAAATTTTTCCTAGGGGTAATTCCCCCTTCCTCCCCTCACTGACTAAACCAGTGCATGAAATAACAATATAACAATACCTACCTTACCCATTCATCCTTACGTGCCGTATGTTTAATTTAGGTTTGGATCAATGCTTGCTTATAGTAATCTGCATTTGAATATATTCAAATTAGGGAAAGAAACAACGAAATCTGATGAATGGTTCTATTAATGATATACTTTCTTGGCGGCCAAGGGCGAGAAGTCATATTTTTTCTGAAGGAATAGGTTTTTAAACGATTTCAAGAGCAGAAACAGCTTTTTCAGCATAGTTTTGTTCTATTCCATTCCGAATAGAAATCACCATTTTTCCCAGCGAATTGATTCACATACATAGGCCAGACATAGAATTTTTTATTTCCCACATCTGAACGGGGTCTAAAATCGTTTGAAAATAGAGCACTTCTGCTTAATAATCGTGCTTTTTTAGAAAATCTCATGTACTTACTTATGTATACATGTAATTTCGGTTGCTGATATAGGCCTACTTTGTGCATAAAAATTTTGCGCTCTGCTCACGATCAGCAAAACATTTCTGAAGTTGTTTTTGACAATAAAAACTCAGATTTAGGGCATCGCTTATCCGCCATAAAGGGCGGATAATTTTTTAATATTCGCCTTCGAGGGCGAATATTACCATGGTAATATCCACCATAGGTGGGCAGCACCGAAATTCTGGGGGGGTGAAAAAATTTTCAAAGGTCAAAAAAAATGGTCTTAAAAGTGGTCGTATGGAAAAAACACCATTTTTCGACGTTTCTCATCGAGCACTATCCAATGGCATCAAAAAATCGCTAAAAAGCAGAAAAAATTTCAAAATTGAATTCTGGGGGTATTTCGATTTCATGGGGGTGCATACCCCCAAACCCCCACGCCCATGTGTGATATCCACCCTTTAGGGCAAATATAATATTTATGTACCTTCTAGGGCGAATATTACCATGGTAATATCTGCCCTCGGGGCGGATAATTTTTGATTATTCGCCCTCGTA
Organism: Mermis nigrescens; assembly: GCA_036768485.1. NCBI lineage: Eukaryota > Metazoa > Nematoda > Enoplea > Mermithida > Mermithidae > Mermis > Mermis nigrescens. Next base: position 19,296,951 of record JAVLUZ010000154.1, on the reverse strand, counting down.
CTAGTAAATATAGGACTTCGAGAAAGTATGACCCTTTCCTAAAAGGTTACGCCGTCTTTTTATTAATCCAATCAGAAAGGCACCACAAACAAAGCCGTAATATAAATGACGATCAAACCTGCGAATAATTATTGGCGTGTAATTATTATTATTATTATTATTATCAAAAATATAATTATTTTAAAGATACAATTGTTATTAAAAATAAAATTAAATAGAAAAATAAGGAGATATAAATAAAATATTAAAAACATGAAAAAATATAAACCAACGTAGTTATTACTTCCGGACAATAAATATTTTCTTTTCTTTTTTCTTTATGTAAACATCATTTGTAGTCTGTTTAATGTAAACTTTCTGTTCAAAATTTCTGAACCGAGGTTTCTAGGTTTTATATGTGACCCTGTGTGCATTGCATGTAAAGCAATCGAAATTCGGTTTAGTAAACGATATTAATAGAGGTTCACTATGAAACACTTGTAGCTGCTTCTTTTGAAAAATATTTTTCAAATTAAGCTCATCTGAATTGCTTTTGACATATATGTAAGTATACTTAGTAAATTGTGAAAAATACCTGATATGTAAACGTAAAGTTTTCAGATTAGTTGGGTTTCTGTTTGGGAATTAAGTTTTAAAATATTCACCAACAAGAAGCTGACATATTCCACTCTAAATGAATTGATTCCCAAATTTTTTAAAACGGCTTTAACATCAATGGCAAGTTCAGACTTGCACAGCATGGGAATTTTGGGGTAGTGTAGTGACATTTTGAAGTGCCTTTTTTGTGTCCAAAAATGGTGAGTACTTGCAGGCCCACATTCAGGAAGGAGATTAGAGGGAACGTGCCTATCCCCCGAAAATTTGAGAATGGTTTTTTCTTTATTCCTTCTTTGCTTTTTTCAGCAAAAAATTGTGAAACTTTTTTGCGTTTTGCGCTGAATTTCACAATTATTAATTATTATATATTTAGTCCCAAACACGCATCTAAAACACTCCATATCCAATCTTTAAACAACCTGAAGCATATTTTGCATATATGTATTTTGTTTTTCGCAGGTTTTACGCACAAAATGAGATCCATGCAGGAAGCGAGACTGATAGACATTGTTTCAGCGATGATAAAGAATTTCAGTGATGAATTTTGACGTTTTAGACTGATTTCAGAACCAAAACTAGGCTGGTTTTATAAAAAAAAACATTTTAACGTTACGATTATACATGATTTTGGGGGTTGGGGCCATACGTGGGCAGCACCAAAATTCTGGGGGTGCAAGATTTTCCAAAGGTCAAAAAATGGTCTCAAAAATGGTGGTATGACAAAAAATATCATTTTTCAACGTTTCTCATCAAGCACTATCCATTGGCATCAAAAAATTGCGGAAAAAAAAACAAAAAACAACTCCAAGAATTGAATTCTGGGGAGGGGGTATTTTGGTTTTTCGGGGGGGTGCATACCCCCACGTTCAGGTGTGGTTGGGGCCCCCGCCCAAAAAATGTTTTTCACCCTCCTTAGAATTGGTGATTTTTCGAAAGTTTCCAAAAAAATTATTTAGAAATTTGTCGAAAAGATGTTTTTTAAAGCCTTTTAGCTACATATCTATTTGCTCGAAAGTGCGAAATTTTCGGCGCTTCTGCGCCATTATACTCTTGTTCTGACTATATTTTGTTCAATTTGTTCCGACTTTTTTGATTTTTCCGAAATTTTCACGTTTTTATGCTCTAGAAAGATAGAGCATCGTCAGAAACGCTGAAAAACGATGTGTTTGACGCGTACCTAATATTTTTGGACCCAAAAAGGCACTTTATTATTTCAACCCTGCCCCCAGAATTTTCTTGCTGTGCATGCTTGGTTACGATTCAACTTTGAGGTGCTTTTTCCATAAAATTTTTTGGAGCTCTGCCCCGGACCTCGCTGGGGGTCGCTTCAGGGCGCCACCCCAGACCCCTCAGCTCTACGATAGAGGGAGTCTCCATAAATTCTCACCAGATTTAATGTACCTAGGAACAGTGTTTTTTTTTGTACAAGGTCCGTTTGTACATGTACAAAGATGGTCCCCAAAAGTCTTTGTACATTTTGTACATGCAAATTTTTGTGTACTATAATATAGTACAGTAGCGATTTTAGTGTGGTAAAACAGGGTTTTCGATCTTTGGTAGTGTATTTTAGCTAATTTCTAGGTTTCTGACGCCAAAAATTAATAAAAATTATCTGAAAACGGCGCGAAGCGCCGAAGAATGCTGACATTTTTCCATTCTTAATGCAAATTCTGTCATTTTAAAGATATATAGGACAAATAATTTATCAGTTCGGAGCGAAGCGCCGAAAATTGTGGGAATTTTACATCTTTTTACAGTTTTTGTCTTCCTAAAAATCTTTGTACATTTTGTATATATAGGTACACAAAATTTTTGGGTACTATAATATGGTACAGCAGCGATTTTAGTGTGGTAAAACAGAGTTCTTCGACTTTTCGTAGTGTGTTTTAGCTAATTTCTGGGTCTCTAAGGGCAAAAATCACTAAGAATCGTCTTAAAACGGCGCGAAGCGCCGAAAATTTTGACATTTTTACTTTTGAAATGCAATTTCTGCCATTATAAAGATATATAGAACACACAATTACTCATTTCGGCGCGAAGCGCCGAAATTTCTTCGAATTTTAGACTTTTTTTTGCAATTTTTGGCTTCCCAAAAATCTTTGTACATGTACAAAGACGGTCCCGAAAAGTCTTTGTACATCGGGAAAAATCTTTGCCGAGTACAAAAAAAAACCGTGCCTAGGAAGCAAAACTTGCAAAGTGTGCAGCTCTAATGGTCGTAAAACGACTTCATTAATTTATCCTATGCCCCCTATATGTTTTTGAAGAATTTCGTTCGTCCTTCTTAGTGATCGACCGGAGAGTCGGCCTCCGGCAAATCCGGCCATTTTTTCCACTCCGGTGCTCCAGACGGAGGACATCCAAAAATCGGCCGGCGGTCAGAGAATTTTTTAGTTTTTTGCACAGTGACCGGACGTACTAATTGCTGACATTATGCTTATTAAATTTAGTCAGAGCACAATAAAATAGCAGAAAAGAGAAATAACACTAAATAAAGTGTCACTACCATTATCGTAAAAAATTCACTTTTTGAGGAAAGAAAATTACTTCATTGATCGATTCATGCAATCGCTGTGAAAATCGCTGCAGGAAATTCGTCTTAACACTGGAACTCATAGATTAGCATAAGATGCAGTCTGGCCTGCACTGCACATGCTATACTGATTTTCCAGATAATGTTGCTGTCTATTCTGTACGTCATATTCGCGCTTCACTGAACATAGAATAGCATGTAACGTACCTAATGTATATACGGTCACACACAATCATGCTTTAACATCAAATATTGCCTATTGACGCTTTATTTAGGGCAGGCTATGTATACGACAGCAGGGGCGGATTCAAGGGGACCGGGGGCGGCCGCCCCTCCCCATTGGCCAAAAATATTTGGCGAGATAAAGAATGGAAATGAAATGTGCAATGATTTTTGGCCATAAGTGACCATAATATCTCAACTTTTTCCGGCGCTACGCGCCGGATGATACCTATTAATGACATTTATTTACTTTTTTGGCGACCTGGAAGCACGGTTTTTCGTATTCGGCAAAGATTTTTCCCGATGTACAAAGACTTTTTGGGACCGTCTTTGTACATGTACAAAAATTTTTGGGAAGACAAAAACTGCCAAAAAGGTCTGAAATTCGCAAATTTTTCGGCGCTACGCGCTGAAATGAGTAATTGTGTGTCTTATACATCTTTATAATAGCAGAAATCGCATTTTGAAAGGCAAAACGTCGAATTTTTCGGCGCTTCGCGCCGTTTCAAGATCATTCTTAATGATTTTTGCCCTCATAAAACCAGGAAATAGCCAAAATACACTACTAAAGGTCGAACTCTGCTTTTACCTCACTAAAGTCGCTACCGTACTATATCATAGTACGCGAAAATTTGTGTGTGCAAGATGTACAAAGACTTTTAGGGATTATCTTTGTACCGGGTGGTTAGCAACCTATTGCTAGGGGGTCAGCGCTATAAATATGGGCTTGGGATCAAACGAAATATACCATTAGATAGAGAATTTGAAACGGAATTTATTGATGCCAGATTAATAATCAGTGTGCCTATCACTTGCGCAAGAAACAGCTGTTAGAATGATCTGGTATAAACACAAACCAATAAACAGACTACGTCGATTTTCAAGACTTCCAAACATTTTCCACTTTTCTGTGCGAAATTACATATGATTATTGACCAGTCAGATTTTAGCAAGTATTTGGGACACGACTTCATCTTTATGAATGACCCAATGGTTTTGGCGGCATTAAAGTTGAGTGGATTTCCTGGCTAAATATCGTTACCCCAGAATTCGACGTTTGATTGTTTCAAGAAATGTTGGGTCGCATTAATTCGCCTGCAAGGCGCCTTGTCGTGAACAAAAACAGTCTGACCAACGACCAAATATTTTTCAGGCCCAAAATAGGACCTGTTTGATATTGATATAAAACCTTGTACAGAAACGTGAAAAATATTTTGATAAGTATCGAAAATCGACATTTATTAATTGTGTTCACACCCCGATCGCTTAAAAACTATTTCTCTTGCTGGTCTTAGGCTAACTGATTTTTAATTTGGTATCAATAAATCCCGTTTTAGATTCTCTATGCAATAGTATATTTGGTTTGATCCCAAGTTCTATAGTTATAGAACTTACCCCTAGCAAAAGGTTGTTAACCACCCTGTACATGTAAAAACGGACCTTGTACAAAAACACTGCCTGGAATCCATTCTCTGTTCATGTAGGTTTCAAAACAATTTTGACAGTAGAAACAGCTATTTTCGCATAGTTTTCTTCTATTTTCAATTATAAATTTCGATGTTTCGCATCGAATGCTATAAATACAGGAAATCAAGCAGTAAATCGTACTTCTAGACGGCTATCCGCCTTAATTTCACAGATTTTCCGACGCTTCGCGCCAGATTTTTTTACAGTCACGGGAAAATATTAAAATTTTTAGAACAAATTTTTTATCAAAAGTAATTTTATGTAAAAGTAAACCATGTGAAACACCGGAAAAAACGCTATTTTGCGCGTTAAGGGCAAATTTTTTTTACCTATTTTTGACTGTTTTTGGAAAAGTTGGGATACCGCCTCCTTAGGAAAATCCTAGATCCGCCACTGGACGACAGCGTCTCAAATTGCTGTATAAATTATCTAGAAATAGATGGGTACGATCAATGAATGTTTTTCACATTTTATTTCTCATACACGCTCATATAATCGTGCCATTTTTGATGTAACTAGCTGGTATGCAGTTGAGATGCATGTGTACTATGGTATAGGTCTTGGTCATAAAGATGTCCTATCTATCCACACGGGTAAAATAATATTTGTCCAGCCTCCGGCTCCGGCCGGAGCAACATGGTCCAATCCGGCTCCGGCCAGATCTCCGGCCATTTTGGCCGCTCCGGTCGATCACTAGTCCTTCTCCCCTTCCCCCTGAAACAAAATCCTGGATACGGACCTAGATATGTGTTAAAAAATTGTTTTCGACGTTTATTACGATGCTCAATCTTTCTAGAGCATAAAAACAAAAACAACTTCGGAAAAATGCGAAAGCAGTCGATAATCTTAGGTAGCGCGTTAGCGCGTACCTATAATATACTTGGGTACCCCCAACACCTGTGCACCCCCTACAGCTATAACGGGACACTTCTGGAAGGTGCGGTTTTTTTTAAAAGAAAGATAATAAAAAAATTCGCTGCCTGTGTTTTTTTGTTTTTCTTGAAACTCAAAATTGAGTGTGTAAAGAAGGTGTAAAGTTTTTGTGTAACGTTTTAACATAGGACAAATTTTGGGACCTTTTTACTGCGGCATGTGGACAACTGGAGTATTGATGACTCGAAGGATTGAACAGGATAGGATAATAGAGGGATGAATTCTACAGATGACACTTTTTTTGTTTTTTGAAATTCGCATTAGTTATCGAATGGCAGTGTAAAGAGTGCGAAAATCTGGGGGTGAAAAAGCACTTTTTGGTCGAGTTTTCAACCTGCCTATGTCCGATACTAACTCCGGTTGTGAGTTTTTTAAAATGTTTTCTGACATAAATGTAGAGCGGATCAAGGGCTACATTCTGCATATAAGCAAAGTCTTCTATGCTCTATGGTGAGTTAGATCCTGGGGTTTAAAGTTTACACTCTAGTGGATGGTGTAAAAAAACGGATTTAAACTAAGATTTCTCTGCCAAATTTTTCCGCTTATGAGTCAGTGTAAATCGAAGACAGCATTAATAAAGTGCCTCCCAGGGGCTAAACATCGCAGCAAACCGCATTTAAAAAAACGCAATATTGAGTTATTTATGGGGGTGTAAAGTTCGAAATCAGAGGTAAAAAATGGGCGAAAAAACACGTTTTTTCCGAAGTTTGATTGATAAATCATACCAAATAATTTTTGCAACAGAATTTTGGCACACAGGAATGTACTACGATTTAAAAGCTACAAATTGTACCAAACCGAATTTCTTTAAACTCAATGGGGAGTTCGGTACGGAATTTTAAAGTTTACAGTGTTCTAAATGATGGAAAATACGTTTTTGTTGCGTTTTTTTGTTCGCCACTTTCTCCGTCCAGAAGTCGGGATAAGTCTAATAGAATGAAAATAAAGTGCTTTATATCGGGTGCATGTCAAAGCAAATTGTCTATACATTAATATTTAGCGAGTGTAAAGTCAAAAATTTTGAGTTTAAAATGCGTTTCTGTCTTGTTTTTTCTGCCTGCTTCTCCGGTTACGAGTCAGGGACACGTTTATCAAGTCTAGAAATGGACCAGGAACCAAATTTGATATGCCAGTCTGGCGCATATGTTTACACTCTACGGTGTTGTAAAGTAGTTTACACCAATTGTTAGTTTGCCCATAGAACATTATGTAGACTTAATTTTTTCATAAATATTAATCGTAATATCAGAACAATATCAAAATTACGAATCTGACTAAAATCTTCTTTACACTATGTGTTTACATGAAGTTTACACTACATATGTATTTATCTTCGTTTTTGAGCATTCCAGAAACCTATTTTTTCCTGGAGTCTAGATGTTTTCAAAGGATCAAATGTGAGACGTCACGTAGGCGCGTTTGTTTACATCCAACAGTGATGTAAAGTAGTTTACACTCATTGTATATATGTCCTCAGACCATTGTAGAGACATAATTTTTTCATGAATGTTGATCATAATATCCGAGTAATTTTTTACACTGCATGTTAGCCTTTGTTCTAGAGCATTGCAAAAACCGAAATTTTTTCCTGAGATATAAAAATTTACAGAGAATGAAATATATACGTCAGTTGGGCGCGCTTGCTTACACTCAGCAGTATTGCAAAGTGGTTTAAACCTAATGTTTATTGTCTTTAAAACATTATGGGGACTCATTTTTCCATAAATGTTGAAAGTAATATCGGAGCAATATCAAAATTACGAATCCGACTAAAATATTCTTTACGCTATGTGTTTGTGTAAAGTTTACATTACGTGTTAACCTTAATTCGATAGACTTGCAGAGACTTTGTAACTGAAGTCAAGAAATTTTCAAGAATTCATATGTGAGACATCAATTAAGTGAGTTTGTTTACCCTCAAAAGTAATCTAAAGTGATTTAAAAATTATGTTCAAGTGTCCTTAGATCATTGAAGAGATGTAATTTTGTCTTAAATGGGTTGCATTAAAGTTAAATCCTTCTTAGCCGTGTTTATAATATGTTTCACAAAATCTTGCACATGGAGAGCTATCGTTTAATTGATGTAAATTGCCTGCAAAAGTGGTTTAAAATGAACCATCAATCACACTACTGTGCACAGAAGTCGACAAAGATATGCAGCTTTATTGTAATCATGTACATTAATAAGCCGTAAACTGTTAGTATTCTCTACACCTAGTAGTGTAAAGTTTGCACTATTCATTTGTTGTTAATATGCAGTCTATACTACAAATTTATTTTACTACCAAATCAAAGCGTTAGTGTTCCTTACATTTGATATTTGCGTGAAGTTTTTGAATTTTTGCCGAAAAACTTTTGCCTTCTAATTTACCAACATCCCGCCTTTTCCATTTTCTTAAAGTTTAAAATCTTTTATAATTCTCTTAATAATTTAATGGTAGGTTTTAACTTTAAGTTTCTCTTGGTTTACAACTCTCGCTTAGCAAGCTCATTTTTCAAAACTTTTTCATAGTGATCAGATTAGTCGCGTTTAGTTTGGAATTGGTGGACGGTCGTTATTTTATTACTCGGCTTAAATAAACCAAGTGACTATCTTTTGATTATTTTCTTTATTGCAAATTCAAACACCCAATTTTCAATTTGAAAATTGACCCAATTTTCAATTTGAAAATTGATCCAATTTTCAATTTGAAAATTGAAAATTGGGTGTTTTCAATTTCAAAAGTCACAACACATTGTGCTTGAGTATTGATTGAGTGAGGATTTGCAATGTGAATTCGTTGGTTAAATATTTGTGCTTGATTATAAGTGAACTGCACATTAAGAAGAAATAACTTAATGGAGTTTTAATTTGAAAATGGATGGTGTCAATAAGGTTGTCTTGTTTAAAAAGGATAATGCTGATGTTAAGAACAATATTGTTTTCCGCGTTCTTGGACTGTTGTCATTATTGTGGCATGTTACTGATTGTGTTTACTGACTGATGTACTGAAATCACGCTAATTAAAAGTAGTGTACTAGCAAAGAAAAATGCTCCGATGGAACAAAAAAGATGAATATACTTGGAATTGTGGATTATTATGGATGTAAAAGGAGGGGACTAGGAAAAATCTACCTAAAGTCGGAAAATCTGCTAAAAATCACACTTTCTCTAAGCAACGCAAAAAATCGATGTATATTCTGCGGCCTCTAAAAAAGTGTCTTTTTTAAATAATGTTCGAAGTTTCATCTATCAAGGTTACTTTTTTAAATTGCTGGCGCCTGATTGATAGAAAACTAAGAGGTATTGTATTTAAAGTTGTTTTATTTTGTTATGAGCATTATAGCAAGCAAAGCAGGAGCCGATTGATTAGTGCACGTAATCGTTTCGGGCATGCTAGTGTATCTACATTTAGTCTGTTTCAAGTCAACTTACGCGTTTCCTACTGTTTTAAACCAACCATGTCTTCAATTGTCTTCGATGTTTGCTATTTCATTCAATTGGCTTGGAAGACTTAGTTTACTTAATATCATTTCCCACAGCTACTGCATAGCTAACGTGCTGCTGTTTCAATCATTGTTATGGTTGAATATTTATTTTAATCTGTTGGCCGCAGAATATACATCGATTTTTTGCGTTGCTTAGAGAAAGTGTGATTTTTAGCAGATTTTCCGACTTTAGGTAGATTTTTCCTAGTCCCCTCCTTTTACATCCATAATAATCCACAATTCCAAGTATATTCATCTTTTTTGTCCCATCGGAGCATTTTTCTTTGCTAGTTAAAGAAATATAGTCAGCCCATGAGTATACGGCGCTAATCGCCAAAAATTTGACACTTTTAAGCAAACAAATTACTAAAAATCTTTAAAAAAAGGACTTTTTGAAAAGTGAAAGTGAAATAAGTGAAAGTGAAAAGTGGAAGTGAAACAGTGACAGTGAAAAAATGAAAAATGAAAAAAAGAAACACTTATATACATACTTTCTGATATTAATATAATGTGCTGAGTTCCGGAAAAAATGGTCGTTGGGAAATAGTAGATACTTTGAAAATTATAGCTATTTGAAATTTGAATTTTACCAAGAGGGACCAGAGGAAAAAATAAATTTGTTGAATATTGTCTACTTTAAAACTTCTAAATAAAATCTGTTTTTTGATTGAGTCGAACGTTCCAATCCCGAAAAATAAGTATTTTGATTCAACCAGAATTAGTTGGAAAGTTACAGCCGTTCAAAGATAACATTTTTCAAAATTTTCCAACATGTCATATTAGCATGTGTTTTAAATGATCGGACATGTTACCTGGCTCGTATTTAAGGGGGCGGGGGTCGTCTCCCTGGAGATGTAAAAACAATTTTTGAATCTCAGAAGAGTCCCTCAAAGGGAAAAAACGAAGTTGGTCTAAAACACCGTCAAAACAGATTTTTAGGGACTTTTGAGCTTGAAAACACAAAATTTTCTGCCACTTCGTGCCAGATTCATTGCTAATCTATAGTTTTGGTCTTCTATCTTGCTCAGAATCGTTTGAATATGCGTTAGTCATGTTGAACATATAAAAAATTTTCGGTGCTTCGCGTCGGATTACTCATTTTCTATATTGGTTATCCTTACAAAGCACGAGGATTAGGTAAATGTAAAGACAAAATTGTCGATTGAATGATGTTAATTCAATGTATAGATAATTAAAACGTTTTAGATTTAATCAAGTATAGAATAAAGTGAGAATTGTTTTGTAAATTTTTCTTAACCTTCATTTTTTGCCCTTCTCCTTATGTTTATTGAGATATTTAATCTCAAAATTTTCGCTCCCCCCAAATGAAATCTTATATACGAGCCAACCTACTGCTGCTATTGTTATTGCTGATGTCATAAGCATTTCTATTCTATGGATGCATTCTATATTTATAGCTTGAAATTAAGCATATGTTATGCCGGTGCAAAAAAATTAATTATGTCACCGTCTCGTCATTCCTTCAGATTTACCTATTCTGTTCATAAAATGTAGCGGTCGTCAGATGGAAAGGAATCTTATCGATTTTTTTGCTATTTGTGGTTTCGACCCCAACTGCGGCCTCGAATCAGAATATTTTGCAAGCAAGAGTAGCATTGAAGTATTCAAGACTTTAAATAGGTAAATCTTGCGCTGTCTGCAAATGACTTATTTAACATATTTTAATGTATGAAAAATTATATTTGGAATGCAAAATGCTGTAGCTAAGCTCTCCAAAAGCTCCTTGCTCAGTGGATTTGGATAAGCTGATTAGATTACGTGAGTTAGGGATGCGCATTAGACGCTTGAGATCATACATGTTATGGTTCGAAATTAAGGGTTGGTAAATGACCTTAAATTTTTGCCAAAAACGGCCAAAAAACGCCTAAAAACGACGAAAAATTAAATTTTTTTCAAAAATCGGTTTGGAGGGAGTCATGTTTTCTGCCTTCAAGGGGGTAGGGGACGTCCGATTTTGGATGGGGGATCCTCCATCTCCCTGTTAAATGTATGCTTGAGATACGAATAGTACGACAAAGGCAGCTTACTACTGAAGAACAAGTATGTTTGTTTGACTGTGCTCAGAAAGAGCTGATTGGGAAATATGTAAATGTAAAATATAAATATGCAAGGGTGAAATATCGTCATTATCGTGACTCGCTTATCTCCTTTTGCATTACTTTGTCCGTTTTATCGACAATACGTGTTCAATGTTCTATCTTTTCGTATTTCTTGCAATTGTCGTGCGTACTTGCAATAAAATATTTTAGTTCAGTTCACTCGAAGTGCGTCAAAATTTTTCAGAATTTCTTTGTAAAATTGCCAGCAAACGATGTTTTTTCATAGAACTGAAAAATCCGTCTAAAAATCTTCGTACGAAATCGCCGAAAAATTTTTAGCATCAGCCCCACAAAAAAGGGGTTCGGGAAAACGTGCTCAAAGTATGTATTATGTTCGTTGTAAAACATTACAAAAGTGGTAAATTGTATGTAGATTTAATGAAAATTATTTAGTTGACATAAATGAGAATTTGTTAATAATGACTTGATTAATCAGCCAACTAACCGACCTACGATGGCACGTTGATATTTGGAAAAAACAAATACCTAATTAAGCCAGAAAGGAATCATTCTTGTTATCCCTATCACCTGGAAGTCCTGCTCTCATACAAATGGTCTTCGACCTTACTTGGATTAAAAGTAAATTATCAATCAAATTAAAATACTCAATGTTCGATTTATAATATATTTCGGTTTGTAGAATGATATATCGTTTTTCGCTAGGCAAGATATCTGACTACACCTCAAAGCCTCCTTTGGAGAGGTCATATGTTGCTAAGATTCTGGCATACTACCCATCTACCCGCATGGATTCGTCGTTCAGTCAAGAAATTTTACCGGTGAGAAATTGGACTAACTAGAGTGAATAAAGTTGAATCATCGAATTTTGTTTTTTCAAAATTTTTCTGTGAAAATTTTTCCAACTTTTTTCAAAAGACTGTAATATAGCTCAAAAGGACATGAATCAAATTCGTCAATCTATACGGTTTGCTTTTTGTGATAGTAACGTCCAGACATGTTCTTGAGTGGGAGTTGGATGAGTTTTGACCCCCCACCCCAGAATAGCAACTGACCCCACGCAAAATGGGTGCGACCCCCTAGAATTATCGATTTTTTATAAAAGATGGCAAAAGTTGTAAAAAGTTTGCCTTTTTAAGTGTTCTTAGCCAATTTTTGTCTCAAAAATCTCAAATTTTCGTTGCTTTGCGCCATTAACAAATTTTTTGATCATATTTTGTTCAATTTACTCAATTTTTTCAAATTTTATCGAAATTTATTTTTACGTTTTTATGTTCTAGAAAAAAACGAGCATTGTCCGAAACGTCAAAAAACAGTATTTTTGACGTGTACTCATCGTTTTTTAGCCCAAAATAGCACTTTTTAAAAGATTTTTGGCCTGACCTCTTCCCCTCAGAGTTCCCTTGCTTTACATGTATGGTAACGTCTGATAAATTTTGGCTGAGACGTATCGGTCAATTTTGGGTTGGGCTTAAATGGCCTTTTTTGGCCAAAACAGCAAAAAATACTTTAAAATGGTCTATAAGGCAAGTTTTTGCTCAGAAGTCGTGAATAGGTAGAAAATTCATTTTTTTTGGAATTTTGGGGACGCGACCAATTTTGATTGGACGGGTTGATCCCCAAACGCCCTCTCATGCGTATGCTTCGTACTTTGTAGCATTCTATGCTTTTGAAATGAATCATTCTAGCCATGTCGAACTATTGGTACGTCAACCAATATTCCAGTCAGAAAAAATAATATCCAATGCATTGCACAGTGCGAGTTTATATACACTTACGAAGTTTGGTAAAAGAGAAGATAGAATTAAGTTTTATAAGAGTCATACGAACAAGATTGCAGTGGTTCGAGCCTGCGCCCGCTAGTAAATTGCACCTTCATGACATTTTCGATTTCCTCGCTCGCAGTGTTTGTAGAGTTTTTTGTTTAAAGTGTTTCTTCGGTTTTCATTCAAAAACAGAACTTGTCTTTGAATTGCTATACAAAATTTACAAATTAATCCTTTTGGGGTCGATTCTACCTATTCACTTTCTCCAGGATAGACCGATTAAGATTTTATAATACAAAATAAAACAATCAAGCAATAATGCGGAACACGAATTAATAATCATTCTATCAAATAGTCGAACCTGCTTAAGTGAGGCAGAGTTCTGGTTCCCTGAACAACAAATTTTAACTTTGTGTTTCCTTCTGACAAATTTTAAAATGAACTGAAGCTAATTTTTCTTTTCTCGCGTCAAGTTTTAGAGATATTTGCATATTAAAATATACGCAAGTTATGATTTTTTTCAAAAAAGCTAGGCGAACTAACAGCCAAAATGATAATTTTTGAATTCAAAACTGTCCGAATATTTTAACACGATATTTTCCCGTGTAAAATATTACACCTAATTTGCATATATATTACAGTATTAAGGCTGGAGACTACCTTAAACTGTTTTTACGCTGATTTAAAATCTATTTTGTGTTTTGCTTTTGCACGTCTAGTTTTTTTTTAAATTTATGTTTGAACTCTTTGTACAAATTGAATACTTTTAGAAATTTCGAATTTTTCTAAATTTCTCAAAAATGCTTCTAAGAGAAAGAAAAACTTATAATCATTGCCAAGCATTTTTTATGTTTCACCTAGCAAAGTATATTCCAAGGGTTTGACACAACACAATTAAGAACTCAACAGTCGGCCAGTTCTGAAAGTTTTTATGCTATTTATGATGCATTAAAAAGCACTTTTGGATTTTAAATCGTTCTTTAAATTCTGAGTTTTTTCAAAAACCAAACGTGCTAGCGCAAAACAAAAAGTAGATTCGTAATTAGCGTGAAAAATGTTTACGAAAGGGTTTAAAATTATTCAGATACAAGAATATTGAGATGACATAAAGGTTTAATTGAGCTTTTCACTGTGTTACATATGCAAATCAGGCGTATTGTGTTACATGCGTATGGCAGCTCAATAACTCAAGATATATAGACGTGCTGGGAAATATCTAATAGTATATTCTCAGAATCAGCTTGAAAAATTGTTTCATGATGACAAAAAATTGTTTCGGAAGAAAAATTCTTTTAAATCAGAGTTATTTTTTATTTCAACGTGGCTCGGCCTCAATTATTTGAACGCAAACATTCATGTTTGTTGCTTAGCTGTGCCTTCCAAAAGGCGTCCGCTTCTGTACGCAAAAAGATGTACCGGCCGAACCGACCTTTCATAATTTTGCGTGCATAAAAGCAGATGGAACGCGAGTGGACGGCAGCGTCTTGACGTTTTACGAGCCAATCGATGACGTCACTGTGTGTCAGACCATGCAGTACTTGCACGGTGTGCACATCAAAGAGCTGGCTGGCGCTACACCCTCTGTAGCGCCGTCTGACGCTGGTTCGGAAGACGAACCGAATACGCCTCGTCTACGTCATCGCAATGTATATTTAGCTACCAAACCGCCTCGATTAGTGAGTGATACGCTCTAAATGCACATTGGCTTTGGTATCTGTTCAGTTTTTACACATGCACTCAGAACCCTGCGGGCAGAGATGCACAGCATGGGAATTCGGGGGGGGGGTGAAATTTTAAAGTGGCCTTTTGGGCCTAAAAGTCTTGGGTACGCGTCGAAAACATCGTTTTCCGGCGTTTCTGACAATAATCTATCGCTCTAGAGCAGAAAAACGAAACAATTTCGCAAAAAAATTAAAAAGAGAATAAACTGAAAAAAACATGAGTAAAGATTCGAATTTACAGATAATTTTTGGAAACTTGTGAAAAATTGTGAAATGCTACGCTAATTTACTTTTTGTATGTTTCTCGAGAAAGGCGCAGCTTGGGAATTCTAGGGAAGGGTGAAAAATTTCTGAGGAGGAGTAAAAACGTTTCTAGGGAGATCATGTACATATGCTCTTATCTGCATATCAAACAATTTAATATAATCATCAAGTTACGTATGACGAAATGAAAAAGAAAAATAGAAAGAAGTGGAAACGAACAAAAAGAAAAAAGTTGCCTTGTCTATTTGCAGGATGCTAATTCTAAAGGGGGCTCGAATACGTTGCCCCGTCGAGGTCGCAGTAACAAGTCAAAGCGTACTTCGTTTTACGACTCTTCCAAGGATCGCTTGTTCGTTGTGAAATGTATTTGCCTGCTGACCCGTTTGCCAATTGTCCATGCTTGTCGATCTATTTCGCACGCTCTTTATAACCTGATTTCAACCATGCATTCGCGTAAGCTTTTGTTTCTGTGATGGTTTATGATAATAGAATTTTATTAAGAGGGCGGGACAAGGGCAAGGAAAGACTCCACCCGAATACTGGTCAGGAATTTTCATTATTATGCATGCTTTTTACGAAAACAATTATGTATTTTCGAGAGTTTGACACTCCAGGGTGGCTTCTGAGCTGACTCCTCTCAAAACTATGCTAGTCCCTTGTACGACATTTGATTTAACGAGGAAAAAATTTTGAAAATGAGCTACTTCACGCGCTTTTGGCTATCTATCGGTCTGACGGCACATGGCGCCAACTAGTCATTTTTTACCACAATTTGTTCAATTTCATTTAATTTTTTAGTTTTCCGTATTTTAAAAAGAAAGAGTATCATCAGAAGAAATAAAAATTTTGTTTTTAACTTGTATTAATAGTTTCTTAGACTAAAACGGCTATTTGCGGAAAAAATTTTATAGACCAGACCTCAAAAAATTCCTATGTATGCTCTAGTGTACGCACGTTTCTTAATAATGTGTAAAAGGGCGTTCTGCTTTTTAAAAAAATTTCAATGCTTGCCTAGGCCACCTATCTAATACTCTTATCTTCCTTTCTCTCATATCAAATCTGATTAAATTTTCTCGCTAGTATATACATACATATTCATTGTTCATTTGCACGTTTTAATTACTCATTCTTTTCATTCCCATCTAATCTTTTTCATTTCTTTGTCGCTCTATTATTCTCTAGTCATGAATTGGGTAATTCGTTGTACGCAGAACGACAAAAGCCTACAACAGATTCGCTTCTGCTACGCTTGCCTCTTGAATCCTACGTTTACTGGCTCTTACACGAAGTTCCGCTGCCTCCTCCTGGTCGCAGTCTGAAGCTTACCATGATAAACTTAGACATTGCCTGTCAAAGACCGGGTATGAAATTTTAAGATTTGTCTAGCTGTTGATTATTTATGAATTTCCAACCATTGATTATTTATGAATTTCTTAAAGGAGAATTGTTTTGAATCTAGTCTTTTATTTAAAATACTTTTAATTTTTTGTTTTATCTTACCATCGTTGATAGGTTAGTCAGTCTATAAGTACAGCAATTAACTCTGAAGAGTAAACCAGATGGCTTGTTTGAAGGAGTGGTTAATTTGCATCTAATAGTTTGATTGAATGATCGTCAGTTTTTAAGCCATAACATTTCTTTCTGATTTTCTTACGAGTATGTGTACACGGCGCTCGCAGAGGGAAGCAAATCGTCACCAAACTCATTATTTCGTTTAGCATTGCGTTTTGCGAAACCATACAGTTTTCCTCGTGTCCACCTCATACAGTCATAGTGAAACACAGCAGAGCTCATTAAGTATAGTGTGACTGCAGTCATGAACTCCAGCAAGCCTCGACAAACTAGCGAACATAATACATACATTCGGCATGGGATGTTTTGGCGCCATTCTCTTTGTAATATTATTAATTATCAAGATTTTATTTATGATTAAAGTATAATACAGATTCTGAAAGCCCATTCAATTCTCTATGTGATGATATAAATTACGTTTAGAATATCTTTGAATTTAGTGAGGTAATTAAATGCATCTAAAAATTCACTGGATTTTCTACAGTTTTTCAGTGGTACACAAATGAATAATCAACGAATCGAAAAGAACAATATGGTGTTTTGTAGCTTGTAGAACCTGCTTTCTGAATATATAATTTATTTCAAAATTGCTTCAAAGTTGATTTAATTAGAATAATTTATAAGTTGTTGGCGCCAAAACGTCGTAGACCCCAATACATTTGTTTCTTGAGCTGTGCTGCAATTATTGCCCACATTTTTTAGTTGATAGGCTTTGCTGTATTTTACTACTGCTGTATGAGAGTTGCTGGAAAAAAAGCTTGCTCAGATTTACGAGTCGTATTCCTCAGCAAATTTGCAGGGTGTCGTTTTCCGTTGCAAAGATAATGTGGATTATTAATCATTCCAAAAATATGTTCGTATTTGATGATTTTTCTCGACTGCCGCTTCATTCGATTATTCGGTCGTTAATTAATAATTTAGCACCTAATTGATTGGCTTCTTATCGTAATTTCGCGCCTTCACATCTGCGATTTTTGTTAATTCGCTATTTCAAACTTAGGTGTAAACAAAGCTCGATTTTTTAGGGAATTATGAACTTCCGTTCTTCGACTACTCGTTGCGTCAGGTTTTCGAAATGATACCAGTGGATGCATTTTTGAAAATTTATACTTGCGTGCTACTAGAATATCAAATTCTCCTTTGCTCTCGGGGTAAGTCAGTCTGAGGTTAACGGAATCATAACGTATATCTTTTGAGCTTTCAAAGGGTTAATTGATCCTGCCAGCTTTGCTATTTGTCAATACCGTTACGTATGCAACAGGTAGATTTGGGGATCCTTGTCATTCAAAGTAGGATGCACATACGTCTCTCTCATTCCATTTAATCGTAAAAATTGAAATTTGTCACTCCCTCTTTCGACTTTTGGAAAAAAACTAGCGTTTTTAAACCATTTTTAGTTGCTTCTTTTGCCATTTTCGCCAAAAAGAGGAGATTGTCGTGTTGAAAACGCTAAACTCTTTCTATACTTGACGTTTATCCTTGCATTGCTGTTCTGGCTTTACAGATTGCGGGAAGAGCAGTCATTTTTTCCACTAATTCAGTTTAGGTTTATAATTAGTGATATGCATTTATCTTGGTGGCAACAGGTAAAGTGATTCGGAATGGCGATGTACATATTATAGACAAAGGGAGTTGGGTCGTTTTTTAATGCCCCTAAAAATAGCCGACTATCCTTACTCAAAACTGAGGCGTTTTCGGTCTGGTGGGCGAACATGCACATACCTACATACATACACGTAACGGCTCGAAATCTCGGGTGGGGGTCCCCGGCCATTTTCAGAGGGGGGGGGTAAATGGCCTCAATTTTTTGGCCAAAAACGATTAAAAGTCGCCTACAAACGGCCAAAAAATTCAAATTTTTTTGAACATTTTGTCAAAATTCAATTTCAAAATCCCCGCTCTTACATGTATGTCTACATATTACAGATCAATATTTACGAACTTTTCATCATACCGCCGTTGTACTATGTATTTTACTGCAGACCTGAGCTCGGATGCTCAGGCTTAAACTTACCGCCAATGCAAAAACATGTGAATGCTTCCTAATCTTATTCATCTCCTTATGAGCTTTGAGTGTCTGACCCTCGGGATGGCTGCTGCTCTACTCAAAACGCTGCCAGATTCCAGAATTTCCGATTTTTTAAAATTATATAAGAAATAGCTGCTTTAGGCGTTTTTAGACCAAAATTATTAATTCCATCATTTCACCTTAGTTTGTCCTATTTTATCGAATTTTTCTGGACAATTTTATATTGTAGAGCACAAATGGAAATGAAGGGTGAGAGTGGGTTCTGAAATTTTGCCAAATCGGGTACTCTCTAACGATTTCGGGAAAATGCAGGCACGGTAATTTTAAAAATCATAATAAAATTCTCACATCACTTAGGATCTAAGCTCTCAATAAATCGTGTCAGTTTTTAAGGAAAATAGAAATTTTCCGTAATACTACGTGCTTATCATTTGATTTATAGTAAAGATTAACTTGTCCGCAGAAAAATCAAGCAAAATAAGCATTTCAGTTGATAGTATATATTGTTATGTTTAGTCTGATCATTTTTTCTACCAATTTCCACTTTAAAAAGAGTAAGCTATGAAAATTTATAAGTTTTCAGTAAAATAAGCCGTTAATTCAACTATTGTTTATGTACATTGCAGTTCCAGATTTAACACTCATCGATTCTAAATTGTCTGTCTACAAGTAGTCGTGTTTTCCACTTGTACTAAGACGTGGCTGATGCGATAAATATTCCTGACTGCACAAGCTTGATTTTTCGAATAATTCTGTAAAATTGTGAATAACGACTAGAACATTATTACTTGGCGCAAAACTGAAACAATATTTATTTATAATTTAAGATTGGGGCACCAAGAACTTCGATCACAGTATTGAATCTCGCTTCCTTCTTAAGCTGATCATTTAATTAATTTTATGCATTTTCTCCGGTCAGAGCTATGTAACAGATCATACAAAATTCATTTACAATATTCAACAAAATAGAATAAAAATTTATACGTCATTCAATTTAAGCTATTTATTCTTAGATGAACTATAAAAATAACAAATCAATCCTAAATTTATAAATAATAGAATCGCAGTAATATAAATATGCTAATCACTCTTCCAAAACTAAAACGAATACGCTGAATTTAAATTGCTTAAGTTTGGTCTCAATCTGCATTCTAGATATAGAAACAAGCTAAGGATCAAATTCTGCTCTTTGAATTCGTCAACATTCTGAAACGGGCCGTTTTTATAGTTCCTCACAATTTCCTAGATTGATTTTGAAAGATAATCTGAGAATTTTACAATTAATTACCAAGGTGTTAGCCCCATGCCTGGAAAAAGCCTTGCCCCTGCCCGGGGCCGGGGCTTGGAACATCCCTTGTAAAAACGCATGCTACGATCGCTATTTATTGTATGATCTTTCATTTCAATTTATTGTATGATCCTTCATTTCATTCCTCTCCGGCCACTTCGACCTTGTCCGTATATGCTTAGAAAGGACACGCATCGTTCGAAAAATTAAAAAATAACTTCGTTGTTTTTGTTACAAACATGAATTCACGTTTAAACGTTGATACAGCTGTTATTCTGATCGTGCGGATTTAACAGCTTCATCAACATATGCTGTGTACAGGAAACAAGGTGGAAAGGATCGTCGTGTAAATTTATTGGCGATGGTAACGAGAAGTATAAATTTTACTGGTCAGGTGAAGCCTCTGGAGAGGCTGGTGTCGGAATACTAGTCAAAGCAGACAGGGTGGATGATGTCGTTGAAGTGAAACGAATCAACTCAAGAATAATGTGGCTCAAAATCAAAGCCAACGACGAAATACTAACAGTGGTCTCAGTATACGCCCCTCAACAAGGGAGAGCAGACGAAGAAAAGGAATTTTTTCTGGAACACGCTCACTGATGCAGTCAGAGACTTGTTATTAAATGATCAACTGATCATCTGTGGAGATTTAAACGGCCATGTAGGAAATAGTGCTGAGGGTTATGAACAAAACCACGGTGGTTTTGGATACAGGGAAAGAAACAGTGCAGGGGAAGAAATTCTAAACTTTGCTGAAAGCCTGCAACTACACGTCCTGAACACGTATTTTAAGAAACCAAATCAACACCTCATAACGTACAAGAGCGGAGCCTACGAAAGTCAGATCGATTATATACTAACTGGGTACAAAATGAAATCCAGATGCAAAAATGTCAAGGCAATACCCGGTGAAGAATGCATACCGCAACACCGTGTTCTAATGGCTGACTTTTTGTTGCCAAATTGTGCCGTAAAGACCGTTAAAAAAGAATGTAGCCCGAAAATCAAGTCGTGGAAGCTAGCTGACAGCAGCACTCCAGGAAAAATTTGAAAGATTAATAGCTGAACGACTGGAACCAAATGGGTGCTGGTCGCATTTTTGCGACACACTACTCAACACAGCACAAGAAGTCTGTGGAACATCAAAAGGAAGTCATCAAAAACGTTTTAGAGAAACATGGTGGTTCAGTGAAAAAGTCAGAACAGCTATCACTACAAAGAAAGATGCTTACCGGAGATGGCAAAAAAGCCAATGTGCTGTTGATAAAGAAGTGTACAAAATGGCTAAAACTGAAGCCAAACGTACGGTAGCTGCTGCGAAGAGTGAAGCACTTGAAGAAGTCTGGAGCAGCGGCAGTAATCAAGAAAAACTAAGAAAATTATATCGGTTAGCTAAGAACAGAAGGATTGAAAAACAAGATGTTACTGGTGCTATATGTGTAAAAGACGATAATGGACGATTATTAGTATCTTCAGAACAGAAATGTGATAGATGGAGGGAATACTACCAAAAACTGTTGAGTGAAAGCAATGGAAAAGTTGAAGTAGACGATTGTACAATGGTAGAAGGCCCAGTTGAAGAAATAACAGAAAGCGAAGTGAAAGAAGCCATGAAATCTTTCAAAAAACGGAAGTCACCTGGGCCAACAGGTCTATCAGTAGATGTCATAAAGGCAGCTGGACGACCTGCATTGCTTGCCCTACTTCGTATCTTCCAACAATTGTGGAAAACTGAAGAAATGCCAGACGATTTCACTAAAAGCATGACAATACCATTGTATAAAGGAAAAGGCGACCCTCTGAACTGTACATCCTATCGAGGAATCCGCCTACTTGAGCACGGCATTAAAATTTTCGAAAAAATTTTAGAATTAAGGCTGCGAAAACTCATACAAATTAGTGGAATACAATATGGATTTATGCGCCATAGGTCAACAACTGATCCAATTTTTATATTAAGACAATTACAAGAGAAGTATGTTGAGAAACATCAACTGCTGCATCACCTGTTCATAGATCTCGAAAAAGCCTTCGACAGAATACTAAGAGAAACGATCATATGGGCTTTGAGAAGACAGCTAATCCCAGAAAAGCTAGTAAGACTGATAATGACAACATATCAGTCATCAAAAACAGTTGTCAAGTCAAAGGCTGGCCATAGTAAAGAGATCGACATAACCATAGGCGTACACCAAGGCTCGGTCCTTAGTCCCTTACTATTCATAACAGTAATGGAAGAAGCAACCAAGCAAATATACACTGAAACACCCATGGAACTACTACACGCTGATGACCTTGTGCTCACGGCTAAAAATCAAGATGAGATAAAAGAGCGTTTCAAATTATGGAATGCAAGTCTAATGAAAAAAGGCATGGTCGTCAATCCAAGCAAAACCAAGTATATGGTCTCTGGTGAGAAAGGACCAACTTTGAAGTCTGGAAGATTCCCATGTGCCGTTTGCTCAAAAGGTGTTGGAAATAATTCCGTCCTTTGTACCATGTGCAAGCGATGGTGCCACAAAAAATGCTTAGGAATACGTCAAAGTTTGAATGCAGTAAAAGACAACTTCAATTGTACAGCATGCACAACTGACGTAGTTTCAAAAATTGTAGAGCCAAACATGCTACAAATCGATGAAATGACGGTAGAAAAGGTCAATACTTTCACATACCTAGGCGACACAGTACAAGCCAATGGTGGTGCTGAAGCGAGCGTTAGATGCAGAATCCAGGCCACATGGAATACATGGAGAGTCGTAGCTGGTCTACTGATGCAAAAGAGTATACCATTACCAACCCGCAGTCAACTGTACCAGCGCTGTGTTCGCCCAGTCCTGCTGTATGGATCAGAAACATGGGCAATGACAAATAGCATAGAAAACGCTTTAAACAGAACTGAAATGAAATTGCTTCGTTGGATGCTTGGGTTGCGCCTGGCCGACAAAATTAGCAACGAAGAAATTCTTAGAAGACTTACAATGGACGATACGATATCCAGAATACACTGCGGACTTGCAGATTGCGCTGGCTAGGACATGTCGAAAGAAGCCAGGACAGTAATGTCATATCAGCCAAAAACCTGGTGGCGCCTGGAAAACTGCCAAAGAGGCCGGCCGAAGACAACGTGGATGAAGACAATTAAAAAGGACTTGGCTGCCAAAAATCTACGTATGGAAGACACTCATGATCGGGTGAAATGGCGACATAGCATCAAACGTCCAACCCCAATTGGGAAAAACGACGTAAAACGGGATGAGTGAGTGAGTGAGTGATTGCTGCGTTGTTCAATTTCAATTGTTGCCAGACATGCACAGCATGAAAATTCTGGGGTGTGAAATTTTGAAGTGCCTTTTTTGGGCCTAAAAATGGTGGGTACGCATCAAAAACACAGATTTTCGGCTTTTTGACGATGCTTTATCTTTCTCGAGCATGAAAACATACATAGAAACATTTCGGAAAAAATCGAGAGTCTAACAAATTGAGCAAAATATAGTCGAAACATGAGTACATGGCGCGAAAATTTGACTTTTTTGAGCAAATAGATGGCTAAAAACGCTTTGAAAACTTCTTTTCTGCGAATTTTCAAATTTTCGGAAAGTTTCGTTTGGAGGGGTGAAAATTTTTCTGGGGTTTAAATTCCCCTTCTAAACCCTTCCACCCACAAGATCATTTATGTTACTTACTATCCATTTTATTACCTACATATGTGCGTCTTTTTAATTTTTGCATTGTTATTGTTTCTGCCTTTTTAATGCCTTACTTTTTAAATTTAGTGCTACAGAGATTAATGCTTTTGGCGGAAGCCTTGACTGCTCTATTGTTTCCATTCCACTGGCAACATGTTTATGTTCCTATACTGCCCTACTCTCAGTTAATGTTCCTAGAAGCGCCTCTACCATTTATAATGGGCTTGTGGTACGAAGAATCAATCCCAAACGAAGTGCTGCAGGTTGTTTTTGTTGTTTGTTAATGTTTAGGTGTTTTGTTTATTTATATTTTATTTGGTTTATTTTTGTTTTTTCTTAGTCTCTTCGTTCATCTGTTTATTTGTGTATTTGCCTTTTATTTATTTCTTTGTTTTCTTACTTGTTCTTAATTCATTTGAAAAAATTTGAAATTTCATTCGTCGGTTGTTTCAGACTAACATTTGCTTGGTTGATATCGACGCGGACCATTTAGAATTACCCGAAGATGTGCCTCTTTTGCCTGATAGGACAGAGTTGATTCATGAATTATATTTTGTTTTCGACAAATATGGCATGTTTGATGACGGTGTTGATAACAATAATTCCACTTCGTCTGACAATGCTCGATCTGTAAATAATACTAGACAATCCAATCGATATGATTCGGCTACAAGTTCAAGGCGTAATGATTTTCAGGTAAATTTTTTATGTCACCTATGCGCGCGAAAAATCCTAATAATCTGCTAAAAATCAGATTTCTCTAGGCAACACAAAAATCGAAGTGCATTCTGCAGCCTACGGAAGAAAGTAGTTGTGGCCTCAGTTTGAAAAATAAGTAACACAACAGTTTATTCTTCAAAAGAACTGATTACTCTGAATTAAAGAAAACGACAAATCATTCTCTTTACTAACCCTAAATAAATGTAAGTACAAACGATCGCTCTTGCAATGGCATACATACATGTATGGGCAGCATGAAAATTCTGGGGGTGAAATTGCCAAAAGTGTTACTAAAAATAGAATTCTGGTAGTCTACAGTAATCTGCGGTGGGTTTTCAGTTTATGCGAGGCCCAGTGATCGACCGGGCTAAAAACCAAGACCGGGCTTAGCTACCGGGCCCCGGTTTACATGCTTAATAGGGTTGTGCCGGGTACCCGGACCCGAATAGCCGGGTACCCGGCTAAAATTTTGGACCCGGACCCGACAATCCTAATTTTCTGGACCCGGACCCGGCTGTATCCATAAACTTGGACCCGGACCCGGCTGTATCCATAAACCTGGACCCGGACCCGCCTTCAATATGGTGCCGGGCCCAGGTTCAAATATATAATGCACGCATGTTGCATTGCAGAAATATTGAAAAACAACGAAAAATGACGTAGGCTTAGAAACAGGCATATAGATCATTTTCAACATTTTAATCAATTCAGCAACAAACTGATGGCCTCATCAGACATTAAAATTTAAGTTGACAAATAGTAATAATGTGACAAATATTGGCGCTATATTAAAGCTGAAGCCATGTCTCTTGGGCGTGACACAATAGCAATATAAAGCATGGTTTAAGTTATTTATAGATGCAATTTTAGTAACAATACGCGTTAGAAGAGGCGGGGGGGCGACCGCCCCCATTGGCCAAAAATATTTGGCGAGATAAAGAATGGATATGCAATTTGCAATGATTTTTGGCCGTCAGTGACCATAATTTCTCAAATTTATCCGACGCTACGCGCCGGATGATATATATTAATGACATTTATTTACTTTCTTGGCGATCTGGAAGCACGGTTTTTTGTATACTTCAAAAATTTTTCCCGATGTACAAAGACTTTTCGGGACCGTCTTTGTACATGTACAAAGATTTTTGGGAAGTCGAAACCCGCAAAAAAGGTCTAAACTTCGCAGAAATTTTCGGCGCTTCACGCCGAAATGAGTAATTGTGTGTCCTATATATCTTTAAATAGCAGAAGTCGCATCTCGAAAGGAAAAATGTCAAAGTTTTCCGCGCTTAGCGCCGTTTTAAGACGATTCTTAATGATTTTCGCCCTAGTTAACCCTAGAATTAGCTATAATACACTACTAAAGGTGGAACAACTCTACCGCACTAAAGCCGCTACCGTACTATATCATAGCACCCAAAAATTTGTGTACAAAATGTACAAAGACTTTTAGGGACCATCTTTGTACATGTACAAACAGACCAAAAAAAACACTGCCTGGACGCCATTTTCTATTCATGTAGGTTTCAAATCAATTTTAACTGCAGAAAAAGCTATTTTTGCATAGTTTTCTTTTAATTTCAATTAAAAATTTCGATGTTTCGCATCAAATGCTATAAATACAGGAAATCAAGCAGTAATTCATGCTGTTAGACGTCTATCCACCTCAATTTCACAAATTTTCCGGCGCTTCGCGCCAGATTTTTGTTAAAGTCGAAGAAATTTAATTATTTTTCGCACAAAATTGTCGAAGATTTCAAAATTTTTAGGGAAAATATTGCGTCAAAAGTGATTTTATGTAAAAGTAAACGATGTAAAATACCGAAAAATGCTATTTCACGCGTTAAAAGCAAATTTTTGGACATATTTTTGTCTGTTTTTGGAAAGGTTGGAATCAGGCACGTAGCTGGCCCTCCTATTTTGGGGGGCAACATCAATTTTGGGGGGACTAAGCCTAAAAGGGCCAAAAATAGCACAGAATAATGTTTAAAAAGTCCTATTTTCCCGATTTTCTGAATTTTGAAGGGGGATCCGGCCCCCTCATTCCCACCAGAGATACGTGCCTGGTTGGGATACCGCCCTCCCTTAGGAAAATCCTAGATCCGCCACTGCGCGTTAGCATATTACAGCGTTTATGGAGACGTTCTTTTGGGGTCGTGCTTCACACACCAACAGGCATCAAACACACAGTCGCCACTTAGTGCACTGCTGTTTGTTTGCTTATTCCTTTGTTGCACCATTCCTGAACTGAACCTATCCTGGAACAAAGAAACTAACAAATAAATGTGCAAGCATACGGACATGTGGGAAAAATTGATAGGATATGGTGGTTTGGTAGGTACAACACAACGTTGTGTTAACAAACCCGGACCCGAACCCGAGGTTGATAAAAATTTTGGATCCGTACCCGAATTTTTGAAAAATTTGGACCCGGCACAACCCTAATGCTTAAGGATATAGGTGTATAGATAAGTACCTAATATAGGTATTTATTAAGGTCTGACGATTATATGTCTACCTATGGCCTGCATACATATGTCCATAATTACTTTAAACGTCAATAAATAATATATACTAAGTTCAGATAGATATAGTAAGACAAAAATACGTACAAAATTTTAAATTAAATATGAGTTAAAGATTCAAGATAGGTATGACAACAAGATATTATCAAGATGGTAAGATAACGCTCTATTATATGAGTTTGTAATTTATTTATATATTTCTAAAATTAAATTTAGCCTGGCTTCTATCGTAGAGGAGTTTAGCATTCGTGTATATATCTTTAAAATTAAATTTAGATTAGCCACACGCCAGGTGATCGATCGATCCTAGGGATTCCGACCATTTTTCACCACTCATGACATTGACTGCAGCTTAAACAATAATTAAATTCATTTTTCATAAGCAGTACTTTTGACACGAACAAGCAGCTTCGGTTTCCACAGTCATCAAAGTAATTATAAAATATTTTGGGCGCTTTGCGCCAATTTATTTCACAGCAAGACATTTATTCTATTCCATGTGCATGATTAAAAGGATCTTGCAGCCAGTGAACGGACCGAGGGTACTTTTTGGACCCTCGGCCGAGGCCGAGGCGCCTTAAAATCCTTGCCTCGGCCGAGGCCGAGGCCGAGGGTAATGCTGAGGGTCAAGCTTATATACCTATACCTAGGGATCGGACGAGGGTCTTTTTTCCCTCGGCCGAGGCCGAGCCGAGGAACTTTGAAATCCTTGCCTCGGCCGAGGCCGAGGGCCGAGGGACCGAGGGACCGAGGATTTGTAATACATATAATATGAGTATATGAGTACAAACAATATAGGACACATATGCTCCATGTGATGTGGGTACAGTAGCAATAGGATTGATTAGTTTAATATAGATCAAAGCTAACAAGCTATTATTTTAATTTGATTCAAAGGTAGGTATCACACATTCCCATGGGGGTGAGGAAGTATTACCCCCACCTCGGGGTACAAGACTTGAATCACTGTCAGACGATTTTAAGCTATCAAACATTTTCTGCAATGATTTGGGTACAAAAGCAACGAATACATTGAATTTTTTCTCGCTTCGCGCTGACTAATACACTTCTGTTTTGTTTACCCATAAAATACCTAGAATGAACTTAAAATGATCTGAAAAGCCAAAATTTTCGATGGATTCTTATATTTTTTACTCTCAAGAGTGACGGAACTAGTCAGAATGGGATAAAATGTAGTTAAAAATGCAGTTTTTCACATTAAAACATGTTATACAGGATGTTTTAGCCATTTTTCATATTTGACCTGCAAAAAAGGCTAGACTCTAAATTTAGTGGTCCTAAATTTTGGGATTTAACCCCCTGAACTTTCGACCTTAGGAAACTATGGTACGTATGCAAATGACAAGCACAGAAGTGACAAATTGCTAATCGTCTCGATCATTCAGCTCGTTTTTGCTATCACTATTTTGTGTGTTCTACATATCTTTATAATGGCAGAAATTGTATTTCAAGAGGAAAAATGTCAATTTTCTGGCACTTTGCGCCGTTTTAAGATGATTCTTAGTAGAGGTGCACGCGGGTACCCGAACGGGTACCCGAGTACCCGGGGATATCCGGGTACCCGGGTAGAAAATAATTTTACTACCCGGTACCCGAATCCCCTAATATAAAATGGAAAATTAGCACTGCAGTTATGCAATATGTGCTAAGAATTGAATTAGAAACCTAGAAACATATTGCTTCTAAAGTGCGACTGAATCACAAAGTAAATGTGATTCAATATAATCAACCGTAAAATGTTAAATAAGCGAGTCTGTTAATATTTCCTATTGTCACAATATATCGCGCATACGGTCTAGGCATATTCCATTATTCAGCTCTTTAGTTACATTATGTTATTCGTGCCGAATTCTTCTTATTCTTTATTGTAAACAAAATTAAACATGAAATTATCTGTTAGCGACGCTTTTTTTATAATGCATTCACTTCTGTGACCATTATATAAATTTAAACTGCAACTTTTATTCACATCGTGCGCATTTGAATTTTCTACCCATGCCCAACTTGGGCTTAAGAAATTAAGTAGGTTTTGCATGCATGGACACGGAAAACGCCCACATAATGTACCTACTTTAATCGGTGATGTCTCAACAGCCCTACCAGTCCCAACAGCCCCACCGTCCCAACAGCCCCACCAATAATCCCAACAGCCCCACCAATCCCAACAGCCCCACCAATCCCAACAGCCCCACCAATCCCAACAGCCCCACCAATCCCAACAGCCCCACCATTCCAACAGCCCCACCGTCCCAACAACCCCACCAGTACTCCCAGCAGCCCCATCATTACTGCAATCGCTATTATACGAGAAATGCGTTTGACGAATGTACTTTTGAAACATAGAATTTATACGGGCTCCGTTTGATCAAGATATTTTTTGACTATTTTTCGACTTCGTATATTTCATCAAGACTATACTAGAGCATGCAGGTTTACATTTTCAGAATAACTCTACCAGAGAAACTGGTAGACCCGCTAGAATTGAAGCTTCAGCATTTTTGCGCAATCCGTGATTTTGCCTCATTCGAGTCATCTTGCAAGATTAGATTCCTGCTCATTATTGCCTAGTCTAGACTGCCAGAAAAAAATGAAAAACGTTCTAGTGAAAAAAGGAAAGATAAGCGTTAAAATTAAATGAAAATCAAAACTTTCACGCTAATCTGCTTTAAAATAGCCAGAAAATGTGGATTAACGTAGTTTTTACGCTATTTTAACATTCATACTAGTTTTGAGGTCATTTTTGGCTCAAAACTCCTTCTCCAGACCGGTCGTGCTGTGCATCTATGATTATAACAGTGGGGCAGTTGGAACCAACATTGGCAGCGGACTAATTCTGTGGGTCTTGTGGGGTAAAGTGACCGAGAAATGTGCTTAAAATAGAATTCTGGGGGTCTACCATAATTTGAGGGGAATTCCAGGATTTCGGGTTGGGAGGGGGCTAAACTGTAAACATCCCTCCCCCACGCTTATGTGTGGTTGGGACAGTGTGACTGTTGGAACGGTTGGACTGCTGGAACGGTGGGACTGCTGGGATTGGTGGGGCTCTTGAGACTGGTGGGGCTCTTGGGACTGGTGGGGCTGTTGGGATTATTGGTGGGGCTGTTGGGATTGGTGGGGCTGTTGGGATTATTGGTGGGGCTGTTGGGATGGTGGGGCTGTTGGGACTCGTGGGGCTGTTGGGACGGGTGGGGCTGTTGGGACTGGTGGGGCTGCTGAGACACAATCCTTCAATCAGCATATGCGTCTTGTCTCTGCCGTCTATAGGCTGGCATATTACAGCATTGACTTGGCATAACATTTGAGGCAATGGGTATTTTGTAGCACATGCGTTTTTTGCTGTATTTGTGCTGTTTCGGCATCACTCAAAAAATTCAAAATTAAAAAACCCTCGGTCCTCGGTCATTTTTTACCTGACCCTCGGCCGAGGCCGAGGGATCTCAAAAAGACCGAGGATTACCGAGGCCGAGAGCCGAGGCCTCGTCCGATCCCTACCTATACCCATAAATAGTGCTCTTAGAATATTTTGTATGCACATGAGCTAGAGAATAATCGTAATATTGAACACTTTATCAAATGTCATTTTCAATAATAGTAGATTAAATGTGTAAAGGATTTATTGAATAAAGTCAGCAGAATGAAAGCATACTTAATTTAACAAGTTGCCGTTGAAGACATGGAAAAGTTCATCATAGTTTCCCAAGGTCCAGAGTTGAGGGAAGGGTGAAATCCCAAAATGGGGGACCAGTAAATTAAGTAGTGTCTTTGTATGAGCGAACAAATTTTTGTAGATATTTTGTATAAATATATTTTTAAACATACACATTTTTACATACTGCCAGTGTGTAACCTGCAACCGGCATGCAGTCCTAAACAGTGTTTTTTTGTGCAAGATACCTTTTTATATGTACAAAAATGGTATCCAAAAGTCTTTGAACATTTTGTACATACATGCAAATTTTTGTGTACTATTATAGTATGGTACAGTAGCGATTTAGTGTGGTAAAACAGCAGTTTTCGACCTTCGGTAGCATATCTTAGCTAATTCCTGGGTTTCTGAATATTTGACATTTTTTCCATCCTAAATGCGAATTCTACTATTTTAAAGATATATAGGACAGACAATTACTGATGCGCCGAAAATTTTCGGGAATTTTACACCTTTTTACAGTTTTTGTCTCTCCAAAAATCTTTGTGCATGTACAAAGACAGTCCTGAAAAGTCTCTGTCCATTATGAAAAATCTTTGCCGAATACAAAAAACCGTGGTCCTAAATGTGATAATTCGGCCTGGATATAGTTCATAAGATTATTTGGCGCGAAGCGCCGAAATTTTTATGAGATTTTGATGAAATTTACACATAAAACTTGACTGAGAAATATTAAATATATTATATATATATATATAAATATTAAATATATTATATATAAATATTAAATATACAGAAATATTACAGATATTGTAATATGTCAATTAAATCTTGTAATAAGCACTACTGTGCTTAGAAATCCAATGCAACATCAGGATAAATTAGTCAATTTTATCTTTGAACGGCTAAATGTGCTGTCTTATTAAATAGTACTTGTTTTGCATAAAATTTTTAAAAACAGTAAAAATGGATACAAAAGATATTTGAATCTGCATAAAGATGCCTAGATTACACAAAAATTGATTTTTGAGTGTTTAATGCCTCTGCTTCAATCTAAATACAGTATATTAGCGATATTTTGCGCGAAGCGCCGAAAATTTTTGAAATTTCCTAAAAAAATACTGAAAAACGATATAATTAATATCACTTTGTCCAAGAAAGTATTTTAACAATGTATAAAAATGGCTCCAAGAAATGCACGAGCCGAAATTGATTTTTGGCAAAACCTATATTTATTGGCCATTTTTAGGTGCGTTTTTGCGATTTTCGGCCGAAAATTCGTAATCATTTACGCCCTCTCTTATAAAAATGGCCGAAAACCATACGTGTAACAGGAAGGGCTTTGGGGAATTCCCCACCCCACCCAGGGTTGGACGTCCTCCCCTAACCCTTCCCTCCAAGGTCAGAAAATTTTGACCCACCCTCCCCATTTTTGGCGAAAATTTGCGCTTTGTTGGCTATTTTAGGTGCTTTTGCCATTTTTGACATATAATTAAAGTCACTAATCCCCCACCCGAAATGCCGAGGAGCCCCTCCCGAAAATTTTGAGCTGTTAAATGCATGTTTTATAGTGACAGTTTGTCTATTTACTCTTGCTTACATTCAAAAATACTCTATCACTTCGGGAAATTCTAATAGTTAGCTGCACTTTTGCCATAGTAAAAATTAGGTTCAAAAATATTCAAAAGATTTTCACCAAAAATCGTCTGTCAGTGACTTGAGTCTTGTACCCTGAGAGGGGGTAATAAACCTCCCTCATCCCTCCCTTCAGGAATAAGTGTTTCCGATTCATGTAGCAAGCATGAGAATTAAAACTTAGTCATCACGTGAATAATAAATTTGCACTTTGCTGTATGTAACTTTGTGTAACTGGGTACGCGGCTGAAAGCACAAGAAAAGTCTATAGGTAAAAAATAGCCTTTGTACTGCAGATGCATTTTAAATTGTTAATATTCAACGGACATATTAAACTTATTCAAATTTGATCTTAACCCTCGGCGCCTCGGCACTTTTCAGCTTCGCCCTCGGCGCCGAGGCCGAGGCTCCGAAAAACGCCGAGGCTTGCCGAGGCCGAGGCCGAGGCCTCGGTCCGATCACTGCTTGCAGCTTAATTTTAGTGATTCTAGCGTTCTTTGCTTGGACCCTCCGAATTTTCAAGCGCTGTTTTCTGTTACATTTTGATAAAAAGGCAAGATAAATATAAAAACTCATCAAATCAGCTGATTCCTGCTGCATCCCATAATTTCGGCTTGATATTCTAACAAATTATAAATTCACTGACGCCTGTGGTGATCAGCACCAACAAAATTGAATAATAGATAACCTAATATAGTTTGTTTGTAATTGTGTGTGACAGAAATCTTAACGAATTATAATAAATCTTCGACTGGATGGAAAGTTTTTGATTATAAAACATTTGCAGTGCCGCCACCTGCTACATATGCTGCAATGATCGATCTTTGTTCATGCTGCACAGTATTTACATTTATAAATACACATCAGACTCTTAGCTGGAGTGCACTTTAGTAATTCATGGTTGAAATGACCCATAAAAACACAGAAATGCTGAAATAAAAAGTAAATATCAACTCGAAGTATAGAGCTAGAGGATATTACGATAATCAGATGTGTACAGAAAGGCCCGAAATAGTCCGCCCGCACTACCAGTTTTAATCCGTTTTCAGAGACCAATGTTGCTAGCGTGATGGTACCGTACCATTCGAGCACACTAACTTCTAAAAGTTTTAAAACTTTGTTTTTAATAAGGCCCGGGGTTTTTTCAGCCGGGCTCGGGCCTGCCCCTGACCGGCCGGGCCCGGTCCAGACCCGGGTACCCGGTCGATCACTGTATATACTCC
Source organism: Mermis nigrescens (assembly GCA_036768485.1). NCBI lineage: Eukaryota > Metazoa > Nematoda > Enoplea > Mermithida > Mermithidae > Mermis > Mermis nigrescens. The sequence goes on along the minus strand of JAVLUZ010000154.1, from coordinate 19,263,557 downwards.
CAGACCCCCCACTCCCATGTGTGATGGCATAGAAGCGTGGTAGGCACACATTCCCATAGAGGGGGTATTACCCCCGTCAGGGTCCGAGCACACGTGGGCATGGGTAGGGGGTTTGGGGGGTATGCACTCCTCAGAAGGTCGAATACCCCCTCCCAGAAACCAAAATACCCCCACAGAATTCAATTTTTGAAAATTTTTTCGTTTTTTAGCAATTTTTGATGTCAATGGATAGTGCTTAATGAGAAACGTTGAAAATTGGTGTTTTTCGCCATACCGCCATTTTTAAGACCAGGTTTTGACCTTTTAAAAATCTTGCACCCAATCCTCTATGGAATTTTGGTGCTGCCTATCTATATAAAGGTCTGAGACTCGAATCACTATCAGGCGATTTTGAGCCATCAACCATTTTCTGCATGACTTTCGGGTAAAAAAGCAGCAAATATTTTAAGATTTTTTCGGCGCTCCGCGCCGACTTCTTTATTTCTGTTTTGCTTACCAATAAAATACTTAGAATCAAGGTAGAATGATCTAAAAATCAAAGTTTTCGATGAATATTTATATTTTTTACTTACAATAGTGGCGAAACTAGTCAGAATTGGTCAAATAGTACTTTAAAATGCAGGTTTTTACTTCAAAACATGTTGTATACGATGTTTCAGCCATTTTTCATATTTGACCTGCAAAAAAGACTAGAACTCTAGATTTAGTGACCCCGCAAAGCGTTCTTAGAGTTGAGATCATGTCCCTACTCATAACGGAAGAAGATCGTGAATAAAACCGATGCAGAAACGTGTTTTTCACCGCAGACCTAGAACTTTACACCTCCAGATCCAACTCTGTATTAAGTGTAAAGAATTGCATCTTACTGCGATGTGTAACCCTTGAGACGTTCTTAATTTTTTACGTACATAAGTGCGGACATGCCAATTCATGCATGGGGAACTTAGCAGACAGAATAATTGCAATACCCTGGTACTTTACACCTCCAGAAATAACTCAGTATTGAGTGTAGAGTATTCCGACCAAGTGTGGTTTGTAACCGCCGGCACGTACTTCATTTTTATAATACTTCGCACAACCCGATTTATAACCGGAGAGGTTGGCTGACAAAAAATCAGCAAAAAAACGTGTTTTTTACACCAGACTTTAAACTTTACACCTTCACACCTAACTTAGTATTGAGTTCAAAGAAATGCATCCATGTGTGATGTGTAACCTCTGAGGTGTACTTTATTATTAGTATACTTTTAGCGTCTTGATTTATAACCATCGGAGTTGGCAAACTGAAAAACGTAAAAAGACGTTTTGTTGTATTATGTTTTTTGAACGCAATTTGCTGCGACGTGTAGCCCCTAGAACGTACTCTATTTTTATTCAATTCAACTTGTCCCGACTTGTAAGCGGAGAAGTTGGCGGAGAAATCTGGGACAACCTGCTTTCACACTATTCACTACATTGTAAACTTTAAACCCGTGGATCTAACTCCGCATTGAGTGTAAAAGAATTGGCAGGTAAGCAGAAAGTTGCCCTTGGCACACATGGGCAAGGTATATTGGTTTGAGAGGGTGGTATTACCCCTACCTAACATTTTGGATGACCAGGTACTGCCAGGCGACTTTGAGAAGAAGAAAGGTGCTGCAAGACAATTTATGAGGTTAGTGCAAAAAAAAGTCTGGCCGGAAAACGGTTAAAAAATATCTGAAAAATTTCGGCGCTTCGCGCCGCATTGATAAACTTTTGTGTTTATCATACTCGTAGCTAGAAACGCACGAATTGGCCAAACTTCACTAATAAGGGCCAAGGAAACCAGCTTATTGCTCGTAACGTGCTACTGTACTACATTATAGTACCTAACTTCTAAACGTGCAGAATGTACGTTGACTTCTGGTGACCGTATTTATGCAAGTTCGAACAGACCCTATACAAAAACAATGACCACATTATACTATATGACCATTTTGGATTTCACCCCCTCTGGCCGTCTCTATCTTGTCCATGTACGGCCCTTGGGGTTTTTTAAGCTTGTTGTAGTAAATCTAACTCATTCATTTAAGTCATTTTTCTTTTCAAGCTTGTTGTAGTAAATCTTAAATCTAACTCATTCATTAATCCATTAAAAGTTGGGATGTTTTACTCCTCGTCCGATTACAGGAAAAAGCATGCCTTTTTAGATGCTTTCCTACTATTTTAGGGCGATATTCCTACACCACTCAATTCTTCGAGAAATTGTCGATCACTACACACGCAATTGCATACATATATGTGTACAATGCATGGGTAAACATTTGACCGGCTGGTTTTAAATTTACCGTTATTTTGCAGCGCTTTTTAGAAAAAAGCATGACCCGCTTTTGAACCTGTGAATATGGACATGCAGGCCTGCAACCAGGATTATTTTTAGGGGAGGGGCTCGAAATTCTTGAAGTCAAATATCTCGAGAACCGTTAGGCGCTATGTGAGAATAACGGCGTTTTTGGACGTTTTTCGACGAGTTTTATGTAACGGTAAAGAAGAAGTTTAAAAAGAACTTATGATGGTTTTCGATACAAAAGCTATTCTTTAAATGGTTTGCAAGACTGAATTTCAGTGTCCAGTGCAAGCACATAATGTTTTACACTAAATAAGAATTAATTCTGGAGTGTTTAAAACGCGCGTTTGGAGATGAATATAGGTATTATGTGTGATACACTATAAACAAAAATTTTGAATTTTTGCTGAAAAATAGTTTAATACCGTTAAAATTACTGTACTCCAACCCGAAAGTCTCCGTATTGATTAGGACATAGTGCTAATGGCCAAGTTGCTCAATCGCACCACCCAACTTTCCGTGAAAAACGTAGTTTTTGGTCAATTTTCGTTATTTCTAAACATAGATAATGATAACTTGATCATAAAAAGTTTGTAATTTAAAATTGCTGCATATTACTTAATGTCTAAGTCACATCTGGGTTTCGTAGATGACAAGCATTATAGAAAGAAATAAGACATTCGGCGCCGAACAATTACGAATTGGCTAGCTCAGAAAGTTTGATAAAACTTCATTTGGTAGTCATCTTAGTTCACTTCGAGAGTTTTCCACTTTTTCCTTAGGGGGATCTAGTGATCGACCGGGGCGACTTTTTGGCCGGGGCCGGGGCGGTACCGGGGCTGGAAACAAATCCCCGGCCCCGGCCCGGGGCCGGGGCCGGGGCTGGCCGGGGTCAGACAAGGAAAATATTATTGCATGACACATACTTGGGGTGGGAGGCATAGGAAAGAAATAATGAGCGATTGCTCCATTCAGTAGTAAATGGCTTTTCATATCAAGTTTTATTACTATTTATGTCACAAGAAACAAATTTAGTCTAGTGTTTCATTGTCTGAATCATCAATAAGGTCTATGTCGCTGCTATTAGCACACTCTGTATCATTCGAATCTTAGCTACGGCTACTGCTGCTGTAGCAATTGGATGCAATAGGTATTGGATGTAATAAATGAGACATCACACATTCCCATATGGGGGAGGGGTATTACCCCCTCAGGGTCCAAGACACAAGTCACTGTCAGACGATTTTTGGTGAAAACCTTTTGAATTTTTTGAACTTAATTTTTTAGTATGGCTAAAGTGTACCTAACTATTAGAATTTCACGAAGTGATACATTATTTTATTATGTGAGCTAGAGTAAATAGATAAACTATCACTATAAAACATGCATGTAATCGCTTAAAATTTTATGAGGTTCCCTCAGTATACCTACATGTAACGGCTGGAAATCTAGGGTAGGGGTCCCGCGCCATTTTTAGAAGGAGGGGGTTAGCGACTAGATCAAAAATGGTAAAAACACATAAAAATAGCCAAAAAAGCACAGGCTTTCGCCAAAAAATGGGGGAGGGTGGTTAAATATTTTCTGACTTTCAAGGAAGTTCGGGGCTTCAAAGCGGAGATGGGGGATGGCCCAAATCCTCTGTCACATGTATATTCCTCGGCTATTTTCAGGGGAAGGGGGTAAGCGGCTCCATTTTTGCAGCCGCTTACCCTCCCCTTTGAAAATCTTTAAAATGGTAGAATTTTCAATAAGGAATTCTACACCTTTTTACAGTTTTTGTTCTTCAAAAATCTTTGTACATGTACAAAGACGGTCCTGAAAACGTCTATGTACATCAGCAAAAATCTTCCCCGAATACAAAAAGACCGTGCTTCTAAATGTGATAATTCGGCCTGAATTTAGTTGATAGTTCGGCGCGAAGTGCCGAAATTTTTATGAGCTTCTGATGGAATTCACACATAAAACTCGACTGAGAAAGCTAAAACAACTTGTACTACAAAAATGAGAAATATTACAAAAATTGTAATATGCGAATTAAATCTTGTAATAAGCAACACTGCGCTTAGAATGGAAAAATGGAAAAATGTCAAATATTCAGGAACCCAAAAATTAGCCAAATACACTACTAAAGGTCGAAAAACTATGTTCTACTACCACACTGAAATCGTTACTGTACCATATTAAAGTATACAAAAATTTGCATATACAAAAGAGTGTTTTTTGTATTCGCCAAAGATTTTTCCCGATGTACAAAGACCAGGACTATCTTTGTACATGTACAAAGATTTTTGGGAAGATAAAAACTGTAAAAAGGTATAAAATTCCAAAAATTTTTCGGCATTCCCCTCCGATATGAAAAATTGTCTGTCCTATACATCTTTTAAATGGCAAAATTTAAATTTAGAATGCAGAAATGTCAAATTTTTAGGCGCTTCGCGCCGTTTTGAGACAATTTTAGTAATTCTTGGCGTTAGAAACTCAGAAATTAGCTAAAATATACAATTAAAAGTCAAAAGACCCTGTTTTGCCACTAATTTTCTGGTCCTCCAATTTGGGATTTCACCCCTCCCTCAACTCTGGACCCTAGGAAACTATTTGAGACATATTTAGTTTATCGGATCGGACGCAATTCTGCAGCGTAGTTTATATTCGCCTATAATTAACCTCGGTCCTAATAACTATTACACAGGAAACGCGTTTTAAAGCACACGGTTCCCATTCAAATGAATGTAAAAGTGTTTTTTGTAGAAATAGTTTGTTAAAAACGTACAATTTCTAACTAGAAATAGAACGTATTTGTCAACTCTAAATCTTTTAGCCATAGCTATGAATGAATGAGTTAAAAGTAGCATTTAGTTTAAATAAGTTAAGTGGAGGAATCGAAAATATGCAGATTTTCCTGAACATTCATTCATTAAAAGCTCATTTATACACAGTAGAAAACTTATGACAAGGACTAAGTAAGTATACATATGGTCTAATCAGTACAGTTCTCAAAATTAACACTTGCTCATTGATAAATAAGTGCCAGTATCACAGCCTGTACAAAATACGAATTACACTAAATTTTTCCCCGGCCCCGGCCATTTTTTGACCTTGCCCCGGCCGGGGCCGGGGATGCTGAAAAATGGCCGGGGATTGCCGGGGCCGGGGCTGGGGCCCCGGTCGATCACTAGGGGGATCCTTGTGAAAGATCAATTTTTTAATTTTTGGGGTAGGGGAGTGGCTCGAGCCCCTTGGTTACAGGCCTGTGTTCATGCATATATGTACAAGCAGTTAAATACGTTTAGTCATTTCGGCTGAAAGTCGTATGGGCTAAAGTGATTCTTATTATCTAAGCAATGGGCTTGTGAGTCAAGATTTGTTTGATTTGAAAAATCTAAATTTACTAATTATCCTTTGAATTTGTGTCCTTTTCAGTTTAAAAGACTGTCTCGCAGTTTTGACGAAGATAAGAATGCGTACGTCAATGGTTACCGTTCTACATCAGATATAGAACTTCCTCCTCCGGATCCTGCACCCAATAAATTGCTTCAGCGTGATTCAGATTACAGCAAGTTTCTCAGGTAATCAGCCAAGTGTTGTTAATGTTTTATTTGTGCGCTGTATCATATAATCGTATTCAGGCATGCACGCTACACTGCACCCCATTGGAATTCTGGGGAGTAAATTTAAAATATATTCTAAGGAGTCTTTTTGGGCTCAGAAACGATGGATACGTTTCAAAGCATCATTTTTGGCTCTTTTGACCGCTCTGTTTTCCTAGGGTGCAAAAACGAAATTCGAATAAATAGAAAAAAACGTAGGCAGAAAATAAGCATATAGTTTGAAGCGTCGAAAATTTGATTGTTTTCGAGCAGTCGAATAGCTAAACGTTGAAAATGGCATATTTACTACGATTTTGTTTGAAAAAATCGCGCATTTTAATGGAAACAAATATCTGGGAACCGCAAACTCCTCTCAACATAATTTATGCTCGTATTACCGTTATTTTTTTATCACGAACGTTACCTTGTACTACGTGTCATTGTGTATTATTGCATTTCATCTTATATAGGGGGAGGGGTAAATGACCTCCAATTTTTGCCCTGCGTATGACGTATATTTTTTTAACTAGCAAAGAAAAATGCTCCGATGGTACAAAAAAGACGAACATACTTGGGATTGTGGATTATTAAGGATGTAAAATGAGGGGACTAGGAAAAAGCTACCTATGTACCTAATGTCGAAAAATCTACTAAAACTCAGGCAAAAATCTAAGTATGTTCTGCGGCCTGCAGATAAACTATTGCACCAAAAAACGGTTAAAAAAGCAGCAAGTAGATGGAGTAGTAGTAGATGGAATGAAGTGGTGGTGGTGGTGGTGGTGGTGGTGGTGGTGGTGGTGGTGGTGGTGGTGGTGGTGGTGGTGGTGGTGGTGGTGGTGGTGGTGGTGGTGGTGGTGGTGGTGGATGGTGGTGGTGGTGGTGGTGGTGGTGGTGGTCGTGGTGGTGGTGGTGGTGGTGGTCGTCGTGGTGGTGGTGTTGGTGGTGGTGGTGGTGGTGGTGGTGGTGGTTGTAGTAGTAGTAGTAGTAGTAGTAGTAGTAGTAGTAGTAGTAGTAGTAGTAGTAGTAGTAGTAGTAGTAGTACTAAGTAGTAGTAGGTAGTAGTAGTAGTAGTAGTAGTAGTAGTAGTAGTAGTAGTAGTAGTAGTAGTAGTAGTAGTAGTAGTAGTAGTAGTAGTAGTAGTAGATGGAGTAAAGTAGTAGTGTAGCTAAGATAAAATAGATGGAGTAAACTAGGAGCGACTTTGTAAGCCAATTGAATGAAATAGCAAACGTCGATGCATTCACGACAATCAAAGAAATTGTTGGTTTAAAGCAGTAGGAAACGCGTAAGCTTACGTGAAACAGAATACATGCAGGTAAAGTTGCCCTCCGGAACGATTCTGTGCACTAATCAATTGACGCTAGGTTCGCTTGCTATAACGCTCATGATAACAAAATAAAACACCTTTAAATACAATTGTAATTAGTTTCCTATCAATCATGATACGAAGCAAGTCAGCGTCGCAACTCGCGAGCAATTTACAAAAAGTAAACATTTTAGATTATGTTTATACACCCTTATGTGAAGCGCTGAATATTATTAAAGAAGGTCACACTTTTTCACAGGCCGCAGGATGTACTTCGGTTTTTTGCGTTTCTTGGAGAAAGTCTGATTTTTGATAGATTTTACGACATTAGGCATGTATAAATATGTATATATATATATGTATGTATGTATGTCTATATATATATATATATATATATATATATATATATATATATATATATATATATATATATATATATATATATATATATATATATATATATATGGGGAATGATGGACATATAGGGATTGTGAATTATCGAGGATGTAAAAGGAGGGGACTAGGAAAAATCTCCCTATTTCTATGCCAAAAATCGCAAAATATGGTAAAAACCAGACTTCATCTAAAAAATGCAACAAATCGAAGTATATTCTGCGGCCTTTGAAAAATGTAAAAGTTTAGTAAACAATTGTTGTGGACATGTGTAAAAGAGTATCTACATAAGGTCTGTTGCACGTCAGCTTCCGTGTTTCCTACTGCTTTGAACCAACAATATCATCGATTGTCTTGAATGCATCGATATGTACTATTTCATTCAGTTCGCTTAGCTACTGCATTGCTTATTCGCTGCTTTTTTCAATCAATTTTTCGGTAAATAGTTTATTTCTATTGGGAGGCCGCAGAATATACTTCGATTTTTTGCATTGTTTAGAGGAAGTCTGGTTTTTAACATATTTTGCGATTTTTGGCATATAACATAGAGAGATTTTTCCTAGTCCCCTCCTTTTACATCCTCGATAATTCACAATCCCAAGCATATTCCCCTTTTTTGTTCCATCGGAGCTTTTTTCTTTGCTAGTACCCTACTTTTAATTAGCAAGATTTGGAAATACAATACTAGATTTCATTTACTGTGCGGTTCTTCTAATAATTGAATAGCTTAAAACTTTACAAAACTACTAGTTGTAGAAGAAACAAACATTATGATTAGTAATTCTTATGTTACGTAGAACATCCTGTAAAGAAACATGCTTCCAAAACTTTCTAGAGGTAAACTTAATTTACATTTTAAACTTTACACAAGAGTGTGAAGAATTTTAGTGGGATTAATAATTTCGATATTGCTTTGATATAACGATCAGCATTTATTAAGAAATGAAACCTCTATATTGTTCTAAGAACAAATTAACATTAGGTGTTAATCACTTTACACTACTCTTCATGCGCCCCTAGCAGACGTATCACATCTGTTTCCAGATATATTTTACGACTTGAGGGAAAAATAAGTTACCGTGAGGCTCTAGAATGGAGCTTATTATATAGTATACACTAGCAACGAGTGTAAAGAAGATTTTAGTCGGATTTGTAAATTCGATATTACTCGGATATTACGATCGACATTCATGACAAAATTACGTCTCCATAACGGTTTAAGGACAAATAGATACAGATGTAAACCAATTTACATCACTGTTGAGTGTAAACATATGCGCCAGACTGGCATATCAAATTTGGTTCTTGGTCCATTTCTAGACTTGATAATCGTGTCCCTGACTCATAACCGGAGAAGCAGGCAGAAAAAACAAGACAGAAACGCATTGAAAACACCAAAATTTTGACTTTACACTCGCTAAATATTAATGTATAGACAATTTGCTTTGACGTGCACTCGATATCAAGCACTTTATTTTTATTCTGTTGGACTTATCTCGACTTCTGGACGGAGGAAGTGGCGAACAAAAAACGCAACAAAAACGTATTTTCCATCATTTAGAACACTGTAAACTTTAAAATTCCGTACCGAACTCCCCATTGAGTTTAAAAAAATTCGGTTTGGTACAATTTGTAGCTTTTAAATCGTAGTACATTCCTGTGTACCAAAATTCTCTCGCAAAAATTATTTGGTATGATTTATTAATCAAAATTCGGAAAAAACGTGTTTTTTCGCCCATTTGTTACCTCTGATTTCGAACTTTACACCCCCATAAATAACTCAATATTGCGTTTTTTTAAATGCGGTTTGCTGCGATGTGTAGCCCCTGAGAGGCACTTTATTACCGCTGTATTCAATTTACCCTGACTCATAAGCGGAAAACTTTGGCAGAGAAATCTTAATTAAAATCCGTTTTTTACACCATCCACTAGAGTGTAAACTTTAAACCCCAGGATCTAACTCACCATAGAGCGTAGAAGACTTTGCTTATATGCAGAATGTAGCCCTTGATCCGCTCCACATTTCTGTCAGAAAACATTTTAAAAAACTCATAACCGGAGTTAGTATCAGACATAAGCAGGTTGAAAACTCGACCAAAAAGTGCTTTTTCACTCCCAGATTTTAGCACTCTTTACACTGCTATTCGAGAACTAATGCGAATTTCAAAAAACAAAAAAATGGTGATCTGTAGAATTTATCCCTCTATAATCCTATGCTGTCTCAATTGTTCGAGTCATCAATACTCAGTTGTCCACATGCCGCAGTAAAAAGGTCCCAAAATTTGTCCCATGTTATAACGTTACACAAAAACTTTACACCTTCTTTACACAGTCAGTTTTGAGTTTCAAGAAAAACAAAAAAAACACGGCAGCGAATTTTTTATTATCTTTCTTTTGAAAAAACCGCACCTTCCAGAAGTGTCCCGTTATAGCTGTAGGGGGTGCACAGGTGTTAGGGGTATCCAAGTATATTATAGGTACGCGCTAATGCGCTGCCTATGATATATATATATATATATATATATATATATATATATATATATATATATATATATATATATATATATATATATATATATATATATATATATATATATATATATATATATATATATACATATACACATATATATATATATATATATATATATATATATATATATATATATATATATATTAGTGATGTCCTGGGCACCGGGCCGGTGCTAGGCTGGTACCGGCGCCGGTGCCGGTGCTAGATAAAAGAGAAAAAATTAGTGTAAAAAGAATTATTGAAGCTCATTTATCACCAATTCAATGAATAAAGACGCAAAAAGGTAGCATTTTGTTAATAAAATCTTCTAATTAGCATAGTGAAGCATTTTGACTGAACTTCAGAACAAGTCTTCGAGCTTTAAAAAAGACTACATATTCATTCAACGAAACACATCTTATTGAAAACATCAATTAACAGCAAGAAGCGTGGACACTAATAAAGTAAATTAAAATTAAAAACATCGGCATATAGAGTGGAAAGTTCTTCTGATTCTACCATCTGTAGGCAAGAAGGATGAGTAATACACAGTAGTTTTCAACTTAATTTCATCAAATCCATTTTTATTTTTCCATTTCGTGAGCAGAAGACCGTAAAACGCAGCTAGAATTTCAAAATAGTTTTTATGCAAAACTTTTTCCTGCAAATTATTCAGAAAAAGCTTGTTAAAACTTTGTAAATGAACTTCTATGTAAGTCATTTGCATTACTAATATATCCCATGTTTGTTTTCAGAGAGCTTTTGAAAATATGAAATGATAAACTCAAATAATTTAACCTCAAAAAGTTTTTTGTGGCTATTTTCATGTTTGTTTCTTACTAGTTGAATATTTAACTAATGCACTAAAATTAAATTTGGATTTGACTAAAGAATCAACTACTGCACAAGCCAATCTCGATTGCGCTACACTTAAACTTATAATACACTATTTAACTTTTATTTTTCTTCGAATTTCAATTTTATTACAATTTTTTGTTTGTTTAATTCTTAAGTGAGAAAATTAATATGTAATCATAAATTAAAAATAATGAAGTCGTTACTAGCCAAATGAAATTTTGCCCTTAATATGTATATCCGGTGAAAAATAGTTACAAATTCAACCCTTTTTGAAGAAGCATAGTACACACATATATATATATATATATATAGTATATATATATATATATGATATATATATATATATATATATATAGGTAAAAGTAGCTTTTTCTAGTCGTATAGGTAGCTTTTTCCTAGTCCTCTCCTTTTACATCCTAAATAATCCGCAATCCCAAGAAGATTCGTCTTTTTTGTTCCATCAGAGCATTTTTCTTTGCTAGTACCCTACTTGTAATTAGCATGATTCGAGTAAATCAGTCAGCAAACACATATGGTAACATGCCACAATAATGACAGTAGTCCAACAACGCGGAAAACAATATTGTTCTGAACATCAGCTTTATCTTTTTCAAACAGGATAACCTAACCTTATTTAAACAGATCAAAGGTTTTCAGCATAAACTTTGCACAATTATTAGGTGTTAAGAACACTTATGCTCAGATTCGTAATCCTGACGTTACATGGAGCATTTTGAATAAAAATTGAAGCTTCTGCAACGCTCTGAAACTAAATTTAATTCTCAGTGTAAACTTTACATAACTGATGGGTGTAAAAAAATAGTCAGATTCGTAATCCTGACCTTACGGAACATATTTGGGAAAAATTCGCGTTTTGCAACACTCAGGAAGTAAAATAAATTTGTAGTGTAGACTACACATTAACAATAAATGAATAGTGCAAACATTGTACAACTACTGGGTGAAGAGAAAACGAACAGTCAGATTCGTAATTCTAACGTTACATAGAACATTTTGAAAAAATTAAGCTTCCGCAAGGTTCTAGAACTAAAGTCAATTTACAGTGTAAACTTTACACAATCACGATTTCGAACCTTGCACCTCCATCAGTAAATCAATATTGAGTTTTTTAACGCAGTCCGCTGCGAAGTATAGCCGTTACAACGAACTTTATTTTTATTCTCGGAGAAGTTGGCGGAGAAATCTCAGACAAAGACTGTTTTTTACGCCATTCACTAGAGTGTAAAGTTTGAACCCCTAGATTTAACTCCGTATTAAGTGAAAAAAAGTTTGGAGGTAAGCTGAAGGTAGCTATTCCTGCTGGAATAAGTTTCTAGGAACTCATAACCGGAGTTGTGGCAGACAAAAACAGGCCAAAATGTGTTTTTTACCCTCAGATTCTTCACACTCTTTGCACTGTCACTCTGGAAATGAGTCTTTTTTCAAAAAATAAATGAGTGCCATCGAGCTTAATGAGTTGTCTACATTTTTAAAAAACCAAACGACGCAGAATGCAAAACTGAATTTGATAAGTTCGTGTCGCTGACCAAAAATTAAAAAAGTAAATGTTATAGCGTTACAAAAAACTACACGCTCTTTACATACAGGGTAGAAAGGTATTATAACACGGGCAGCGAATTTTTTTATTTTAAAAAATTGCACAATACAGATGTGTCTCGTTATAGCTGTAGAGGGGTAGTCACTTTGTTAGGGGGTCTAAGTATATTATAGGTACGCGCTAACTGGCTATGTACCTATGATATTTGATAGATCACAGCTTCCTCCTTTGCCTTTGAACATATTGCACGAAAGCGAATCATTGGCCAGACTGACTGCCCTTGTGAAAAAGGTTGGCGTCGATGTTAAACTGGAAAACGTTCAGCGAGATATTGAGTCGGCTCAAAATTATCGGAATTCGCCCGAATGCAAACGTTATTTTGATGACATGAAGTTTAATAATGCTGTTCGAGAGATCTTTGCGAACAGATTTGTTTACATGTTGTTCTCTTACGATCATTTTATCATAGGCAAGTTTTTATTTCTCTTTTTTATTCAGTTCTCGCTCTTATTTCTATTGTGGATCAGCTGAAAATATGTAGCTGCATGATTTGGTTGAAATTTTAAAAATATCTCTTTACGACTACAAGCGTGCCAAAGTTTGAAAAAATAGACAAAAGACATTGGGCGTGGGCTGAGAGAGCCACCCACTCCTGCGTTTAATTTGGGATTATTCCTTAATTAAAATAATAAAATCGGAAAATTTGGAATTGTATATTCCTATTGAAAATAATTAGATTTTAACATTAATGTTCACGTTTGTGACCGAATTTGCCCATTCTCGTTCTATCATCTACTGATATTTTATTGCTTTATTGTGAAACAAAAAATTATGAAGAATTCCGAAAATCGGAACGTTTCTACTTCTGATATCGCATCCTAAATGGTATCCTAAATATTCCTAAACACCTAAACGATCCTAAACATCCTAAATATTAAGGTAACTATCACGACAAAGAAAGTTTTACGAACAATCGCGATTCGCTGCAAAATTTTGACAAAGCCAGTTTCTTGTCCGATCAGCCCATTGCCCATCTTCCTTTTTTGTCGGCTTTCCTCGAAACTCAAATGTTCACCAGCTTCGTCGATGCTAAAATATTATCGCAATGGGAAAGTTGCCCGAGCTCGTATTTGGCTCTATTCGACCAACGTTTGAGAGAATTACGGGATCAATATGGCGACGCGTTGGTTCGCACTCCGACCTACGAATCGTGCCCGTCCTTTTCCACAACGGGTAAATTTGATCCGTCTTATTGTATTCTGGTATTTTTGTAATTTAATCGCTTACAATATTATTTATACTTTTTATTTATTTGCAGCAAAAAGTGCGGAAGAACAATTAGAACTGTATTTTTTCAACTTTTATTCAAGTTAATTAATTCGAGCTTATCAACCAATCTTTGTTCAGTGTTGATTTTATTGATTTTAGTTAAAGTTTAATGAGATCCGTGTGTTAGACTCTTTACTCCATTTCTATAAATTTTTGCTTTATTTAGTATGCAAATGAATAAGTTGTGCATTCATTTGTAACCGTTGTTTTACGTATAAATAATTTTTGTTGAATCAATCGGTGATGTAGTGTTTTTCTAAATTTTCGCTGTTTTATATGTAGCAGTTTTAGTATTTGGAAAAACCTTTTGTTTTACAACACGTTTTGAAGTGCTATCACTTCTATTTCTTTATTAGTATTTTTAAAGTTTAGTCACCTAATAGAAAACAATAACCAGTATCAAGAAAGATCGATCGAATGTACATACGTAAGTGAAATCCATTTTTCCGTTTACATGAATCCTGTAGATAAATAATTGGAGTTTGAATCATCTCTAAACAGTATAATGAAATATATAATTTGTGAAGTGTGATAATAAGCTTAAAAATGAATTAGATCTGTATAAATACTTTAAAGAACTCATATAAATATGAAAATAAATCTGTAAGTTTATAAATAAATACGTTGTTTTTTAAAATAAGCTTTGCAAAGCTTTGAACGTCGTTTCCTCATTCTTATCGCACAAATGTGATAATGTTCTACAAAATGAAGTAACGACGTAAAAATTTTATAATACAAAATACATAATAAAAATGAATAAAATGTTGAAAATGTAAACAAAAATGACTTAACTTCAGTAAGCAGTGTAATATGATTTGTGATTAACCCCCTGAGTTTTTGATTTCATACAGAAGCGTAAGGAAGTTGTTGTTTCGATTGTTTTCAGTGATCATTTGGCTCAAGGGTGTCAAATTTTCGGCTCTTCGCGCCGTATACTCATTTTTTGACTTTATATATTCTTTACTCATTTTTTCATATGTTTTCAAATGTTTTTGATTGGTGTTTTTGATACATACTCATCGCTTTTGAGCCAAAAATGTCATTTAAAAATTTTTCTGCTTTTCTTTACAATTACCATGCTGCGCATCAGTGTTTTTTTTAACTCGGCAAAGATTTTTCTCAATGTACAAAGACTAAGACCGTCTTTGTACATGTACAAAGATTTTCGGGAAGGCAAAAATTGCAAAAAAGGTCTGAAATTGGCAAGTGATTGTGTGTTCTATATATCTTTATAATGGCAGAAATTGCATTTAAAAAGGAAAAATGTCAAATGTTTCGGCGCTTCGCGCCGTTTCGAGACAATTTTTAGTAATTTTTGGCGTCAGAAACCCAGAAATTAGCTAAAATGCACTACCAAAGATCGAAAATCTTGTTTTACCACACTAAAATCGCTACTGTATACACTATATTATAGTACACAAAAATTTGCTTGTACAAAATATACAAAGACTTTTGATTACTGTCTTTGTACATGTACAAACGGACCTTGTACAAAAAAAACACTGCTGCGCATATATGTTCGCTGAGCAGTATACCTTCTTTTGTAGAAAAGATTATATTGAAGAGGGAGGAGCGCCTTGATTACGACGTTCCAGCCCCGCACGCACTGGAGGGCTTTGACCCGAACTCATTCGGCTTAACGCCGAGCATAACATCGCCCGTTGACACTTCATCTAGTCCTTTGTCGAATGACAAATGTAGGCCAGTTTTTCCCTTATTGCGCTCTGATTTGTTGAATATTAAACGGGGCCAACAGTTTGGTAGCCCACAAAAAAGCCCTTGGAAGCAACGCTATCGTAATTTGTGTAAAGCGGAAAATGCGCAGGAAGAGTCGGCCTCAGAAGTAAATTATTGGTTCATAGTTGAGTAAGCTTCGAAACGTAACATTTCCTAATTACTACGTACACAAAAATTGTGTAAAAACCAGTGGCAAAGCGAAACCGACTTACTGTGTGTATGTGCAGACAGACGTACATGGCATGGGAATTCTGGAGTGAAATTTTAAAGTGTCTTCTAGGGGCTCAAAAATGGTGGGTACGCGTTAAAACTACATTTTGGGCGTTTCTGACGACGCTCTATGTTTTCAGAGCATGAAAACATTTAAAAACTTGGCAAAAAATGAAGGAATTATAGAATAATTTGAAGATGATTGTATAGTCAAAAAATGATTATATGGCGAAATTTGACGTTTTTTAGCATAGAGATAGATAAAAACGTTTAAAACAGCACCTTTTCTACTAATTTTCCGGAATTTTTCCGAGGAGTCACGAATTCTAGGAGGTAAAAACATTTCGGGGGTGTAACCTCCCGAACGCTCGACCCGCTAACATCATGCATGTTTGTGTGATATTAAAAAAACGAAAGAGAATTGCTGTATCTATGTACATATTAGTAGATATGCATTGTATGTATGCTAGCCAAAAGCACTTACAACTCCTCATGAGAATGCGTGTTTTGATTCAAGCATTTTTAGAAATTTATTAGCCTTCACGAATCACTATTTCATCGTGAATTTCAGGTCATATATTACTTTTCAGATTTTCTTATAAAAATTTTCTTTGGTTCAATGTTCGAGAGAGAGAACCAGCTTTTTGAAGTATGTCGATATTCTATTTGACTTTTTCCAGTTTTATCCCTTCAAAGTCAATCCGTACGTTAAACTTTAATATAATTTGATTTTAAATTTTAAAATTATAATTTCAATTTAATTTTAATTCTAGTTTTGACAAAGCTGTGCCTGAGCGTTTTTCTAGGCTTTTATGACGTCACAGAGTAGCGATACTAAAAAAGTTGCTGTTTCTGACTTGCGCGCGGCTGAGTTGGCCAAAACAAATTGGCGTTTCGTCGACCAACTGTTGCGCGAAGCGAAAAGTAAAATCAAACGCCTTTTAGTCGAAAAAATGGGCCGAGAAGCCGTTCAGTTGGGACACGCCGACCTGAGTTTGATGGGCGTCGAGGAGAACACTCTGGTGGCCGCTTTGTGCGACATGCTTGAAAGGGTCTGGAGCCACGGTTTGGCTAGGAAAAAGGCCAGTGCATTTATAACCAGGATTTTTATCAAACTGAAATCGCTACTGTACGATATTATGGTACTCAAAAATTTGAGTGTACAACATGTACAAAGATTTTTGGGAAGACAAAAACTGTAAAAATGTGTAAAATTCCCAAAAATTTGTCCTATGTATGTATCTTTAAAATGGCAGAATTTGCATTTAGAATTGGAAATTGTCAAATTTTTCGGCGTTTTGCGCCGTTTCGAGACAATTTTTAGTAATTTTTGGCGTCAGAAACGTAGAAAATAGCTAAAATACACTACTAAAGATCGAAAACCCTGTTTTACCACACTAAAATTGCTACTGTACTATATTATTGTACACAAAAACACTGTTTCCACTCCCTCCCTCCAATGTTCTCACCCCCAGAATTCTCGATTTTACGGAAATTTGTTCAAAATTCGTAGAAAATGTTCGTTTTTAGCCATCTATTTGCTCAAAGGTGTCAAATTTTATTCAATTTATTCGACTTTTTGTTTTTTTTGGAATTTGTTCATGTTTTTATGCTCTAAAAAGGTAGAGCATCGTCAGAAACTTTTAAAACGATGTTTTTGACGCGTACTACCCACCATTTATTATCTCAAAAGACACTTTAAAATTTTACCCCCCCTCCTCCTCAGAATTCCCGTGGCATGCATGTCTGGGTACTACAATGTGGTACAGTAGCGCTTTCTGTGTTATAAAACACGTTTGTCTCGAAAGGGCGCGAAGTGCCGGAAAATTTGATATTCTTTCTTTTTAAATGCAGATTTTGTCATTATAAAGATATATAGGACAGCTAAAGCTCATTTCGGCGCAAAGCGTCGGAAATTTTTAGGAATTTTACACCTTTTTACAGTTTCTGTCTTCCCGAATGTCTTTGTGCATGTACAAAGACGGTCTTGAAAAGTCATTGTACATCGATAAAAATCTTTGCCGAATACAAAAAACCGTGAATAAAAAGCAGGTTTTTTTAGTATCTTATTATGGCAGGATGACATTTCAGTGCTTAATATACATAAATATTTTTTTCTCAAAAAGCTTTCAAAATTGATCAATTTTTTGATTTTCTAGTATTGAAAGTGATAATGCAGTCCTAATGGATTAAAAATGCGGTATTATCACGAAAAGACCTTTTAATGGCTATTTTGACCATTTTTATCACTAAAATATCGAAAAAATCGTGAGCATTAAATTTACTGCTTTGGAATTCGGGATTTTACTCCCCCTGTGCCGACCCTGACCTTGCTCACCTATGATGTTTTGCAGTTAATGTTATCAACACACTTCTTTGAAAATCGATACATACATACGTAATGAAAATCACTGATTAGAAAATTAGAAATCAAAAGCTGTTGCGAATGCAAACTAAGTTATATGTATGTATGTACCTATTGGGTTTATGACCATTATTAAGACATTATTTTGGATTTCCTTTTTTCAGGGGAAGTCAGCCTTGTGGGCACATTTGTTAGCATTGCAAGAAGTTCAGAATGTGACGAATGACGGCAACTCGATTATACCGTCGTACTTAACTCCAGGTTGGTTTTGTGATTTTTTAGCTCTTATATAAATCTTCTTTGCTGGGTTCAATTAGTTTGCATCACTAGAAGATTAGGCCACGTTTTGTTTTATTAAAGTTGTCTGTACATATGAACAAATTTTAAAGCTATTATTAGCTACATATTACCAGGCACGTAGCTCTGGGGGGAATGGGGGTCCGGACCCCCCAAATTCAGAAAAATCGGAAAAATAGGGCTTTTTAAACGGTAATTTGTGCTATTTTTTGGGCTTAGCCCTCCCAAAATTAATGTTGGTCCTGGCCCCTTCCCAAAATAGGACGGCCAGCTAAACATGAAATTCTCCAGCTTTCGACCGCCATTTCTGCATTATATTTAGGTTAATAGGAGGGTAGGATAGGGTGGGGATATACACCTCTTGGATTAGAAAATGTGAATTTTTTCGGAGAGAATATGACAAAATGAAGGCCGTAAGAAGCTCTCTGACTGACCGTTCAAATCAGGCGTTGTGTATATATATATATATATATATATATATATATATATATATATATATATATATATATATATATATATATATATATATATATATATATATATATATATATATATATATATATATATATATATATAATGTATAGCAGGGACCCCTGTAATGTTAGCTATTTCTAATCCCATAATTTTTTAAAGTTTTTCTAATATTTTTGAATTAATGACCTCAGCTTTGAAGTTCATGTGAGAGCTTTTTCTCATTATTAATCAAAAACCTAATCTTTGCAACTTTTCGATAAAAAAATATTAAATAGTATGGAATTTGCAGTGGCTGACAGGGCCTCAGCATTGAAGGGTCTAGTATGAGTGCTTTTATTAAGGAACTGTACTCATCTGATTTTGATTTCTTAACAGTGTTTTTTGCACAAGGTCCGTTTGTACATGTACAAAGATGGTCACCAAAAGTCTTTGTACATTTTGTACATGCAAATTTTTGTGCAATATAATATAGTACAGTAGCGATTTTAGTGTAGTAAAACAGGTTTTTCGACCTTCTGATGCGAAAAATTACTAAAAATTAACTCAAATTTGACATTTTTGCATCCTAAATGCAAATTCTGCCATTTTAAACATATGTGGGACAAGCAATTACATACGCCGAAGACGGTCCTGAAAAGTCTTTGTACATCAGGAAAAATCTTTGCCGAATACAAAAAAGCACTGTTTCTCAATAAATTTTCAGTCGTTTTCAGTGCCTATTGCTGTGGTGCCTTTGTTTTAGGTATTGTCTATTGACCTTCGTTAGTACGTACAATGTACAATGTATACATAAATACACATTTATCAGTTTCCTTAGTCTTCTTTATATGTATGTATGCTCTCTTTCTTTTACACACTTTACAATCAAAGTTGTTTTGCACTCAGCACTAGCCTGGTTCATCATCAGAAGACGAATAGAGCGTACGTTTTATTGTTTCTTGTTGTAGTTTATAGTTTTGTATCGCAGATATTTTCGCTTCACATTGGTATACATACATATTTAATGTATATTGAAGTATACTGTTCCGCTCTTATCTCAGCATGGCTTTTCACTTTCTTGCCGATTCAATGCTTTAATGTTTCTTCTGCATGTTTTTTGTTTCCTCCGCTCGTTTTTAGCTTAGAAATATTTGCATGATGAAACTTTCAGGTATGAATTCAAAAAGCCATGGTTGGATTTATAATCCTGGGTGGTGCGCCGTAAAAATGGGCAATTAGTTGAATGTACATACATGAAAAATGATTTTTCTATACTTTTTTAAAAGGCACAATGAAAATGAGCATGTGCTCAATTTCAGAGCAAATTTATTTGCATTCGCAACTCGTATTTACATGCGAAAATTCACCTTCAATCATTTTTCGTGTTAAATGGGTTATATTTTTAGAATTTTGTTATCGTTTTAGGCCATAAAAACTCAATGGATTTTTCGATAGTCGTTCTTGCAATTCTAGTAACTTTATCATTTGGACGCAGTGCATTTTTTTGACTGGCCCAAGCTTTTATACATTGGTAAATGATTGCACATTAAAAGTTTTTGCAATTTTTCGCGTATAATGATTGCTTCTCAAAAACGCTTTAGAATGTGAAGAGTACGATGGCTACACTGGCCTTTGGTCACATTTTATACAATCCTGCTTTGATTTCGAGTTTTAGTAAGCTATCGGCATGGTTACTCATGTTTATACGGGGTGGCCCATAAAATAAGGTTACATCCCGATATCACATCATAACTTGGGCAATTATTGTTAGAGTTTTAAAACTACTTGCATTGGATAGATAGAGATGTTTTTGTTTCGTGTCCAGCTGCCAGCGGTTCGTGCGGCGATTTGTTCAAACCCCACAATTTCTGCATTGCATCTCGTACTGCATCAGTATCCTTTTGTACATCCAATTAAAAAATTAATTATCTCATTGTCTGAACTCCCAGTTCAAGGTGTCGTCAGAGAGGGAGCTAATTGATGGCAAAACAAGTGATATATTTTTGGCGTTTAAACAATATTAAAGGAGGGTGTAAACAAATCGTATTTTCATACATACATATAGTTTGAATGAAGACATTTTTGTCTATGTAATATACATGGTCCTAGAGTTTTATGTTCATATCAGCAGAAGTTCTGACCTGCTATATCGGAGCGTAGCCTTTTTTTGGCCGCCCTGTATGTATGGAACTAATATAGGTAATTTCCAACTCCATATCTTTTGTTTTTCTCGCTGATCATCGTGAATTGTAGTAGCGCTTTTTATGTCGATGCGTTGCCTGCCTCCTTCGCTTCTTAGTGTCGTGTACATATTTAAGCGGCGTGGGATGACAAAGGCGATCCGGGGCGGACGCCGACTCAACAACAGCCCCACGCCGTGCTCAGTTATCTGCAAAATTTGCAGAAAGAAATGGGCCAAGAGACCCCTTGGTCGACCAATTTGCTCAAAGCGGCATCTTTCATTTGCGAAAAATTGCATTCGAATCAGATCAGTCCGGTGGATTCAGCTGACTCTCCGTTACAGAATTGTTATCCGGTAGACGGCGAAAAGCACATCTCGACCTATCTAAGTCAACCGAAACATAGCAAAACCAGTTCTGCTAATCTTGGTTTTATAGGTCGGCTCAAACGCACTGGCTCTAGTCTTTCTTTGTTGTCGGGTACGCATCTTTTACTTTTTTGTTAAATTTTTTCCAATTTTCAGCTTGCTTAATTCTATAGATTGGTCGCGGAGACTACACCGTCGAGCTGTTTTTAGTCAACCGTTAATTTTATATTCAATTTATTGCATCTTACTTTTCTCGGCAGAATATCAAATCAAATTTTTTGTTGAGATGTAGCTTTTAGAATTCATTTATATTCTCATTTGGTTACTACATACTAGCAAATGATGCCGAACAGAATTTTCGGCTTTTTGGTATGATCGATTGCCAAAAAGTTAGTCTGCCAATCTGCCTCATCTTTAAAACAATCTATAATTTGCCCTTGCAAATTCAATCGTAATTGTACTTCGCTAGCAAATTTCTCGTTGGTTGACTGGTTCGAATAGGAGAGTATTTGTTTTGTCCATTTTTTGGGTGACTATTAATTTTCTTTGATCCGATTCAGATTTATCACCATGGAACAACAGTTCTTCCAACTCGACTTCATCGCCGACTTCCAATAAAATTGATAAGCATACCGTGAGTAATTATTGTACACTACCGCATCCCCGGTCGTCTTCCAATCGTATTCGAAATGCCACTAATCATTCGACCAATCACGTTCAAGGTGCGCTTATGATTAAATTTTATGTAGCGTAGCGATTAAGGATAGCTTGTTTCAGATTATATAAAAAACATTATTGGAGCGTTCATAGACTCAGGAGAGTTTGCAGTTTTTTTATAAAGTTGGGAGACTTCGTATAACTTCATCGCGTACAAACTCTGGAAGAACAATTTTTAGCGTTTAAGCATGAAGATGTGTAGGTAGAATATTGTACTATAAGTTTAAAAAAAGCTTAAAGTAGGCTCAATCACCCTTAGTCAGGTATCGCCGGCACACCAGAACCGTGTGTTACGTCGCTAGATATTGCAAAGGGTCGCGACCACAGGTAGGCAATGCCGCGCCACCCGTGCCACCGGGTGGCGCCAGAAGGCACTTCGGTACCTTCAGAACCCCAGCTGGGTGGCGCCAAAACAGTTTTTGATTGGGGGGGGGTAGAATTTTTGACCTAAAAATAAAAAAGTGAGAAAATGATACAATCAACCAGCTAGCCAACCATCAACCAACTAAACGACCAAGCAATCAGCCAACTAGCCAACCAACCAACCAACCTCGACAAGAAGGGACCCCGTTACCTTCAGAACCAAAATCCATTGCCCAGGTATGGTCGCGACTATAGGTGGGCGGCACTAAAATTCTGGGGATGCAAGATTTTTTTAAAGATCAAAAAATGGCCTTAAAAATGGTGGTATGACGAAAAACATCATTTTTCAACGCTTCCCATCGAGCACTATCCATTTGCATCAAAAAATTGCGAAAAAATTTCAGAAATTGAATTATGGGAGGTATTTGGCTTCTCGGGGAGGGGTGTATACTCACCAACCCCTCCCCACGCCCAAGTGTGGTCGTGACTCTCCGAGGGTTAACCTCGCTACGCATGTAGCTTCCCATTTATCGACCTAATCGATGGATGAAAGGCTGGGTTGGCCGGAGTCGGCTACCCGAGAAAATCACGACTTCAGCAGGAGTCGAACCCGGGTCAACGCGATCACAGGTAGAAGCGTACCAACTGAGCATGGCCTTTTAATTCGCTAATTTCCATGATCCGGATGTTTTTTGTGAACAAATTGTGTCTGTGACCACTATTGCCTTCGGTTGTCGCATATCAATTTATACCATTTACAATGTATAGCACTCGAATTAGTTCGTTTATGTATTTATTAGCTTGAAACGAAAGCAAAATTTCGTAAATTTTTATTGAAACGTTAATCGTATTCGAATGATTCTTATCGCTTTTATCAATATTTTAGCCCTAAAACATCAGCATTGCAATTTAAAGTTATTCAATACTTATTTATCTTAGTCAGATTTCGCAAACTGTGCATTTCTGCAGGAATTTAGCTTTTTCCTTTATTTAGTTTATACGCTGTGAACAACGTAACTTAATTTCTCGTTTATTTTTTCGGTTTTGTTTACTTTCAGTATTTCGATATAGTATCTAGAACAGAATCTGAGGATAATTTCATTTAATTTCTTGCAACTTTATGTACTTTATTTTATGTACATATGTACTTGTGTACGGTGAGCTTAGATTAGCAACGTGGATATGGTAATTCGTTGCTCACTTATATCTTTAGTTCGAAATTTATACGTACGTATGTTGTTTAGTTATAACTGTTTTGTGTGTTAACCGTTCACTTTTTGTAAAGTGTGTAAATGCCAGTTTTTTAGCAGAAATTTCTCGAAATCGTTCCGCTGTCTCTTCTGTCAGTCAAATTCATTCGCCGTTGCTTTCTTCTGATCAAAGTCGGTTAGGCTTTCATGCCTTTGATGAATCCGTCGGCGGTAAAGATCCGTCAACACCATTAGTCAGCCGCAGAAGTCATTCCCTGGTGCCGTCCAGTCACAGCGCTGATGGCGATGAACGTACTAAAGCATTACTTACTAGTTTTTCGCTTTTCCGCCGCTATTAGATTATTTGAAATTACTTATAACATACGAGGGTTGATCAAAAAGTTCCCGGAATGAACTTATAACTTTTGATCGGAATAAAATCGAATCAAACAAATTATATGGCCACGAAGCTGAGCCTTTACTATATCAAGCTGCAAGTTTTCAATTTTGTCGGTGTGTTTGTTGCTGATTGGTAGTCGTTAATCATTATCATACTTTGTGCAACTATGGTAAAGTCAAAATTTGAAGTTTGGCAGTCATTGAATTCTTGCTTAAACTTGGATGGCATTTGAAGGACATTTTGATTGCTCTGCGAAAAGTTCATGGAGACAGTGCTCCTAATAAGACAACGATTTATGACTGATCCAAGCGATTTAGAGGTGGACAAGAAGGCATTGAGGATGACCATTGGGAAGGGCGCCCTGCTGAGGCAATCCAGAGGAAAATTTGAATGCTGTTCAGGCTATAGTTGAAGCAGACTAACGATTGTCAGTACGTGTGGTAGTTGAGGAAGTGGACTTGTCCTATGGATAGATTCAAAGTATTTTGAGCAATCGTTTGGGTTTGAGCAAACTTTCTGCAACATGGATTCCAAAAGCGTTGCAAGAAATTCATCGTGAACAGCACTACAACGCTTTTGGTGCCCATCTTGCAGAAAGTTGGCACGAACCTAAACGATGAGTCAGAATAGTTTGAATCGGTCCAGAGGACAAGCCTACTTCCTTATCTACCACACGTAGTGACAATCGTTGGTTTGCTTCAACTACAGCCTGAACAGCAGTCCCATTTTCCTCTGATTGCCTTAATAGGGAGCCATTCCCAATGGTCATCCTCAATGCCTCTTGTCCACCTCTAAATCGCTTGGATCAGTCATAAATCGTTGTTTTATTAGAGCACCGTCTCCATAAACTTTTGCCGAGCAATCGAAATGCCCTTCGAATTCCATCCAAAATTAACCAAGAATTTAATCAGCAACATACAAACCGAAAAAATTGAAAACTTGCAGGTTTACACAGTAAAGGCTCAGCTTTGTAAACATAATTTGTTTAATTCAATTTCGTTCCTATCAAAAGTTATAGGTATATTCCGGGAACTTTTGATCAACCCTCGTATATACTTATGTGATATAATGAATGAGCAGAGATACCCAACTCTTAAGGTTGGCCTTCCTAATCATCGTAAGACTTCTTAAATACCCCTTCCAGTAGCCATCTAAAATGGGTTATGAATGAATATATATTTTCTATGGCTTTTCGGTCATAATTTTGAGGTACATGTACTTTTTCAAATGATCAGATTATAGTCACGAATTGCAATATCGACTATCTCGGTGGTCTTGAAGCCACTTTTTCTTCAAAAATAATTCTGTATGCGACGGAAATTCCAAGTCTCTCAATGAAATTATTTTCCTCTTAATTTCGAAATTTTTCCGAAAAAATTTTCTATGTTGAAGTGACTCTGAATAAAATTAGATATCGAAAAACAGCAAAAGAAATGTTACTTTGTACGTTAATAGTGAATCTTTAAAACCGTTTTCGACGATTTCGGAAAATTTTCACGTACCTCCCCTCACGAAATTCCTGTACAAACTCACTGACTCCTTTTTCTGACTAACAACGTGTAGTATATCTATTTTCAAAGTATTTTTTACACGAATATTGTCGAAAACTGGGCTATTTTTTTACTTTTACAGAGACTTGTCTTGTGAATTTTTACTTGTCGGAAAATTACGATCCCCTACTATTCCTGGCAGACCCACTCGAAATTTGTGAGTTGTTATATACATAATGTATATGTTTCGCGCAAGTTTTCGAAAAATATTTTTCTAGAAAATGCGTCATGATTTTGCAAGAATTTCGCACATACAAATTTTCAGGTACTAATATATGGCACAATAGCGCTTCCAGTGTGGCGAAATATAGTTTTTCGATCTTTTGTAGTAAATTCTAGCCAATTCCTGGGTTTCTGTTAGCTAAAGATACTAAAAATTGGTTCAAACGAAGCGAAGTGCTCAAAAAATTTAACATTTTTCCTTTCCGAATGCAAATTCTGCCATTATAAAGATATATAGATTAGACAATTACTTATTTCGGCGCGGAATGCTAAAATGTTTTGGAAATTTTACATCTTTTAAAGTTTTTGTCCTCCAAAAATCTTTGTACGTTTTCAAAAGCGGTCCCAAAAAGTCTCTGCGCATCGGAAAAATCTTTGCCGAACACAAAAAATCGCATCATGGAAACGTTATGCTGAAAAATCGTTTGATATAAGAAGGGCAATAATTAAAATAACAAAATTATAAAAAGAATAACAAGTAAATATGTATAATAAACTAATAAAGAATTGAAAGAAAATATTATAAAAGAATAGAAATGAAATTATGCATAAATTATAAAAATATGCCACGTTCTGCACATTGTTTTTTTTGTATTCGGCAAATGTTTTTCCCCATGTACAAAGACTTTTCGGGACCGTCTTTGTAAATGTACAAAGATTTTTGGGGAGACAAAAATTGCAAAAAAGTTATAAAAATTCGCAAATACTTCCGGCGCTTCGCGCCGACATGAATAATTGTGTGTTCTATATATGTATCTTTATAATGGCAGAAATTGCATTCAAAGGGAAAATGTCAAATTTTTCAACGCTTCGCGCCGTTTTAAGACGATTCTTAGTGATTTTTACCCTAAGAGACACAGAAATTAGCTAAAATACACTACCAAAAGTCGAACAACTCTGTTTTTACAACACTAAAATCGCTACTATACCATATTATAGTACCCAAAAAGTTGCGTGTACACAATGTACAAAGACTTTTGGGGACTATCATTGTACATGTACAAACGGACCTCATACAAAAAACTGGTTCTGCATGCCCACATTTCCCAGGCTCGCAGAATAGCCGCCCCCGAAGTATTTCACGTTCTCGGCCGCCAATGTCGGCGATTGACGTCGACGTCGCCGCGCCGTCGACGTCGGCATCGGGTCGACTGCTGCGTCCGCTGCCGATTCATATCGCCTACGACATACGCAACGTCGTTCGCATGACTGACATCAAAACCGAAATTGGCTTGGCCCGCGCTTTTGTTCGACTGGCGTTGGAGCGCAAATTACTGCATAAGCACCTAAAAACGCTACTTAGTGATGACGAACTAGTTTCGTAAGTATAAATAAATCTTGGCGGTTTTCATTCCTTCGGGAAGGTTTTCAGCTTCACCGCAAAATTTGCGGTTTTCCAGAAAAATTATCAGAAAAGGAGCCGTTTCAAGTATTTCTAATTATCCATTTGCTCGAAAGTATCGAAGTTTCTGGCGCTTGGCGCCTATGTTTATCTTTTGACTATACTTTGTTCAATTTACTCGAATTTAGTGATATTTTTTAAGAAATTTTTTATGCTTTGCCGCTCCAGAAAGATGAAGCGTCTTTAGAAACGCCGAAAAATGATGTTTTTGACGCGTATCCGCCGTTCTCATCCCGAAAATTTAAGTTCAGAATAATTTTTTGCTTTCACCCCCAGAATTCCCATGCTGTGTATGTCTGGTCGTAGGTATATTATTATACCTGCAGTTCTCGTTACGGAATTTGAACACTTAAACAGTTGAGGATTGCTCGGCCTGCATTATAACAGGACGTTCGATGTCCGTTCGGGCAATGCTTAACAAAACTGTGGGCCTTAGGAGGGCGGCCGCTCCCTCTGGGCCCGGTTCCACGACAAAGTTACGAGTTAAGTTACGGGTGACGGTTTTACGAGTACGGGCTGTAGAGTGCTACGGATTTTCGTTTTACCAAAACTGGGATTTACGAGCCACGGGCTACGAGCATATGTTGGTGTTGGGCAAGGGCTAGCGGGGTAGGCACCTTCTAGAAGGCCGAATACCACCAGAAACCAAAATACCCTTAGAATTCAATTTTCGAAAAGTTATTCTGAGTCATAGTCATTGCTTAAAACTACGCAAAATCTTAGCTGTAAATGAATGATTTTAAGTATCAGAGATTCGACGATTCTTCGCGCTTCACTATTATTAAGTGACATTTATCTTAGTCCGAAGAGCATTTATTTCTCAAAAAATTCAAATTTTTAGGTCGTTGTGGATAAGAATTGTCGAAAAACACATCGCAAAATTTACTCCATTTCATCTACTATTAAATAATTTTCAGATTGTAGAGAACAGTGTCTGAAGTCCGAGTTCTTGGGCATAGATCTGAGAGAGGGAATGGGGTGTCTAGCTCTCGAAGTAGGCTATCCCCCAAAAATACATTTTCTACCCCTAACTCATGGGCTATATTTCGTCTTTTTAAGTCATTGTTACAAGGTTTCCTTTTTGACCTAAAAAGGTTATTTGCACACCTCTCATAAAAAAATGGTCGAGTACTTGTTGTACATATGCTTGTATATACCTCGCTTAGAATTACGAGTTTTAAATGTACATATGCCAGTATTGTCCTGTTTGTGTACATTATACCGTACATAATGTCCCAAATTCCTTTTTTTAGATTTCTCAATGTAATACGTGTAAAAGTGAACAAATTGCATACTTTAAATTTTGTTTTAAAATATTGTTGCATATTATACGAGGCTTAACAAGTATTCTTTCTTTGTTCTAGTGATTGTAGAACTTTATGTTGTAAACGCAGGCACGTAGCTGTGGGGTCCTTAAATTTTGGAAGTTCGAATATTTTTCACAAGGGGTCCCCAAAAGGAAAAAGTTGAAAATTCTTGAAGCACTTTTGAAAGACTGCCAAAATAGATTTCATGACACTTTTGATTTAATAAGCGCAACATTTTGGGGCTCTTCACGCGGGGTTTATTGTTTCCGGATACGAAGAGCCCAAGTTTGAGTTTGTACTACCTATATTGCTTCTCTTTACAATGAACCAGAATCGAGTACAAAACAAGTGAAGCAAATTTTCAGGAGGGTCGAATGTTTAGAAATTATTTGCGTGGCCATTTCATACGACATATCTTTTGGATATGATTGAAATCAAGTTAAATTTTTTAAAATTTTTCTTCTCTAATGTATAGAGAGGTCGCTTAGAAACGCTTAAAAACATGATTATTTTTGCCTGTCTACAAGTAGTCGTCGAGATGTCCGACTTCGAAACTTAAGTACCCCTAATTTGGGAGGCCAGTTACATGCCTGTTTAAATAAAAAATAAAACTATACATGTCGCCTACGCTGAAAGAACTTAATTTCACCTAATGTGTAGATTTAAGTTGTTTTTTCCGAGCTTTAAAATCGTGTACGCTTTTGGTGTTTATTTTTCGCGTTGCTTTGCAGTTTTTTATTCGCATTCTTCAGAAATTTATATAAACGATACGCCTTTCTTCGCTGTGATGAAGAACGCGAGCAGCTCCTTTGTCACGTTTTATCGTTGAATGCTGCTGATTTCTATTGCTTTACCAATACCTTTAGTCGAACAGGTAAAAAGCCTTGAGTGAATTCTTATTAATCTCTGGTGTAATGAATAATTAATTTGACAATGTCCTAACCTAAAACTTGTCGAAATTTCCAAAACTTAATTAACAGATTTTTCTTAGATCTCTATGTTCTGCAATCACGTTCGAAAGTTATAACAATTTAAACTGTATGTCAATTTAGAATTCAGTTACATATTTGCATATTGCAAGCTTATTTAAAATTCTCAATTCGATTGTATATTTATGGAAACCTTCGATCTTGTGTCACGTATAATATGTAATGCACAGACATGCCCAGCATGAGAATTCTGAGGGGTGTGAAATTTTAAAGTGCCTTTTTGTGCCCAAAAATGGTAGATACGCGTCACAAACATCGTTTTTGGCGTTTCTGACGATGCTCTATCTTTCTAGGGCATAAAAACAGAAAATTTTGAAAAAGGCTTGTCAAAACATGAGTAATATATGGCGCGAAGCGCCGAAAATGTGACACATTAGAGCAAATACATAGCTAAGAACGTTTAAAAAGCACTTTCTACAAATTTACAGTAAAATTTTGAAAATTTGAAAAATCGCTGATTCTAGGGGGTGGAAATTTTTTTGCAGGGGGTGAAAATTTTTCTGAGGGGTGAACTTCCCCCTCCCCAGATCGTTTATGGTAATTTACCTATGTGCGAGTGCATTTACGAGTATGAATCGTATATTAAACGCTTTTTTAGAAATGAATTATCACGTGGTTATTGTATCTAACCACGCGCGTTCTCCGTTCCACTCATTGATTCAACTGAACGCTTTGTGGATTCGAGTCGGAGGGACGCTTAATCAGACAAACCGCGTACCGGTCCCGAAAAATACTATGGCGTTTAATTTCGATGTAATCTTTTCGGTTTTTCTCTTTGTATTTCTATGATATTGCAATTTACTCATTCATTGTTCTTTAATTTTATGTAATTTCGTTCATGCTTAAGCGTAACATTAAAGTTACGTCTATAAAATGAATGCTTATTTAACTGGAAGATTAGCCATCCCCCACCCAAAGTCAGTCGTCCCCCTATCCCCCAAAGCCAGAAAATCCCCCCATCAAATTTTTTGGCCGTTTTTAGGCGTTTTTGGCCAAAAATTGGAGGGCTTTACCCCCTAAAAATGGCCGAGGACCCCGCCCAAAATTTTGAGCCGTTCCATGTGCAATACATATATGTATGTGTATCATGTACTCGTACATATGTACGAGTATGTCTATACTTGCATGTATACACATGGCACGCTTTATCGCATATTTCATTGCCATGCGTTTATTTGTAGTATGTGTGGTGCACGTTTAGACTGGGAATTGTGCTTCTGAAGTAAAATGTTTACCCAATATTTTAAGATCTTGTTTATAACTTTTTTTAAATATGTCTCTGTTTTTTAGCTTCATGAAAGTGGTTCGTATTTTGATTTTTAGTAATAAAGTAGAGTCTTCAAATTTTTTAGGCGTCTATTTCGTATCTTTGCTATGTATGCAAGTCATAAGTATGCAAATGATCTAACAGTCTTTTGCTGACCCACCATTTAATTCAAGAGTGCGATTTTTCGTTTATCAATTTTTGGATTCCGCGCCACTGAATCAGGTTTTGTGCCGTATGTCGCCTTGCTATATTAAATTTTTATGGATTCATTTGGCACTTTCATTCTATAAATTAAGAATATTATCAGAAAGGTTAAAAACTGCTGCTTTATTTTTGCCACGCTCTTTTGACCTCAAGAGAAAAATTTTCGGACTGGCCTAGAAATCAAATGCTATGCAAATATACATAGTGTAAAAAAACATTGATGTTGGCATTTAACTTACATTACGCCAGTTTTTATTTCAGCACAAAAATCTTGGCGTTTTGTCAACTTTGCGGATTGGCTACAGCATTCCTGCCTTACATGATGGAGTATCAACTTCTTCGCCTGCAAAGTGGTTTTTGGACTTTGTGCTAATCAGGAACGAAATCACCGGTCGAACTTATAAGTTAGTATACTTACATATGTATCTTTCTTTTATGTTACTATCGATAGGCAAGGTAGGGATCTTACTCAGTTCGGATTTCACCCCGAAATTTTCGCTTTCCCCAACCCATAGAATTCGCGATTTTCAAAAAAAAAACGTGGAAAAGGTGCTATTTTTTAGCAATCTGTTTGCTCAAAAGTTTGTGATTTTTAGCGGTTCGCGCCTTATACATACAATGCTCGCCACGAAATTTGAACTATAAACAGCCCAATGAGTTTATTTAGGAACGCTTTTTCACTTCCTAAACGCACGATTCCTAAAGAGAATCCTGACTGGCCTTGTTTTAGTTAAAGAAAACGTGAATTAAACACTCAGGTCAGCCCAGTTTACTACTCAGCGTGCGTTCCTAAACAGACGCTTGATGATGGCGTGCGTGTGCGTATTACATATGTGCACAATGTCACATGAATATGAATTACACGTAATATTAACGTATGTACATATGATATGGTGTATGTAATGCGCACACGCGCGCTACCATCACGCGTCTGTTTTGGAACGTGCGCTGAATCGTAAATGGTCCGACGCGAGTGTTTAGGTCGTGTTTTCTTAGACTAAAGCATGTCAGAATACTCTTTAGGAATCTTACGATTAGGAAGTGAAAAAGCGTCCCTAAATAAAGTCATTGGGCTGTTTATCGTTCAAATTTCATGGCGAGCACTGTATCTACTCTTTTTGACTATATTTTGTTCCATTCGCTCGAATTTTTCTGATATTCTTTCGAAATTTTTTTACGTTTTGCGCTCTTGAAAGATGAAGCATCTTTAGGAATTCCAAGAAATAATCTTTTTGACTTCCTCGAATTTCCATGCTGATGTCTGGCAGGTAGTGATCGACCGGAGATCCGGCTCCGGCAAATCCGGCCATTTTTCCAATCCGGTGCTCCGGCCGGAGGACATCCAAAAATCGGCCGGAGGCCGGAGAATTTTTTCGTTTTTTGCATAGTGACCGAACGTACTAATTGCTGACATTATGCGTATTAAATTTAGTCAGAGCACAATATAATAGCAGAAAAAGGGAATAACACCAAAATAAAGTGTCTCTCACCACCACAATCGTAAAATATTTATTTTTAGGAAAAAAACAAAAATGAAAATGAAACAAAAATTGTGAAAATCGCTGCAGTAAATTCCTGTTAACACTGGAAGTCATAGGATAGCATAAGATGCAGTCTGGCTTGCACTGCACATGCTATACTGATTTTCCAGATAATGTTGCTGTCCATTCTGTACATCATATTCGCGGTTCAGTGAACATAATATAGTATGTAACGTACCTATGTATATACGGTAACACACAATCATGCTTTAACATCAAATATTGCCTATTGACGCTTTATTTAGGGCAGGCTTAGGAGACGACAGCTTTTTTCTTGATAAAAGCATTGAATAAAATTTTGTTGAATGATTTTACCAGTTGCGGTTCTAGAATTTTCCTAAGGGGGCGGTATCCCTACTTTTCCAAAAACAGCCAAAAATAGGTCCAAAAATTTGCCCTAAAAGCGCTACATAGCGTTTTTTCAGTGTTTTTCATTGTATACTTTCACATAAAATCACTTTTGACGCAATATTTTTCCTTGAAATTTTAAAATTTTAGACAATTTTGTGTGGAAAAAATCATTAAATTTCTTCGACTTCAACAAAAACCTGACGCGAAGCGGTGGAAAATTTGTGAAATTAAAGCGGATAGATGTCAAGAAACATGATTTATTGCTTGATGCGAATTTTAGACCTTTTTAGCAGTTTTTATCTTCCCAAAAATCTTTGTACATCCGGGAAAAGCTTTGCCGAACATAAAAAACTGTGCTTCTAGGTCGCCAAAAAAGTAAATAAATGTCATTAATAGGTATCATCCGGCGCGTAGCGCCGGAAAAATTTGAGAAAGTATGGTCACTGACGGCTAAAAATCATTGCAAATTGCATATCCATTCTTTAAGACTTTTCTAAGGGGGGCGGTATCCCAACTTTTCCTAAAACAGTCAAAAATAGATACAAAAATTTGGCCTTAACGCGCGAAATAGCGTTTTTTTAGTGTTCTACATTGTGTACTTTTACATAAAATCACTTTTATTGCAATATTTTCATAAAAATTTTGAAATTTTCGACAATTTTGCGCGAGAAAATCATTAACTTTCTTTGACTTTATAAAATCTGGCGCGAAGCGCCGGAAAACTCGTGGAATCAAGGCGGATAGATGTCTAGAAGCAGTCAGTGTTTTTTGTGTACAAGGTCCGTTCGTACATGTACAAAGATCGTCCCCAAAAGTCTTTGTACATTTTGCACACAGAAATTTTTAGGTACTATTATATGGTACAGTAGCGATTTTAGTGTGGTAAAAACAGAGTTGTTCGCATTTTGGTAGTGTGTTTTAGGTAATTTATGGGTCTCTTAGGGCAAAAATAAAACGGCGTGAAGCGCCGAAAAACGGCGTGAAGCGCCGAAAAATTTGACATTTTTCCTTTTGAAATGCAATTTCTGCCATTATAAAGATATATAGAAAACACAATCACTCATGTCGGCGCGAAGCGCCGAAAATGTTTTTCGAATTACAAACCTTTTTTGCAATTTCTGTCTTCCCTAACATCTTTGTACATGTACAAAGACGGTCCCAAAAAAATCTTTGTATATCGGGAATACTTTTTGCCGAATACGAAAAAAATCGTGTCTAGAAGCATGATTTACTGCTAGATTTCTTATATTTATACCATTTGATGCGAAACATCGAAATTTTTAATCAAAAATGGAAGGGAAACTATGCAAAAATAGCTGTTTCTGCTGTAAAAATTGTTTTTAAACCTACATGAACAGGTAATGGCTTCCAGGTCGCCAAGAAAGTAAATAAATCTCATTAATAGGTACATATCATCCGACGCATAGCGCCAGGAAAATTTTGAGAAATTATGGTCACTGACAGCCAAAAATCATTGCAAATTGCATATCCATTCTTTATCTCGCCAAATATTTTTGGCCAAGCTGGGGAGCGGCCACCCCTCGCCCTCCCCTTAAATCCGCCCCTGCATTCTTTATCTCGCCAAATATTTTTGGCCAATGGGAGAGCGGCCGCCCCCGCCGTACCCCTTAAATCCGCCCCTGTGTTTCATATAACTAACTAGCTGATATGCGGTCAAGATGCATGTGCACTATGGTCTAGGTCTTGGTCACAAAGATGTCCTATCTATCCGCACATGTAAAATTATATTTCTCCGACTCCGGCCGGAGCAACATGGTTCAATCCGGCTCCGGCCGGATCTCCGGCCTGGCCATTTTGGCCGCTCCGGTCGATCACTACAGGCAGGGATAGTCCATCAGAGCGCGTGAAGAAGTCTGGAAACGGTCTTGACGTAATAAGTCAAATTATTTTTTCTGCCAAGCAAAGCTATTCCCGAATGCACAGTGATTTTTGAGACCGTTTTGTAGTACATGTAAAAAGTTTTGCAGAGGGACAAAAACAGTAAAAATTTCAGAAACTTGCCATTTTCCTTTACGTATCTCCAATATTGAGTTAAAAAAACGTTAAACCTGCCAAAATATTTTAATGCCAATCAGATTTTCATTAATTTAGTAACATAAGACGTTGTCTTGCTCTTATAACTCTAAACTTGACTTGAACATCATGATACGGATGAAAAAATCGTTTTGTTGCAGTTTGACAATTTTCTGTTTTGTTTGCTGTCACATAGTCATTTATATTGTATTTTAGCAAGCAAGAATGACAACTTTTTTAGCAGTTTACGCGAATTCAACTTTTCGATTATCTGTAATTAAAGAGGCCGCAAATTCAACATGAAAACGGTGAATATACCAGAATTTTCTGGTGCTTAGCGGCGTATTTATGAATTTTTGTAATTTTTTGTTGCCAGAGATCCAGGAATTAGCTAAAGTTCATTACTCGAGGTCAATAAATATGTATACATAGCGACAGAACACATTACTGTACCATTTACATATGCACTATACTAGCATTTAATGTATCAAATGTTTGCCGTTTTCATATTGAAAGATTACTGTAATTTATTTCTTGACACCAATGTTATTCTGCGGTCTACAGATTTCCTTGTGGTCGCTGGTTCGGTCGAGGTGTTGATGATGGTAGCTTGGAGAGACTTTTATTCGCTGAACCCCTAAGCAGCGATGATAGTTCTCCCGGTATGAATATTTATTTACAATGATATGCTAAAATGTATAGCCACTCTGCTCAAATAGAGCGGGAACCTATACAAGCACTTCACAGCCCTTGTAATATTCTTCAGGAAAAATATCTAGTCAATTTATGGCAAGTTTTTAAATCGGTTTTTTGTTATTGAATCTGTATCTACAAAGATTGTTAAACTCTGTAGAACATTTATCATGATAATGGGAGTTTGAAAATTTCTACAGTAGCTATAATCTAATCATAGTATGTATTTTTTATTTATTTTTGGCTCATATTAAAGTTCCTTTCCTGTGTCACATGCCTTATCTTAAACTTCAAAAATGTTCTAATAATACATATACTATAATGATGTACTAATTTAAACCTGTATAACAATTTTTTATGTTTCTTGCATCAGATTCTTACAAGACTTATCGTACGCCACCTCGAAGTAGATCTCCCAGTTCAATTCGTAATGGCTCGTCTGCAGAAAATGCAGGTGAGGCATCCTGTTGTACATACATGACGTATGCTAAGTGCATATGAACTCTCATCTTAGCCTTTTATTTAATATTTCAGTATTTTTTAATATGCCTTTGCTAATTTTTTAAGCATCGCTTCTTATTAACTGTAAATTAAGGTATTGGCGCCTAGCGGGTGTGCACAAGATTAGGATGTGTTTGAATCGTTGAATTTTGCAATTTTCGGCAATAGAGGGTGAAATTATGGGTTTTCATCATACTAGGTCAGACTTATAATGAATACAAGCCGTTCCTTACACGAGATTAATCTTGATCAAATTTTAAAGTAAGGTTACGTAATTCCTACTCTGTCAGATTAATGGAATATCGTTGCATTGAAGATAAAAATCGGACAAGCCGCCATATTTTAATGTGAAAATTTCTTTGAAATCTATTGTTTTAGGCTGTAGTAATTTACCTTTGAGTCCTTTAAGGAGTCATATCCAAAGAAAAGACATGAATTGAGTTGCAAATTAAATAATTTGAATCGTTGACCAGTTTTCATCCCGCACCTGTTGGGTCAATGGCTGAGAAAATCTTAGAATTAAAAATCATTTTTGAGATTATTACAATTTTTGTAAAACGTTTATTTAATCGAAATTGCCTGGCGCCCCGCCCCGTTTTCCTGGTCTTTGCCTGAAAGACGGTCCCAGCTCATTCGTCACGCTTTTCATTAAAGTTCGATTGGTTCAGCAATGAACAAGTTATAGGTTAATATTTAATGGGTCAATTGTGACGCATTATTATTAGCTGCACAAAGTGCAACCGTATTGCTTGAAGGACGGTGATGACTGTGATCCGACATGTAACAGGGGTAGGTGGATCCCCTCACCCAGGGCCGTATTTAAAGATTGAGGGCTGGGGGCGGCCCCATCTTCTTGGCCGGAAAAAAATTTTGAGCGGTAAGATAATGCACTGAAAGATGGAAAAATCGAATGTCGTTACCGTTACATCTTCAAATTTTCGGCGCTTCGCGCCGGATGTGAAGTACTTTTCGTCATTTTGGCCCAACGTGACCAGAAATGACACTTTTTACAGCGTTTTGAGCGAAAATAAATTTTATCAGGAAACGTGCGAATTTTATGATCTTAATGTATAGAGCATGTCAATAAACGTCGAAAAACGAGATTTTTGTTAGCCTCCTCGATTAACTTGTCGAGATATAGACCAATTTATGTTGGGTCCGTCCCCCCTATTAACCGGATCCTGGATACGGGCCCGCCCACACCCAAAGTCGGTTGTCCCCCCATCGTCCAGAGCCAAAAAATTTTTAACCCTTTTCCCCCGATTTTTGAAAAAAATTGAATTTTTCATCCGTTTTTAGGTGTTTTTTTGGCCATTTTCAGGCCGAAAATTGGTTTATCCCCCGTCAAAATGGCCATGGACCCATCCACCCAAATTTTGGAGCCCTTACGTGTATGACTCTGCTATTGCGATACGAAAGTTATGTATGTAATGTGTGATGATATGGTAATGATGAGACTGGTTATTATGGGAATCGTTGTTATTATTATTTTATATTTATTAATAATATTAATATTTGTCGCTATAAATATCAATTAAATTTACTTCTTCTAGGAAATCGGATTGACGACTTGCAACACAAGTTAGGTGATGCTGTCAATAACGTCGTTAAACATTTTTACAAGCAAGAAAAAGATGTAAGCTGCACATAAATCGATTAATTTGATCACGGGGTCGCATATGCGCCTCAAATAATTATGTTAAAATTTTTTTCAATATGCTAAAATGTGAGTCCTTTATTTTCTCATTTAATGATTTGATATATTTAAAATCTTGTATTTCACTATGTATATCTTGCAACGTTTTATAATTTATCATGTTCCGTGCGTACCGTGTATGGATTAGCGTCAGATGATCAGGAGAATACTACGACTAAGAAACGAAAATCATTTTTTAAAAAATTGAAAAACCATGAAATAATTTGGTGACTTTACTTCCAGTATATTTCATTCAAACTTTTTAGAGATTTTAGAGACATGTATGTAACTGTACGAGTACATATGTACATATGGATTTAAAAATTTTACAAAATATTCTTATGATTTTTATATGACTGTTTTTTATGACAGCTTAATGTCTTAATAGCTAATCCGTCTTTCCTAGTCCGACCGAGTCTCTGTATTTTTTGACTGAAACAGTAACCCTATTATTATATTAGTTGCCAAGCATGTACATATTTTCTATTTTAATAGGGTAGTCACTTAACTCCGCTATTATGTGGAGATCGAGGATTAATAAGATGCATTGAGCAAGCGTTTTTATTCAACTTCAAAACGTCCAGGCTTTTCCGGCATGTTTACCCATGGGATTTTGCAGGTTTAGTTCTTTTACTGCTTGCTCATGAGTATACACGGTCTTGGAGGTTTCCCCTCCCTACATTTTGTAGTCCCCTCCCAATTGTTTCTGATTTTTCAAAAAATTGTAGAAAAGGTGTTGTTTAAAGCATTAGTAGTAATGTTTCAGCTTAAATGTGTCAAATTTTCGACGTTTCGCGCACAATTTTCTCATTTTTTAACTTTTATGATTTGTTCAATTTACTCGAATTGAAAAGGATACTTTAGAACGAATTCTCAATTTTACACCTTCCTCCTTCCCCCCAAAAAAATCCCCATGCTGTGCGTGTTGTATGCTGGCGTGGTGGGGGTATTTTTTATTTCGCTGATTACGAAAAATTATTAACATATATAGAAAATCGGATATCGAGAGTCTAAATACATGAGTCAACGTGATTCGGGTACAGAAATTGTACATTTTTATAAGACTAATTAACCACTTGAGTACATACATATGTACATAATAGTCCCTACATAAATAGCCAAATTGCCGAAAAAACGCGGTATACTTATGGAAAATGCGGCGGTGGGCAACTTCTAGAGAAGTTCGATGTGGAAGCAAAACATTTATTTTTAAAGTTTTTTTCGTATTATTTTTAATTTTTTAATTGATTGGTAAGTTGTAAAAAGTGGTACTTATGTATGTAAATATATTTGCGAATTTTTTGTCCAATCATTCTGCACCCAAAACTGTTAAAATTTATAAACATAAAAGGCAATGAATGTAGGCGCAGGCATGGAAAATTTTTTATCTTTGCAAAGTGCGTGAATTTTTGATAATTTTAGAGAAGTTTGCTCTGTGGTGCCTTGAGATCTACCGCGAACGCCCAGAAACGATTGAAGTTGATAGCAAGCGCATAATGCGCTATTGCATTCGCGTCATATCGAAAATTAATGCTATTCAGTCGGCCGGAAAGGATGCCAAATTTCAAACTTTGATGCTCATTTCGCTCAGGTTTGTGTCATATAGCTCGCAAGTGATAACAAATTTTTTAATGTTTTTTGTGGGAAATTCTTTAGAAAGATTTATATAGTTATAATGTGTTGTCACATACATACTAGTTATCATACGTGTAATGGCTCGAAATTTGGGGGGTTGGTTCCGGCCATTTGTGGGGTATTACCTCCAATTTTTGGCCTAAAAACGGCCAAAAAAAATTTTTTTCTTCAAAAATCGGGGGGGGGGTCAATAATTTTTTGGGTTTATTGGGGACGTCCGACTCGGGGTGGGGGATCCCCCATTCCCTCTGTTACATGTATGCT
The DNA here is from genome assembly GCA_036768485.1 of Mermis nigrescens. NCBI lineage: Eukaryota > Metazoa > Nematoda > Enoplea > Mermithida > Mermithidae > Mermis > Mermis nigrescens. The sequence goes on along the minus strand of JAVLUZ010000154.1, from coordinate 19,223,770 downwards.
TGGTCTTCTAATTTCTAATTATTTATAAATTCTAATTTTTTCTTCGAATATAGGCTTAGAAGTAATCATACATGCATATCATGGGAGTTCTAAGGAGCCGAAATTATAAAGTGCCTTTTTTTGGATCCAAAAATGGTAGGTACGCGTCAAAAACATCGTTTTTCAGCGTGTGTGACGATGATCTATCTTTCTAGAGCATAAAAATATAAAAAATTTCGAAAAAAATCGAAAAGGTGGAATAAATTGAACAAAATATAGTCAAAACATGAGTATAATGGCGCGAAGCGCCGAAAATTCGCCACTTTTGAGCAATGGATGGCTAAAAGCGCTTAAGAAGCATCTTTTCTACAAATTTTTAGAAAATTTGTGGAAACTTTAAAAAAAATCGCGAATTATGGGGGAGGGTCACTGTTTTTTTGTATTCGGCAAAGATTTTTCTCGATGTACAAAGACTTTTCGGGACCGTCTTTGTACATGTACAACGATTTTCGGGACGACAAAAATTGCAAAAAAAGGTCTAAAATTCGAAAAAAATTTTCGGCGCTCCGCGTCGAAATGAGTAATTCTGTATTCTATATACATATCTTTATAATGGCAGAAATTGCATTTTAGAAGGAAAAATGTCAAATTTTTTGGCGCTTCGCGCCGTTTTAAGTTGATTCTTAGTGATTTTTGCCTTTACAGACTCAGAAATTAGCTAAAACACACTGCCAATAGTCGAACAACTGTGTTTCTACAATACTAAAATCGCTACTGTGCCATATTTTAGTACCCAATGATTTGTGTGTACAAAATGTAAAAAGACTTTTTGGGGACCATCTCTGCACATATACAAACGGACCTTGTACAATAAAAAAACACTTGGAAAGGTGTGAAAATTTTTCCGGGGCCCCCAAGATCATGTACGGAAATAATTAATATGAAAAATGATAGTTTCAAAGATGAACTTCAAACCGTACGATTTCACGGTATCAATGGAAGCCGGGCACACATTAGCGTGGGCGGTTTGGGGGAGGGAGGTTTGTACTCTCTAGAAGTTGAAATCGCCCAGATTATTGTAGACCCTCAGAATTCTCTTTTTAGTAATATTTTTGGTAATTTTACCCATCCTTACCCCCAGACATACCAGCATCAATGGAAAATTTAGAAATTTTGTACAAATAGAAGAAAAATGATGGAAATACACAAAAAAGACTACGGATAAAATCAGTCGATCAACGAAAAAATGGAATATGTGTCAGGTAAATATACGAAAACTATTGAAAATCAACTAATCAATCAATCAATCAATGACTAATAAACGAATAATAAATCAATTAATTAATAATTAACCAATCAACCAACCAAACAACCCTTTTGTTGAAGCAAATCCAACCAAGTAATTGGGCAGCCGGAATCAATCGGAAGACCGACCTTTGTCCACATATCGATGGATCAGCCAATTTTTGTGTAGGTCTGTCGGAATTCAGGGTAAACCCTCCCCACCTGTGCACTTTCCTTAAGTTCTGCAGGCTCTGATTTGGATCCTATTCCCGTCGTATATTTCGTTTTCAATGTATTTTGTTTATTATTTCTTAATATTTCATTATTTTTTCATTTTAAGCGATTTTTAACTATTTTGCAGTCTCCTTGTGTTCAGTATGCAATAATATCCGCTTTTGCAGGGATCATGCACTTCCGGCTCTGATCAGCTTGATGGCCAGTTCGACAGTAGCCCAGTCGATGTACGAAGAGCCGTCGTTTCTGCGCACGCCCAAACACCGAGTCATGCTGACGCAACTTTTGTCACTTTTAAATGATTTTCACTTTGAGTTAGAAGAATCATTAACTTGGGGTATTAAAATGTAGATGTTTTTATTTGTAATATGAGATATCGTATATTAATGCAGTATTGCATAGTATTGTACGTACATAACACTTCGTTTTTGCTTTCTTTGTCAACGAATTTCTCATTTGGCCTGTAAATATGCAAATAGCTTGCTCTACGTTATAAGCTTTTAGTTGTAAGAAATCCCCATTATATGCAATTACTCGAACTTGTTCTATTGATAAAAGTTTGATTTTTCTCACCAAACTGTATGTACGGCTGGACTGCCCGCTCATTCCCTCTCAAAGTTATGAATCTACTAAGGCCTTAGTTGTTTTTTTATTTGAAATTAATAAAAATTCTGTTTTTCAACTTTTTTTAGCGAAAAGTATGCTTATTTTGGACTAGAACTGTAGCTTTTTCTTAACTAACGTAGTCAAAGCTGGCTAATTTTTCCCAAAAAGGTTCTATTTTACGTTTCCATTATATGCATGTGTATACGAGTAGATGCTCGAGCTGCTTGTTTTGGAGGCTTTGACCTTTTCAGAATGACTGCTGAATCCGGCTGACCTTACAGAATTTTTAACTTTCCAAGAAATGTAGGAATTTGCCTCTGCAGTTTATAGTGTTCTTAGCAACTCTTGGATAGTAAGCACTAGCTTTTTGGCATTCTGGACAGATCGTATATGCGGAAAGGTAGGAAAATACTACATATTGACGTTTAAAAGCCTTTTTAAGTTACAAAAATGTGTTTTTTACAAGTTTATGGCTGCCTTCCGTAATTAATTTCACGAAATCTTGTGCGTGAATCACAATTTTTGAGTCGCCGTCAATCTATTATTAAAACAATACTGTGCATAGCAATTGATTAGCTTATGAAGTTGTACGCTCAAGGTTTCTTAAAACAAACTAGGATTTCCTCATTCTACAAAACTTATTAACTCGTCACCTATAATCTGTCAGGAACGTCGCAGCCTTTTTTTTGAAGGGGCGGCCCGAAAATTGGGGACTCTATCTTTTGGGATATATTCGGTCGGGTCGGAGGTAGACAAAATAAAGTGCACTTTTTACGTTTCCAAGCATGCTTTCTCTCCATTAAATCTTAAAAATCGATTTTTCGACAAAATAAATTTATTGATCTTTTATGTGCATCTTCTTAGTCATAAGGAATTGACTTTTGATGATCGGAAAACATGCTACAAGCGTTAGAATAAGGATCCGCGTCGAAAATTATGAAGATGCGATTTTCCAAGATTTTTCATGCATTGTATGTATAACCTTTCCAACAAATTTTTGGGGCTGAGGAGGGGCGACCGTTCCCTTCCCCTTTTGCATGCCCATGTTGTCATATATGCCTGCGCAAATTATCATCCTGATTTTGGTGAATAATCTGATAATTTTTTAGAAAATCTTGTTTTGGGTCTGCAAAATGCACGTGATAAGTGTGATAAATTTGCCTTTATCGTTGATCAATTAGAAACCACTTTTGATTCGTCCATTGCAACCTGGTGCATGGCTAACATATGTACATGGGCAGTAAGGAAATTCTGGGGGTTTAAATCGCCAAAAATGTTACTAAAAATAAAATCCTAGGGGGTCAACTTCTGCAGGGGTTTACCCCTCTTCTCAGACCCCCAAGCCCATGTATGATGGCGGACAACGAAAGAGTATGAAACTTCTGTGATTATTTCTGTTAATATGCAAAGATCATGAGGGGGCTTTGGACAAGTGTTTTTAAGGTGCGTAAACTGCTGACAATCCATGTATTCGTCATGCACTAGAATAACTTTAGATACCTACATATAATATATAATTAATATAAAATAATATTGCTTTAAAATTTTATGTGCATAAGTAACCATTTATTGATCATGATGTCGATATCTACTGACGACAGCGCCGCTTTGATCTGCTCGTGTTTTGTTATCATTTTACTTTGTAGTCGTTTAAAATGCTTTAAGACCGCCTTGTCTATTTTTCTAACCTACCTACGTTGATTTGATGCAATATAGTAAATTTAGACTGGCTTTCAGTCCCATCTGGAGTACATAAATAGGTACATAACTACCTGTAGTTTGTTTCACGAATGCAGGCTTGTGGAATTTTTCTTGAGTATAATCCATATTAGGCCTTGTTGCATTTAATGCGTTTAATTTATAGTTGATACATGAAATTGTCAGCCTAGTGAATCCTTCGGACCCGGGCGATTAATTCTCTCGGTGAGCTGGGGCGTTTCCAAAATGATATGTCCTTGAGGAACCAAGCGGGAAAAGGGGTGGAGTAGAGGCTATCGGTTCAATGCACTCTTGAGTGAACTCTGCTCAAGGTACAGGAAATAAAATAATTTGCTAATTGTTTCTTTTTTCTTCTATAATCTCTTTTTTAATTTTTTTCATCACATGACTTTCTATTATATTAGGGGTGGCGAACTGGGCGGTCGCCCAGGGTCGCTAAAAAATTTTAGAGAATCGTCAAAAACAATACTGTTTTTGTGTTCCTAATGTAGCAAATAATATTGGCGAACACATTGTGATGACCCAGATTTTAGATTTAGGGTTTCTAAATCTGGAAAACTTATTTAGATGTAAATTAATTAACCTTACCGTACTTGTCTGGTAGCTGAACATCTTGTTATTTCTACACGACTATTATTTTGTCCAAACTTTACACAAAATTCTTAAAGCTAGATATGGCATTCGTACAATGCGTAAAGTCCCACTGGGCAGCTTGAGTGCTACCACTGGCCAGTATTCGGTCGCTTGTGCGAGCCCAACCAGTGCTCGATGTGAAAAGAAATTGCATCAATCTATCTAGCGATGAAGCATCAAAC